>PIJE02000774.1:140000-170000 GCA_002895965.2 Coryphaenoides rupestris
CCTCTCCTCTTCTTTCCTCTCCTCTTATCTCCTCTCCCCTCCCCTCCCCTCGTGTTTATTTGATCTTGTTTGTGCGGACTGGTATCGGTGTCGATTGCCGCCGGTCAGAGGATTATTACAAAATGTGCACAGTCCCACTGAGCATGCTCAACTTTAAAGGTTCCCCCGGCACGGAAGACTCTTAATCTATTTAGATAGCGGTGGTCGCTGTCATCATCGTGGCTACAACTTCTAAGTGGATAGCAGTGTGAGTCACAGGGGGGGGAAAAGTCATAAATAAAGATTTGCGCTGAGACAAGGCAATATTAATACACACACAGCTGCACACACAAGACACACGGACACACACAAACATAGACAGACACACACACATTGATCACTCACACACACACACACACACACACACACACACACAACACACACACACACACACACACACACACACACACACACAACACACACACACACACACACACACACACACACACACACACACACACACACACACACACACAACACACAACAACACACACACACATACACACAACATACAACACACAGACACACACACAACACACACACAGACACACACACAACACACACAGACACACACAGACACACACAGCACACAACAGACACACACAGACCAAAACCGTAGGGAAGCAAGTAGAGGTGCACCAGCACAAGATACATACAGAGGGATCATTGGGCAATAGCGTCTTATGAGGTTATTGTGTGCGTGGCTGCAAAATGCGTTTGAGCGCGAGATAGTGCAGTTTGGACATCCATGCCTCTCGCGACTAAACGCTTGGTGTTTGATGCCTAAACCGATGTTGCCCCACTGTCTTATGATGTACTCATGCCCACAATAGAATGAGTTTCATAATTGCTAGGTTGCCTGCATAATAACTGGGATAAGAGCAGAAGTGCCACTCTGAGCACATATAATATGCCAAACAATGCCAAGTCCTATTAATAATGCAAAGACGCAAGCAGATGGTTATATACGCGTTGATGACTTTGATGGCGGCTTATTAAGACGATTGATCGCAATCAATATGATCATGTGATCGGCACACACAGCACCCCCCCCTAACACTCAACGTACTCCAGCTCCCAGTCCGGCAGCATTATCATTATATATGCAGAGGCGAGGGATTGGTCACAGATGGTGAAGACGTTGATCTGATCATGTGTCATTGTGTGTGTGTGTGTGTGTGTGTGTGTGTACGTGTGCGTGCGCAGATTCTCGCCGCTCTGCGACATCTTCACTTTAAGAACATTGTTCACTGCGACCTGAAGCCGGAGAATGTGCTGCTTGCCTCCGCCGAACCATTTCCCCAGGTAAATTACACGACAGACACACACACACACACGCACGCACGCAAACGCACACAACACACACACACACACATGCAACACGCACACTTGCGGGAGCTACTTAAAGTATTTCCGTGCTCATCTGGTGCCTCTCGGAGTGCAATCACTCCATACAATATATTCATCCCGGCCCCCCCCCCAATCCTCTCCTGAACCTCTTTACCTCTGCCTCACTAATCACCCGGCACATTCTGTCCTCATCTTCATCATCCTCGCGCTCGCTCTCACTCTCTCGTTTCCTCTCTATCTATATGCAGTATATTTCTTCCCCACATGTCTTTGCCTGCCCCTCCCTGTCCACACAGACCCTCACTGCCCCTTTTATAAAACCCCAATCCAGGAGGATAGCAGGATGGTGTAGTGGTGAGGGTGTTTATGTATTTGCTTATTTGACAGGGACAGTGTGCTGCTTCTTAGCTGTACCAGAGTCAGCTAAAAGCTAAATTGCCTCTGTAGTACCTGGGCAGGAAAGAGAGAATGAGATCTCTGAACATGAACATGAAAACGCACACACAAGCTCTTCCCTGCTCCTCATCGCAGTACCATTCACTGTAAGACACATGTTCCAATGCCACGAAAGCACTACGGCAATAAAGCTGTTTCTGATTGATGCTGATTTCTGACACTGATGCTGGCGTCGACGCTCACCTTGACGCGCGTTACCCCCGTCCAGGTGAAGCTGTGCGACTTCGGCTTCGCCCGCATCATCGGCGAGAAGTCTTTCCGCCGCTCGGTGGTGGGCACGCCGGCGTACCTGGCGCCCGAGGTGCTGCTGAACCAGGGCTACAACCGCTCGCTGGACATGTGGTCGGTGGGCGTCATCATGTACGTCAGCCTGAGCGGCACCTTCCCCTTCAACGAGGACGAGGACATCAACGACCAGATCCACAACGCCGCCTTCATGTACCCGCCCAACCCGTGGAAGCAGATCTCCGGCGACGGTAAGCGCCGTGGTGGTGGTGGTGGTGGGCGGGGTTCAGGTTGTACGGTGGGTGGGGTTCTTCATAGGGACAGTAGCGGGGGGAGGGGATCACAATAATCAGGATCGGGATAATTCTGTTTTATTTAATTTGATTATTTGTAACAATGTTGAGGTCATTGTTACATCAGCTTCTTGACTTTCCCATTACAGACTCCACTTTCCTCCACCACAGTATGAAAAAAATGCACTTTTAATGCACTTTTAATTCAATGAAAATGAAAGTCATTAAATTATTCATTCTTAGTTTTCCTATTACACAGGCTTGCCCAGAAAGAGAGATTTATATAGTGGATGGTATTTTTATTCAACATGTTGACCATGACAGCAACACTATAATAATGAATTTTATCCTAATATTCAGTACAATATAACCTATAAATGCATTTTTATTGCACTAAACAGACATTTTAAACAATGAATACTGTTTGTTTGTATCTCAATGTCGCTGCCAGGTCAATTCTCACCTAAGCCAATTAAAATAGCTTAAAAACAATCCTAATGAGTCCAGGCCGAGTTGTTAAAGTGGAACTGTTGTACAAGTATGACTTTACTTTGCACACACACTAGGACTGAGTCCCTGGAGGGATAACACAGAGTGGAAGCATGCCTCTCTGTAGCCCCGCCCTCAAATCACCATCCAGAATTTGGTCAATTTGATTTGAAACCATTAGTGACTTGGCGAAGGATCCTTCTCAGGCAAGCACTTCCTCGGATATTAAATTATCTGGAATGATCAATCAATTAATCACTCAAAATGTATTTGTATAGCACTTTTCATACAAAACTATTAAACACAAAGTGCTTCACACAATAAAAACAATCCCCCCCCATCCCCGTCCCCACCTTACAATTCATAGAAACACTCAATAAAAACAGGAACTGAGGAAATTAATCTGTATGAGGAAACACCAGAGGCAAGCAGTAGATAAAAAGTAGGAGAGTAGATGTGTTGAAGTGAGTAAAACCAAAAATTAAAGGTACTAGTTGACTAAAAAGTAAAAGAAAGGCTAAAAGCGCAAAATAAAGCAATAAAATACGAAAAGAGACGAGATGTACGAAGGTGAGTAAAACCAAAGATAAAAGGTCGGGTATTAAAGAGAGAATAATAAAAATAGATAAATAGATAGATAGATCCAAGAGAACGCCCACTGAAGAAAGGCACTTCACTTCAGAACCGTTGGAAGGTTTTAAATGATAAAACGGTTCTCCAATACCTCTTTAAGGTATAACTTAATAAATGGTGGTAGTGGATTGTGGAGCTTCAGGCCACTGGGGACAACATGATGAGCAGGGCTGCTGTGTGCCTCTCTGTCCACAGCCATCGATCTGATCAACAACCTGCTGCAGGTCAAGATGAGGAAACGCTACAGTGTGGACAAGAGCCTCAGCCACTCATACCTGCAGGTAAGAAGACACACACACACAGGATCACACACACACACAGGATCACACACACACACACACACACACGCACACACACACACACAGGGTTCACACACGCACACACAGACACACACACACACGCACGCACGCACGCACACACAGACACACACACACACACACACACACACACACACACACACACACACACAGGATCACACACACGCACGCACACACACAGGATCACACACACACACACACACGCACGCACGCACACACAGACACACAAACACACGCACAGACACACACACAGACACACACACATATACTCACACACACACACAGGATCACACACACACACATGCACGCACACACACAGGATCACACACACGCACACACACACACACACACAGACACACACACACTCACACACACACACACACACACACACACACACATACACACACACAGTTGCTTTACCCTCCTTTTGACGACATGTGAAAAGACTCCTTTCTCCAAACGACCGTCCGGACAAAGGCGTCATGATTTTGTGTGTGTGTATGTGTGTGTGTGTGTGATCCTGTGTGTGTGTGTGTGTGTGTGTGTGTGTGTGAGTGTATGTGTGTGTGTCTGTGTGTGTGTCTGTGTGTGTGTCTGTGCGTGTGTGTGTGTGTGTGTGTGTGTGCGTGCGTGCGTGCGTGCTTATTTTTGTTACTAAATATGTCGTACCTATATTATTTTTCTATTAGACTCATACACTGTACATTTATTATATTATTATATTGTTTTTATTCTTATGTTGTTCTATCTTATCTTATCTTATCTTATCTTATCTCTCCCTCCCTCCAGGACTACCAGACGTGGCTGGACCTGCGCGAGCTGGAGGCCAAGCTGTGCGAGCGGTACATCACCCACGAGAGCGACGACATCCGCTGGCAAATGTTCGCCCGCGACAACACGCTGCCCTACCCCGCTCACCTGGTGGCCCCGGCCCCCGCGGGCGCCTCCGACGAGGAGGAGGAGGAGGACGAGGGCCAGGGCGAGGAGGGCGACGACGCCGACATGCAGGGCCTGACCGAGAGGGTCAGCATCCTCTGAGCCCGCGAGACGAGGGCGGCGGAGCTGGAACCACGCGGAACCGGATCGGACTCCTAAATTCAGATTCGGCTACGGCCAGGAGGGAGGGAGCTGGGGGTGATGGGGGGGGTGGATGACGGTGGGTGGGGGTTGTAGGAGACGACACGAGAGGAGCCGGAGAGATGGATCTAGTGTTGAGAACTAAGAACAATTGTGTTCCGGGGGGCAATTTACCCACCACACCCTCCCCCACCAATACTGAACCGGTGTTAATCTCAGCAGGAGGCACCATTGTTCTATGAGTGTGCCTTTTTTTTTTGTATGATGGGATCCTGGTTCCTTGTGTGCAACGTGAAAAGATCTTTAAACTCTTTTTTCTCCCCAAGAGGATGTTGTGGCACAAATCCCTTCTGAGCCTCTCACAGCCACCTTAGGGTTAGTGAATGAACCGACTTCTTGAACATTTAGCCGTAGTTGGGAGTCATTTTACAAACATTTTATTGTTTGTAAAATGTTTGTCATGGGAATTTAAAAAAGCGTCTTACTTTGTTGTCATCGTGAAAGCTTTCACCGGGAAGGACAGCTCTAATCAACTCCAAACTTTTTCCGTTGAATTACTGTCCTCCCTCGACTGTATTCCGTTTAAAAACTGTCGCTCGTCGGTGACGGAAACTTTTTAACGGTTATGAATCGCTTCCTCGATTCTGGTAATTACCAAGAGTACATCCCGAGTCTTGGTTGGGTTGTGCTGTTTCACCTGCAAATGCATCCCCGTAAATGTCTGCCTTGCTTTTCAAAACCACCGAAGGTCACTCGTATGTCACCGGACCACAACCACTTCACGTCTGCTAAGTTGTATGAAATCGTTTTTCCCCGCGCACGTGTTCCGTGGCGTGTCTTCAATCAAACTTGGTTTTGGGGTTTCATTTCCAGCGAAATATGACTTACGTTTGTTCACGGCCGACGGTTTACAGTAAATTCAGCGGTGACGGCCATCGACGCAATCGCCGGTTTGTGTGTTAACTCGTGTGAGGTCAAGGGAGCTGTCGGTTTTATCGTATTTTACATAGATGTAATATTATATATTGCATAGATGGATGCTGTTCCTCAATCTCCCCCGTGAAGTCAACATGTACGTGTATTTCGTCGGTTTGGTTGTAAGATTGTAACTTGAATTGCTGACACTCGTCCACATGTTATGCCAATAGGGTGCATGTTTATTTAAATTCAACCCATCTAGATGCATTGTAATCCATACGTCGATGAACTAGGCCGATTAGCGATGACCTATCGTAGACTTATCAATGTAGTGTCAAAACGTGTGTGTAGAGAATGTATGAGATCATTCTAGCGTTTGTAACGAGCAATACAGCAATTGGGCGATGTTCAGTTGTGGCTGCGCTGTTTCATTCCCCTCATTATTAATTCACAGCTCTGCATTACCGTGAACCCACATCCCTCCTTATCTCTGATGTCAAAGTTTAGTGGGCGCAACGCTCGTCAATTACTCAAGAACTCAAGATATGAAAAGTATTCGTGGTTAGAAAAAACACAGAACTCACAGAGCGATAGAAAGCTCCGCCCAGTGTCACCTGTCATCGATTATATTTGTTCCACCAGCAGTCTGTCTGAATGTTTTTTGTGTCTTTTTTTTTTTTTTTACAATCTTTTTAAGGCGAGAGAATAAAAAAAACAACAATCTTGACTGTGATCCTTGGAGTGGCCGGGGGGGTGGACTCGGAGCGTGTGGGTGGACAATCGGTGCCACGGCTCACGGTGGCGGCCATCAAACGTGTGTGTGTGTGTGTGTGTGCGTGTGTGTGTGTGTGTGCATGCATCTGTGCGCGTGTGTGTGTGTGCGTGCGTGTAGGAGGATTTCACAGTAATTCTACCCTGGAGTGGGTAGAATTTACATATACTACGTGACACACGGGGTGGAGGCGGAGGACCTCGACGGCGTGCCGCTTCCATCGGCCGCCGAGAGCCCTTCAACCCGCCGGCCCCCCCGGTTGAAGGAGGTCCACTCTTCCTCCTCCTCCTCCTCCTCCTCCTCCTGCACATCCATCAGTATCTTTGAACAATCCTCTCCCAGTAAATGATATGCCCGCTCTCTCTCTCTCAATCCCCCTCTCTCTCTCTCTCTCTCAATCCCCCTCTCTCTCTCTCTCTTTCATGCATGCTGTCTTACTTGCAACTGTGCATTATGCAGGGTCGTCGCTCGTTGCCTTGCCTTCTGCCATTACCTTAATACTGACGACTGATTGATACAAAGTGGAATATATATATATATATATATATACTGTATATTCTGTCCCCTGCGTGTGTGACTCTACACGAAGTGACAGATAGCTAAACAGATGTACTAGGCACCAAAAGGCTTGAAAGATGACTCAGACGTGGAAGTAAAGTTGAGGGTGGTTTACTTGCTTATCTTCATCAACTTGCTTTCTTACATGCTTTTCCAGAAATGTGAAACTGAAAATAAATGCACAAGAAAAGGTTCTTAAAAAAGAATGTAGAAACCTAAATACTTGTTACATAGTTACGCAAAACAATAGCAATACATGAAGCTATACATTAACAATAGCAATACATGAAGCTATACATTAACAATAGCAATACATGAAGCTATACATTAACAATAGCAATACATGAAGCTATACATTAACAATAGCAATACATGAAGCTATACATTAACAATAGCAATACATGGCTCGCAAGATGGCTGCACTACATATGACAAAGCAACAGATAGTACATGGCATGGTAGGCAATTAGCTATAAATCTCTCCAAATGTAAAATAAAACAACAAAATATGCATCAATGCTTATTTGTAAAGATGAAATATGTAAGATATGTGATCTAATTAACCAATAGAAAACGAACATTCAGCTGACAGCCACTAGGGGGGCTAAAATGCTCTTTACCTACATGTAACATGACACTCCCCGCATGGTATTAAATAGAATACCACTATCAAAGTCCAACAGACTGAATACAATAAGGCAAGGAACTGTCCATGGTATAAACTTAGGGAGACATAAGTGACACTACTTCAGTTACTGGCCTGAGGAAAGTCTTAACAGTTCCCCCTTTGGTGACCTTCAGCTCAAGCTTCCTGACCTTCCCGTCGCTGCTAGAGTGAGCCTTGGTGACGAGCGCCATGGGCCACTCATTTCTTTTGACCTGAGTGTCTCTGACCAGCACCAAGTCTCCTTCCTTGATGCTGGTTTGACTATCTTGCCACTTGCTTCTGCTTCTCCGGTTCGGTGACTTTCTTCGGACTCCCAAGTCTCCCGGGAAGGGCCTTGACACCAACCTCTCGTTTGGATTCTGAGCTGGCCTCCCCTTCCTCCTTTTCAGAGGCTGTATTATGATTTCAGTGTCATGCTTCGGAGTACAGATATCCATATCCTCCACTGACGAAGTCTGATCCTGGGTGTTCCTATCAGAGGATGGATGATCCAACAGTTTCTCTTTGGGTTGATTCTCATGGATGGACCCTTTTGTTCTTAGATGCCCCTGTTCTTCTCTGCAGATGGATTGAGTTTGTGTTGAACCATTGTTATCAGAAGCAGGGACATTGTTGTCCTTGTGCACATGGTCTCCACCAGGTGCATCTTTGATAAGTATTTTACTGCTTGCTGCTGCAGATATATTTTGCTTCTCTGCCCGTTTCTCTTTCTGCAATTCAACCTCGTCATCCTCTTCTCCAAAGTCTAAAGGTGGCTGCCAGTGAAAGGTCTCCTTCAACTTGTGTCGTTTCCTTTTGGATCTCTTTGCCTTGTCCTTGGAGCGTCCAGAGCCAGATTTATTCTCACCTCTCCTTTTGCGTTTATGCTTTTGTTTTGACTTGTGAGCAGCACCCAGACAGACGTCTCCAACTACAACCCAGCCAAGGTCAAGTTTTTGGGCATAAGGAGCATTGTTTGGCCCATTACGCTGGTCTCTTACTTTGTGGACTTGTAAGACGTCCCGGCCAAGGAGAAGGAGAATCTGTGCATCAGGGTCAAGTTCAGGTATGAGGTGAGCAATAGGCTTAAGGTGAGAGTGGTGTTTGGCAGCCTCAGGTGTAGGTATTTCTGACCTATCGTCCGGCATATGGTCGCACTCTACGAGTGTGGGAAGAAGCACGTCTAGACTTCCATCTAAGGGCTGAGCCATGAAGCCAGTTCCTCTTCTCCCAGACATCTCTGTCACTCCAGCACATGTGCGCAGTGTGTAGGGAGAATCTGCTCCATGGAAGTTGAACAGGTCGAAGAACTCAGGCCGAGCGAGAGACCTATTACTCTGGTCATCCAGTACAGCATAGACTCTCGTTGATCTGTCCGGTTGTCCTACTGGATACACCTTTATGAGACAGATTTTAGAGCAGGAGCGGAATGCATTGGCTCCACCACACACTCCTGTGCATTTGGAGACTATGTCAGGAGAAGCTGCTTCCCTTTCCTCCCCGCCATGCTCTGTGTCAGAGTCTATGGCGGTCCATGGAGCTGGTCCTGGATGAAGAGCTGTGACATGTTTATTGCTGTCACACTCTCTGCACTGAATGGTCATTTTGCAGTCTTTAGCCACATGGTTGGTTGAGGAGCAGCATCTGAAACAAATCCCACTCTCCTTGAGAAATGTTTTGCGTTCCTCCAGTGTCTTAGCTCGGAAGACTCTGCATCGCCTTAGTGGATGGGGCTTGTTGTGAATTGGGCACTGCCTGTCGACATCCAAGTTACTGCTGGCGGTCTCTGTAGACCTGGTTGCAATTATTGGCGTGATCTCTGTTTTGTGGGATGAGATTTGGCCTCTAGAGGGTGTGTACCTTTTCTCAGGGTTGTCTGGTCTTACTGCTGTCATGCCGGATGAACTGAGTGTGAAACTCGGATCGTTACGAATACGGGCCTCTCTGCAAACGAAATCGGTGAAGAATGAGAATGGTGGAAAATGGACTTGGTTTTGCAGCTTGTACAGACTGCCTTGTGTCATCCATTTCTCTTGAAGCCTGTATGGCAGTTTCTCCACTATAGGGTTAACACCCCGAGATGTATCCAAGTAAGTGAGCCCAGGCAAATAACCCTCTAGTTTTGCTGACTCCAACTCCCTTAACAGGTCGCCAAGCTCTCTCAATTTGAGGGGATCTTTGATGTTAATCTTGGGGAACCTCTCAAGTTTGTCAAAAAGAGCTTTCTCAACTGTCTCAGGCGACCCATAGGTCTCATCAAGACGCATCCATGCCATCCTGAGCCCAGCGGCAGGGTTGTTGACATGAACTGCCCTGATTCTCCTAACCTGCTCTGATGACTGGGAGCCTAACCACCTTGTTAGAAGGTCAAGCTCTTCAGTACAGGTGAGTTTCAGTCCTTGTGTGACATTCATGAAGGTCGATTTCCAGCTCCAATAATTGTCTGGACGGTCGTCGAACATGGTCATCCCAGAGGTCACAAGCTCGCGACGAGCCATGTAGATAGCAAAGTAATTCATGCCTGTGTGGTCAGGAGCAGATGACTGTGGTGTTTGCATGTTAAGAAGGGGTGTGTGGGGCTGGGCTCCCTTCATGGATGTAAAGTTGCCTAGACGGATCCCAGGGTAATATTTGGCAGCTGGATGATTCATACTGTGAACTCTGGAGTAGCTATCATCGTGTTCGACATGAGCTGAAGTGGTATTGCGTCCATCCTTAGCTGTGTGACTCGGATTTTGCTCACTGTCTTGGTGTAGAGGGACATGAGGGACCTCATGTGGCTGATTGAGTGGGTTATGAAACTCAAGATGGGGCGGTGACAGGTGAATAAAGTCAAGTCTAGAGTGACATTCAACATAGTCCTTTGTTCTTTTCTCTCTGGAGTCATGGGGAATTGCTGCAATATCCATTGCCCTTGTGTTTGTTTGGGATCCCAGTTCTGCGGCAGCTGATTCCAGAATCTCAGCCTCAACTAAGGCAGCTGCAAACTCTTGCTCTTGCTTCAGTGTGGTTAGAGCAGCCTCCACCTGGGCTTTTTCAACCATGAGCTCGGTTTCTCTTTTAACGAAGGTGGTGCGAGCACGCACTGCTTCGGCTCTGGCACGTGCTTTAACTGCTGCTAGGCTTGCTGATGACTTGCTAGAGCTGGTAGAACGATTAGCATAAGATATTGTCACGTGTGATGACTTTACAGATGCATTTTCAGATTGAACCTTCTGTTCATTGCCTGTGTTTGCCTCGTCGTCCATCTTGTGTATACTGTAGACCACTTATTGTATGGTGGGTTTAGACGAGGTAGGGCTAGGGCAGTTAATGAAGGGCCGCTGTCTTGTTTGCCGGAATTGCTGTTTTGAGTGGCCTCGCCGTGATGCTGTTTTTTCACTATTCTGTCCCCTGCGTGTGTGACTCTACACGAAGTGACAGATAGCTAAACAGATGTACTAGGCACCAAAAGGCTTGAAAGAAGAAGTAAAGATGATGAAGATAAGCAAGTAAACCACCCTCAACTTTACTTCCACGTCTGAGTCATCTTTCAAGCCTTTTGGTGCCTAGTACATCTGTTTAGCTATCTGTCACTTCGTGTAGAGTCACACACGCAGGGGACAGAATACTGTATATATCTCCTATATATGTCCTCCTCCAGATAATGCTGCTGAATATGCAGGGGAAGATGGACGCCTACTTAGCGCTGGCAGGCAACAGATTCGGCCTAATGTCAGATAGACAGACACATCAAAACAA
This sequence comes from Coryphaenoides rupestris, assembly GCA_002895965.2. NCBI lineage: Eukaryota > Metazoa > Chordata > Actinopteri > Gadiformes > Macrouridae > Coryphaenoides > Coryphaenoides rupestris. Next base: position 151,515 of record PIJE02000774.1, read on the forward strand.
GCACCTGCTGCTGTAAACATCTGGGCTGTGATTCTATGGTGTCCAGCCAGCGCAGCCCCCCCTGGACCCGCTCCCAACCTCACGGCACACAGGGAGGAGGGAGGCAGCGTCACCCGTTTGGTGTCGGAAAGATTACGAGTGCAGCTGCATCTATTACAACCTTATCTGTCTGTCTATTTATTTACATTGAAGACCTTTAGACGAGTTTACTTGAGGAATATGTTAAAAGATGGACTCCAGACTCTCATCACTGAAGCCAAGGAGAGAGAAATTAGCTCAGGGAGGTCTCAGAGGCCGCCGGGACAACAGCAGCCAGAGAGAAGCTAATCAATTAGCCGACACACACACACACGCACACGCACACACACACACACACACACAGACATCCCATATATTAACTGATTAAATTAGAAGAGTACACATGTATATGTTTATGTGTATGTTCAGGTTATTATTTCAGCTAATATCGAATCCTATATCAAATATAAACACCGTTCCAGTCCGGTGTTGTGTTGATAGAGGCTAATGGAAGCCTTGTGCTAGTGCTGCTGTGTGATATTTCTATTCTGTGGGTCAGACCTCACGGTGTGTGTTTGTGTGTGTGTGTGTGTGTGGTGGTGTGTGTGTGTGTGTGTGTGTGTGTGTGTGTGTAGGCTAATTGATTAGCTTCTCTCTGGTTGCTGTTGTCCCGGCGGCCTCTGAGACCTCCCTGAGCTAATTTCTCTCTCCTTGGCTTCAGTGATGACAGTCTGGAGTCCAGCGCCGCATTGAGAATAAAAGAAACAATCTCAGTGGTGTCTTCTGCATATATTTGTGAGATTAATATAGTTTGGAAGTATGGAATAGTAAGTGGCAGGGCCTGAAGAAAGTAACATTCAGAAAGTGATATTGCTTCCGAGAAAAATATCCAGTATTCAATTCAGTGAATTAGTTTTTTTTTACAATGTTTATTTCTGAAAGGAATGTAAGGAATGAATAGCTTTAAGTACACACCCACACACATGTACACACCCACACACATACACGCACACGCACACACACACACACACACACACACGCGCACATGCACACACACGCACACACACACACACACACACACCACACACACACGCGCACATGCACACACACGCACACTAGAACGCGAGTCAACAATATTATTCTTTTTTCCCAGTTGCTTCTTACTGGCATGCTTACCAAATTAGGACATGGGCCTATAGCTGGAGCAGCAGACCCCATTGGTGGAGCTGGAGGGACCATCACGGCATCCCAGTGAAGCTCCTCTTACACTCGTGGGAGAAATGTCAATCATCTTTTCTAGAAAGCCCCATTTCCCCACATCCCAGTTCACACAGAGCACCGAGGAGAGGAGGAGGAGGAGGAGGAGGAGGATGAGGAGGATGAGGGGGGGGGGTGCAGGTGTGCTGTCACATCCCCAGAACATTCACAGCTGTTAGAAATATTTGCAGCAGCATGAGGGTGCCGTCAATGGGGACGTCAACGGTGGCGGATGGGAATTTATGGGACCACCATTTTTATAGAGGAGTATTCGGATGTTCTCGTGGTTAGGTCACACGTACAAACCCAAAGTCCGCAGGCAGTCTTCCTGTGGACATCCTCACCCAACCCCATGTATACATGCCGCATAAAAAACAAGTTTATAGTAAAAGCAGCTGATAAATAACTAAATAGTGAATCGTATTTGGTCTAATAACAAAAGGAAGTAAAAGGGAAATTACAGTTCTGATTAATATACAATACTTACGAAGACAAAATATCAATAATATCAGGAACAAATCAATAGTAAAGTAAAAGTAACATGATGAGATATGTCGTCTCATGTATTTTTTGGCTACAGGCCCCCGGTACCCGACTTACCGGCCTCTGAGATCTGAGAGAGCAAAAGAGATCTCTCCATCTACGAATCTCTTCACACTCATCAGTCTCACTCGCCGCTCCACCCTTTCAGATTCCCGGAATACTCCGGATGCTTCCGCCTGATACAGAGCGGAATAAACATAAATCAAACCCGTGTTATTTATCTTTACCCACTCCCTGTTTGTTACCTGACGGCATTTTAAAACATTTAAAAACGATTAACGGGATAACGAGTACGAGTTAGAGTCACATTATGAGTTGCATAGTAAACAAATAGATTCATGTATTTATATTAAAGGTATAGGTGAGTTAGGGCCATAGGTCACGCACACACACACACACACACACACACACACACACACACACACACACACACACACACACACACACACACACACACACACACACACACACACACACACACACACACACACACACACACACACACACTCACTCACTCACTCACTCACTCACTCACTCACTCACTCACTCACTCACTCACTCACTCACTCACTCACTCACTCACTCACTCACTCACTCACTCACAGATGTTCACTCACTCACTCACACACACACACACACACACACACACACTCACACTCACACACACACTCACACACACACACGCACACGCGCCTGTGATCACATCTACATCTGGTTGGGTTCATGTGCAGTCTGTCCTCCCCCTTAGCTGCTTCCTCTGTGCACGTGTGCAAAAGCCAACCTCCCTCCCCTCTTCTCCTTCGCCTCCTCCTCCCCACACTTACTGTACTCTCTCGTTCTCTCTCTCTCTCTCTCAGTTACTCTGTAAAGGGTCGGGAGCCATCGCATTTCAGGACACTTTGAGGGCTCCAAAAGCAGAAGCGAAAGGAGACATTGTCTGGTCATTGTGTTTTATTATTTTTTTCTTTGTTGGATATCAGGGAGAAGTTTTGAGACATCTTGTCCTGGTCGGTGTGTCACTGACTGGTCACGGTGAAGTGCTTACTGGTGGGACACTGGAATACATCTGAAGTTGTACGTCTGCTTCGGACGACTATTGACTGCTTGCCACCCGAAACAAGGTAACAACTCTGAATAATTATAATTATATCATATCTTTATCATTTAACAAATGAAATGATCCTAAACTAAGGACTACTCGTTACTTCTAAAGCTCAACACTTCTTAAATGTATGCATCCAAGCCAAGGCTTAAGCTTTAAGTACAAAAATACTAATATTTTGTATCTCAATTACTTCACGGGACTATGACTGAAAAGAGAGAAAAACTGTGTTGCTTTCCTCAATGTGAGTCAGTCTTTCTCAAACAGCCCAGAGTAACTAGTGACTGGGCCCACATATTTTCCATTCGAGAGGCAATAGCAACAGAATACAACGGAATACAAAACAATTAGAAATAAACAATACTGGGGAGTTCATGAAAACACGAGTCAGAATCACGATGATCGATTGAACCCCATGCCTGGAATTATGGGGTCAGGTTGGTTGATTTGGGTTTTTGGCAGATTTGCCCAGGATGTGGTTTGAAGAAGGTCCTGGGTTCTTTATGTTTAGCTTCTGTTGTTGAAGCATAAAACATGTTTGAGGTTCAGATCTAGCATCCATTTATAACATTTAAAACTGTTACTACTTAAAAGATTACACAACTACGCCCAAAGAGGAGTAGCGCATCAACACATATTTCTCTGTTGACAACCTTAACCTGAGGTCTCTTCCCATCATTTGACTCATGTGTCTGACTGGAAACAATTGTTCAATTTCTAGAAATGATTAAACAATTTAGAGATAAAAGATTTGGTCGGGTGGGGAAAACCTTGTCGTCATAATTTTCTTGCTGATGACAAATATGTGATTTTCAGAAGGTGACAACACTGAACACCTCAGCTTGAAGGGAGCTTCTCAAAGCATCGTAAACAGACACACACAGACACACACACACACACACACACACACACACACCACACATATGGACCGTTATACCCTAAATGGCTTCTGGGTGATCGGGTTTGGATGGGAAAAGGCTGCTCTGCCCGAGCATTAATGGCATTAGATGCTTTCCACTCCTATAAACAGACCACAGCCAAGTCAGCGTGTTGGGGCTATCGCTCTGCGGAGAGCAGAGTCAACAAGAGCTATTCGGCTCCAAGGGAGCAACTTAAAAACTGTTCAGGGAAGACATGATTTTGGGGCGGACACGATCTGAGGGGGTCATGAACACTGGAATAAATACTAAAACTAAACGTGAAGAAGGTGTAATGAAGATCGAAAACGCGATGAAACTTAAGGAAGCCGCTCCTCGCATCAAATCATCGGTCAGCAGCTTAAGTCAGAAAGAGTGTGTTCTCATGATGGGTGAACAGATGCCAATGGAAGTTGAAACTGGAGCTGTGTGCCCTTTTCCTTCTGCCGCCAGTGTGTTCTGTCGGGACAGGCCACAAATGATGGCGATCCATTATTAAAACGGCACATTGCGCCCTGACAGCGCAGTATTTAACTTTCATCGACCCAAGAAATGATTACTCAGACTAGGAGCTGAACCTTCCCTTGTATCTACGTCTCATTAGGTTATTGGCAATCGGGTCAAAAATAGAGACGGGTTGACTCCTGAAAACGGGCAATTTTAACCCTCTGGTGTCCACATTCAATGATGAAAGCCAATCTGCAGAAAATAAAATGGAAATTCAGCTCACTGACTAAAACTGAATGAAGTCTGCTGTATGATCATTTTGTCCCTAAAGAGTGGCACATTGTAATTGCGCGAGCTATATTTCCCATGAAATGTAAAATGGCGTTGATTGATTAGAGGAATATGCAAATGTATCGATAGAACTGTATAGATTGATAGTCTGTGCTGATCCACTGTCTGCCACTTATTTTGAAACCATGCAGCGGCAACAACGCGCACAATTTCGGACACTATTATGTGACAAAGGCATTACCATGAAATAATCTTATCACTTGGATGGAGGAAGCGGAATATTTTTCGCCTCTAATTCATGAAATGAGACATTTGCTCCGTGTTGTTATTGGTCATTGGAAAGTCAAAGGCGTTTAGGCAAAATACTGCGATGGCCGGATGAGAGGATGGTGGCTTTTGCGAGCAATGAGAGCAAGAAGAATTATTTGATAGTCCCGCTTTCACTTTGGCTGCAAGTTATTATATCTTGTCGAGATACCTAAGCCACCCGTCTTGATGGAGTAACCGGGCCCACCGTCTCCTGGAAATAAAAACCATTCAAACTCAAAATAACACTCCAGACGGGCGCAGGACAGGGTAGCCACGGTGCCTCCATGGCTTTAGGCTCATGGGCAGTGAAATGGGATTGGCAAAGAGAGTAGCAGAGCCACGTATCCATTTGACTGCACTGCCAAGTGTGGGAAGAGAATTAGTTTTACCTCTGCCTTTTGATCGAAAATGTAAATTTTAAAAGGTCAATTTTCCCTTTTTTACTCGCAGGGATACTTTATTATACCGGGGCCTTGGACAGGACCGAAGCCGGTGGCAAAGAAATCTGAAAGAAAACAACGACAAAATGACTACTACTGCGATGAACTTGACGAACCCGACGAACCCGACGAACTCGACGTGTGTCAAAATCGGGGACAGCTACATCAGCGACATCCTCATGGGCCTGTACATCCTGGTCTTCATCTTCGGCTTGATCTTCAACATCCTGACACTGGGCCCCATCTTCCAGCAGGTGCGGAACCAGAACGTCCTGGCCATCTTCCTCCTCAACCTGTCCCTGTCCGACCTGCTCTTCATCCTCACCATGCCGCTGTGGATCAACTACTACTACCGCAACCACCGCTGGGGCCTGGGACAGCACTCCTGCAGCATCGCTGGCTTCTTCTACTACTCCAACATGTACATCAGCATCTTCCTGCTGTGCTGCATCTCCGTGGACCGCTGCCTGGTGGTCACCTTCCCGCTGCGCTTCAAGACCAGCCGCAACTCCTGCTACGCGTGGGCGCAGTGCCTGTGCGTGTACGCAGTGGTGGTGGCCCTGCACATCCTGGTGCTGGTGCACGACGACCTGAAGGATGCGCACGACGACAACAACGACCGCTGCTACGAGACGTACCCCATGAAGAGCCCCATCGCGCTCTTCAACCTGGTGCGCGTGGGCCTGGGCTTCCTGCTGCCCCTGCTGGTGCTGGCCGTGAGCTACTGGAAGGTGCTGGCCACCGTGGACCAGAGCCCGGGCCTCAGCGCCCAGGCCAAGCGCAAGGTGCGGCTCCTCTCCTGCGGTGTGATCGGCATCTTCTCCATCTGCTTCGCGCCGTACCACATCCTGCTGCTGTCGCGCTCGCTGGCCTTCTACCTCAGCTCCGACGACAAGCCGCAGGGCAGCTACTGCGACTTTGAGCAGTCCATGCACTTCCACTTCTCGATGACGCTGGCGCTGTCCAGCCTCAACTGCGTGGTGGACCCTGTGCTCTACGTGCTGGTCAGCAACGGCGTGCGAGACGAGGTAAAGATGTTCTGGAGGCGGCAGACACGGACGCTGACCGACGGCAACAACTCCCTGACTCACTACAGCCGGAGGTCCCCCAACTCTAACCTCATCTAGAGTGTACCTGGCCGCTGTGTGCGCGAGTGTGTGTATATGTACAGTTTCTAAAAGTGCGTATGTGGTTGTATCTGTGTCCTATGTGTATGTGCATGTGAATATACAGTATATACAGTATATATGCAATTGTACCTGCAAATGTATGCATGCATACGTATATGTACACACTGTTTACATACTGTGCGTGTATGTAGGGCGGGCGTCGATGGTGAGGTAACCATAGCGAGGTAATAGCTCATGTGCATGCAGGTCAGTGAAAAATACATATTTAATGTGTGTGCGTGTGTGTACCTTAGTGTTAATCTCTTCTTGATCTCAGATCCAGCAGTCCGACTATCTTATTAGCAGAGCTACTCGGGCGAGCAGAAAGCAAAAACTGCAACGCCTGCTGCTCCTGTCACGTCTTGTGTTTCCTGTGTTGAGGTGTAACACCAAAGGGGCGGAGCTTTGAGACGGAGCTTTCAGACGTCGTCTAACCACATGTATTTCGATGTGGCATGGATTTGAAACTGGTACAGCAACCATTTCCTGCTGCAGACCGACTTTGACGCCCGACTCTGAAAACACTGGTCGCTCGAAACAAACGACAAACAAACTGGTCGCGAAAGAAAACGAAATTCCCCCCCTTGACGCAGATTTAAACTTTTACTTATCTTAAACTTCAGATTTTTGTGAGACACCTCTCCTCTTCAGCCTTCTGAGATAGCCAGCAATCAGACAACCGCTGGTCTTTAGCGAGAGAGAGAGAGAGAGAGAGAGAGAGAGAGAGAGAGAGAGAGAGAGAGAGAGAGAGAGAGAGAGAGAGAGAGGCAGGCAGCATCCGCTGGCGGTCCGAGACGTTGCTGTTGACACACACACACACAACAAACAACAAACAAGCAAACAAGTGTTTTTTTTTTCTTTCATGAGAAGTTGAACAGGAAGTTGGCGTGGTGTTAATCTTGATGAGACGGTGTACAATACGGTGGTGTATGACAAAGAACACTCAAGGCCAACGCAAATGTCACGTCGCTAAGCCCAAATAAAGAGTCATGGATCACATTGTCTTGTTTCACAAAGGATCTACGAGCTGCGGACCGGTGCTTCATATTTTATGTTCAATGTTCACAATAATTGACGAACCATAAGGCGTGCCGTCATTGATTCAAGCACTCTGGTCTCCGTGTCTGTGCGCAACACGTCGATCGTGAACCTGCACACATGCGACACTATTTGTTGGTTTGACGTGTGTGTGTGTGTGGGTGTGTGTGTGCGTGTGCGTGCGTATGTGTGTGCGTGTGTGTGTGTGTGTGTGTGTGTGTGTGTGTGCCAGTGATTCACTTTTCCTCACTTCTTATTTTCAGTTAACAGATGTGTTTCTAGACAGTGACTGTGACGACTGTTATTTATAAGAGATCGGTTTGAAAAATACACATTTTGCCAGATGAAAGGTCTATGTAGTCGATGACTAATCACAGGGGTTTCCTGAGGCTGACTGAGATCTCTGGAATTTCCAACTGGAAGATGGAAATGGAACTCTGCTATTGCATAACCCCAGCGTTCGCTCTGTAGCGTGCTGAACGCTAGCTCTCAACTCCCCCGTTGTTCATTGATTGTCCAATGAGTCAATTGACCTTTGCTATTGGCTTATCTAGAAATAAAATACAGTTTCTCTGCTGTTGTGAATCATTTCTGGATCAAAGAAGACTCAGTGATGAAAGTGATCAGAGTTTTATTGTCACAATGGGGTCAAAGGGATTAATCGTCTTGGGGTCAATGCTCTCAGTGTGAGGGTCCAAACGGATATGATTTTCCATATTATGATTGCTGTTTGCTATGATGATTTAGATACCAGCGTATGTTGACCTGAGTGAATGGGTTTACCGATGCTATTCAGCTGGAAAAGACACATCTACTGCTTCCCACACTAACTGTACTTGCACTTCCTTTTTCCACCGAACATTTCACCGAACTTACTTCCATAAAATTTTGCCACGGAGCCGCAAACACTGACTTCCACGTTAGTGTACTAAAGTACTAGAGTACTTGTTTCGACCTCAAAGCAGCTTTTGGTAGCTGGTAGTTTTGGGCCAGGGGCTTAGATGCCAGATCCTATTTAGCAGGACTGAATCCCCACTATTTATAATCTCAGCCCCCCCTACAAAATAATTTTTTCTTAAATTAAGCTGACGACTTTTATCTAGGCTTCATCCAAACTGTTAGGGGGCTGATAGTTTGAAAGAAAACAGTTTCTAGATGTAGTCAAAATTCTCCAGTAGCATAAACCATGGATGGGCGGCAGTAGCTGTAAGAGCGGTTGTCTGGCAACAGGAAGGTTGCTGGTTCGATCCCCGGGCTCCGCCTGGCTAAGTGTCGAGGTGTCCCTGAGCAAGACACCACCTAACTGCTCCTGACGTGTTGGTTGCTACCTTGCACCGCCGTCGGTGTATGAATGGGTGAACGTGAGGCAATACTGTAAAGCGTTTTGGATAAAAGCTCCATATAAATGCAATCCATGTATAAAATATAACCGTATAAAATCATCAATGTCCTGGAAGTCCTCCATCTCCCCCAGCCAGTGGCCTTCATAATGAACCATCGCAGATGCAACCACATGCAAATCTAATTTGGAGTTAAGCCCCCCCCGCAAAGGTCAAATCCTAGAATGACCCTGGTGTGTGCGGCATCATCTACGGACACGATTCTCCACTCAACGTTGTCCAGGAAACGGCATCTAACGCGCTGATGCTCCCCCCTTCCATTTGACACTTTTCTGTCTCTTGTTTACCGTCGTCTCTCCTACCCGCCCCTGCGTGCGCTGCGGTGAGAGTCATGTTTCCATTACGCTTTCTCTCAGAGGCCGTCGTCCAGAGACACACCCGTTCACCCCTGACAGAATAAGAACAGCAAACACAGATGCACATGTGAGAGAGACAAAAAGGACGGCGCTACACACACACACACGCACAAGCACACGCACACAAGCACGCACGCACACACACACACACACACACACAGTGATATAATCGATCGCATTAGTGCTTGTTGGATCCCATATTGTATTATTTATGCGTTTTTTCCCGCTCCCCGCTGCAGCGCATATCAATACTCTGGCAGCTGAGTGCTCTGGTTTTATAACCTCGGTCAACCCTCTCCGCTAAGACGTACAGTCTGCCTCTCCCGATGGCTAAATCACTGTCTGTAAATCACCCTGAGTCTTTAAGTCCGCACTCAGTACAGAACACAGAACAAACTTGTTGCAGTTTATTTTGCACCAACCCCAGGGTACTTCCGTGCGTCTCTTGTTCCCTCCTGTCTAAGGATTCACTTTGAAAGAGGCTGCCAGCCTGAGAGACAAGAGACAGTCTCCAGTGTGGAAGTCAATTCTCATCAATTGGTATTTCTGAGTGAAGCTTTGTCTGGTGGAATTAAGAGGCGGCAGTGACTCATGCCTCAGTTAGCAAAAAACACTGCTGTCGGCCACAGGGAAGATACGAGCCAAGGATGGTTGTTTGTTTGTGTGAGCGCTGATTGAGATGGCAGTGAGAAACAATCACGCTTGTGATGATCACAGGCTTCTGGCTTGTTGTGTACCTGTTTGTTTGTTTGTTTGTTTGTTTGTTTGTTCGCCCGTACTTGGCAAGGAGCTATTGTAATTGAAATATGCCACACAACACACATCTCTCCCTCTCTCTCAAACCATTTTGAGAGTCAGAAAGTAAGGTTATAGGTGGAGAAATGTATAGGTGAATATACACTGCTATTTGTCGGAAAGCAACAGATCATCTGCATATCTTCAACCAGCTAAAGAGTGTGCAAAAACCCCTGACCCTATCGTCGGATAGGGTCAAAGATTAAAAACAACCGAAACGTTTTTTCATTAATCTTTGCCACAATCAACCGAGGTAGGTGGCACAATCAAGATCAAGACAATTCCTGCTGCTCGGCTTGCTCTATGTATTTGCGGTGATGCTTTGCACACTGCGCAGGAAATTGATGCGGTTCCATTTGCTTTTCAGTAAAAATGCTATCGTTTGATGAGTCTCGTTTGCATCTATCTGTGTGTTGATCTCAAGACATGTCCGGGTAGGAGAGAGAGAGGAGAAGACGCGGGTCATTATTCCCCTGCAGAAAGCTACCTATTATCACAGACAGACGGACGGGCGCTGAGGCCATTTCAACAGGCGAAACGTCTTGAAGAGAAATAATGAACAAGGAGCGAGAACGCCTTCCCTGCCTAATGGTTTCTTCAATAACTAATTGTACGTCTCACTTCTACACTTTTGCACACGATGCGTGTGAAATTGAGGGGATTGGATCAGTGTGTACAAATCCAGTGTCCTATTGGTATCCAATTGGCGTCTCCAGCATGACGCGGAGTGCTGGAGGGTAACATTTAAGCAGTCAATACACAAGCAGGCTCGGCTCAAAGATCTCAATTAGTTGGGGACTTTGACGACATGTGAAGATGGTTTTGGTGCTGAAATGTACAGCAAAATGTAAATTGTGCATTGCAGAAAGGAAGGAGCTGCCACGGCCATTGTTCATGAATGATCAGGCGGAATGGAATTAGTGGTCAGTCTGCAACAACGATATTGACCTGTTTTTAATTGTTTTAAATATATCCCTGTTGAGGCTCAATAGCTTTTGTTTCAAGATTGTTTTTTTTTTTTTTACAAGATGTACTTATAATCGGAATTGTTGTCACGGTGTTAATCTTGATAAGACAAAAAAAAAATGTAGATGGAGAAAAATGGGCGATAAGGAGCCAGCCAAATGGACATAGAAGCTTAAATGCTGTTCCCCGCGTTGAAGGTGAGTCCCCCTTTGCCTCACATAACACGCAGAAATGCTCCCTTGACGATTCAATTATTATTTTAGCGATAAATACATGATCAATATGTACATATGTACCAGTTGATGCTTGTGTGTGTTGGCTAAATGAGCAAGTCTAGATAGCTTAGCGATGATTCTAATGATTTTAAATGACCCAGAGAAAGCGAGGGCCATGACATCATGCGCTGTACTTCGGCTGTATTGATCCGGCCCCATTCTCCTGTCCAAAGTCCAACTGCAGAACAAGCTTTATTAAACACTCACTCATTTAGCTTTCATCCAAAGCGACGTCGAGTGAATTAAGGAGCAGACAGGAGCTATCAAGCCTCTCTTTCCAACGCGACACGATCGTCTCCCCATCAGCAGCTTCCCCATATCCAGATCTCAACACATGTGATTCTCTCCAGGCTTAATTATACAGTATGTGTGCAAGTCTGGCCCGGTGAGGTTATGTCATTATGATGCGAATAGATCAGATTAACGGCAGCGCAAATTGCATCGCCTCTCAGGGTTGACTGACCCTTAATGATCGGCGCCAGCAGGATAAGAGATATAAATGACTTTATTTCATTTAAACAATTCTGTTCAATTTGCGAGTACATAGATAAATAAATAATGTAGACATCATTTACGAACAACGTGTAACTTTTTGTTTTTGTCTTGTCTTTTGTGCCTGTATTATTGTTTCCAAGCTCATGCGTTATCCACTAGAACGTGCAACCAAAAATGAAAAAAACAGAAATGGGGGCCATTGGCCGGGGCGCAACGTAACCGACGACAAACAGAATTTACATCTATAACGAGATGGAACGAAAGACGAGCCTTAAAGAATAGCAACAGGCAAGATGAGATACAGGGGACCATCCCATTGTGTTCCCACAGCGGCAGCAGTTGAAGGGCACTCCATGTGGAGAGGGATCATCTCCCCGTGGGTCTGACATGTGTGTTTATGTGTCACTGCAACCAAGCAAGTCTCAGCTCCGGGCTCACGTAGAAGCCCCCCGATCGCAGCCAAGCCGGCACACCCCCCGACACCGGTGAAGTCGTGAAGTCTGCTCACACACACACACACACACACACACACACACACACACACACACACACACACACACACACACACACACAGTGTTCCCTCGGCATAATCCAAGAACCTTTCATCACCCCTTCACCACCACCTCACCACTACCTCACTTTCTGGTGACGATGCCCAAACATCCCAAATGGACTTGAACGTCAAATCATTCATCGAGAGAAATTCGCTACCCCTCAGAGCTCCGAGTGACGTACGTGTGGAGCACCGACGTGGCTTGTGCCTCGTCCGCCTGCGGCACCACGGTCAGGTCCGTGCCGTGCTTGGGCCCGGGGGCCTTGGACACCATGCCCAGGTAGGTGGCCGTGTGACGGGACGCGCAGTGCGATGTGAGGGTCCCCCCGTGGACGTCAGCGTCTCCCGCGTCCCCGGCCGGGGCGCCGCGGCAGGAGCACAAGTAGCCCTTCAGGTGCATCCGGACCTTGCTGTGCAGCGAGGCGTAGATGAAGGGGTTGTAGCAGGTGGAGCTCATGGCCACCAAATGGCAGCAGACCTGCAGGACATTAATGTAACGCTTCCCAATGATGTGGAAGTCTGGGTCCAGGTCCAACAGCAGGTTCAGCACCTACAGAGAGGGGTGCAAGGGAATATTTTACTATTATTTAGTCATTTGGCAGGTGCTTTCATCTGAAGACTCTTCCATTGAATATCTTTTGAGACTGAAGACTCACTTGTGAGACTCCAGACACACTTGTTCAGAGTTCAGATGGTCTCTGCATAGCTTCCTTTACCCCCATCGACTCTTCCCTTTCATACTTTCCCTTAGCAGGGTTCGGGGATTCCCATCCCCTCTTGGATCCTTACTTACTTTCTTGGATCCACTTGGATTACATGTTCGTACGTCCCGGCACTTAAAATAGTATATTTGCCTCGTTGCTGTTTACCTTCAAGGGGTTAACCGAGCAATTATGCTTGAATCTTGTTCTATTACCCAAGACATTTTGAGTGAGATATGATATGAGATATGATATCTATCTCCACCCAGCGGATATATCCATGGCTGCTGCCGATGTGCACTGCTGGTGCAACTGCTGCAGCTGCCTGCACTTTGTCCAGTCCCACCCTCGCTCCCTGGGGCTGCGGATGCTGCTCCAGTGCTGTCGGCGGCTGCTACATCCAGCTCTTCACCGCCATCTCTGCTGCCGGTTTTGTCCACCCTACTCCCTGGATGGATCAATACTCCCTGGGCGGTAGGGCTGGGTCTCGAAATTCGGTACTTTTTTGGTACCGACCGAATCACTGCGGTACTACCGAGCACCGGCAGAGGTCAGAACATTCGGTGCCAAACTTCGGTATCTATTTTTTTTGGTTTTTTCCCTCGTCTCTCATCCAATCACTATATTTGTTCTAAAATCTAACGTGACTGCTGGTTTAGGTGGCGGTATCAAGGACGTATTGTGGTTTAGGACATTGGTGGACATCACAGATATTGCGCCAAGGATGCGCAATTACGCTCCCGTGAGGCGCGCGTCGGGCTCCGAGTCAGCGTCTCTGGGGGGCGGGGCTCCGTTAAATCGCGGTTCTGATGGGGGCGGGGCTCCTTTAATTCGCGGTTCTGATCGGGGGCGGGGCTCCGTTAATTGCGTCCTTGCGTCATACGTCACTACGCATGTAAACACCGAGCCATGTGGATGTCCGCATTTGCGGAGAGTGGAAAAATGTCCGCACCACGGTCCAAGGTCTGGTTACATTTAGTAAAAAGTAGGGACGTGCAAAATGCAATATTTGTGATCAGACCATAGCTGACGCGGGTGGCAACACTTCTAATTTAATGAAGCATTTAATCTCACACGTCATTAACCTGAGACAAGAGAGCTGCACTGTGTTTGACTGCAAACACCGACTACTGACGTTACTACTAGCGGTAACGTTAACGATAACGGGGAACAGACTGCTTCCTCAACACGGATAGAGTAAGTTAAAACATTTGACATTTGAAACTTAAAATGCATCAATCTGGTGCAATTTGAGAGCTTCTTTCTCTGTGTGTGAAAATGTTAGACATTTTCAAGTTAAAACTATAAGAGATAATCTGGTGAATTTAGAGGGGGGTGGGATCATTAAAGCTCAGTTTTCATTCTGTTGTGGGTCACCACAAATAAATCAATGTATGGGAAACATGGCCCAGTTTACAAATTGTCTAAGTGAAAAAGGAGCAATAAATATTTCATACTTGAAATGAATGACACTTGGACTCTTTCTATTTGGACAAACTAATGTAAAAAGACTTGTATTACAGTAAAAACATGTTCCGGCGATTGCATTATGAAATGTGCTTTTATTTACACATGGGTATCGAAAAAAAAGTATCGTTTTGGCACCGGTATCGAAACTCAGGTACCGATGCCGGTACCGGTATCGAACAATTTGAAACGATACCCAGCCCTACTGGGCGGAGTGCTGAGGTGCATCCAGCGGACTGTGGTTCCCTCCGTGGGAAGAGGACCTCAAGAGCAGGCTCTTGACGTGTCTCCCTCTCCCTCCTGTCTCATTGTAGGCTCAGCCATGGTCCAGCGTGTTGACTCTCCTAACAGAGAAACTTTTTGGTTTCATCCCGGGGCTTAGGTTTGCCACATTAATTCAGTGCTCCGTGAACTATTGCCGCATAATCCTTCTGCGTCCTCAGTGGTCACACATGCTGGAGCCACGATATTAAGCTACAACAATCCCAAAAGTTAAAGGACGTCTTTAAAACTCTGAGTGACACTGCCCTGGAATCTGCCAGACTGTGTGTTGTTTCCACACCCCTGCCTTCGGGTTCAGAGATGTGAAATTCAGCTGGAGGCGCCCAGGCCAGGATCATCAAGTCACAGACCCCTGCAGGACACAAATGTTTGATGGGCCTCTCGGCAACTAGATTTTATTTCTATATATCACGCACACCATACAGGACATATACAGAATGGTTCTAATTTAATATGGACAGCACTCTACCTCATTGGAAAATGAAAATGAACCATTGGAAGTAACCATTATACCTTGACTACTCCTTCTCTTCTTTTTCATTTACTGCACCCACTTCTGCTTGTTTCATTCATTTGGGCTACCTAGCTCACAGTTCAAGATGGATGTTTTTTACAAATCATATAATATTGATTTGGTAAAAAAAAAAGGTTAAATTCCACAAAAAAAAAAATGTTTTGCTGCTGCTTGGGTGGGCCCCCAAGTGGCATGTGCCCCTGGACCGTGCCCAGAATGCCCATTAGGTAATCTGGCCCTGGAGGTGCCAGCATATCTGTTTTACAGGACTGTACTGTCCAGTGGGAGTTCCTTTTGTGGATAGCTTCCATGTTTTTTGGAAGCAAACAGACCTCTTTGAAGGTAAACATCTAGCCAACAACACTGAAGTCCTGTAAAAGATCTAAAGACGCACATCCGCACAGTCTTGTATAAAGTACTTGAAAGCGATACTTGAGTAAAAGTACAAGTATCTTACCAGAAAATGACTTTGGTAGAAGTTAAAGTCACCTTTTAGAAATTTAAAAGACTTAAAGTATCTGATATTTACTGTACTTAAGTATCAAAAGTAATTTTCTGATATTAAATGTACTTAAGTATTGGAAGTAAAAGTACAAGTACAAGTAAAAAAAAAAAGTGGCATCAGTCGTTGATTCTACTGACATCGGAACATCCGGGACTTCTTACGCACGAAACCCACCAGACGCGGACGGACGCTTTCGTGCGCGCGGACTGAACCCACCAGACGCGCAAAGCGCACGCGCACTGCTGCGCTTACTTCCACTCCCATGTTACCAGACGCGGGAATTGATTGATATTGATGCTATGATCACACTTTAGTGTGATTAAAACAAATATCTAAACTATATAGAATGTTAATAATAATAATAATCATAATCATGATTATTATTTTATTATTATTATTAGAATGTTGTTTTGGTTGTATGCAAAATGTATGACTTGATTTAACTTCATTTAACTGAATATGATGCAGATATTGTGCATATACAATGTATTTCTATGAGATTGCGCACAGAGACGCAGTGTGAACCGCGCCATGCGTTACCATGGGAGCGGAAGTAAAGCGCGTGCGCCCGCAGCAGTGCGCGTGCGCTTTGCGCGTCTGGTTGGTTTCGTGCGTGATTCGCCAAACCTGCAGTCACATTTCTAATGATTTTATTTTGTAGTCGAGTAACGAAGATGCTTAGGAGAAATGTATCGGAGTAAAAGTATACATTTTATTTAGGAAATGTAGTGAAGTAAAAGTTGCCAGAAATATAAATAACGAAGTAAAGTACAGATACGTGACAATTCTACTTAAGTACAGTAACGAAGTATTTGTACTTCGTTACATTACAACACTGCATCCACATGTAGGAAGCTGTCATAGTTCTGTCAATTTGCATTGCATTGCATTGGCTTTTGCATTATTTTTCTACCCATGTATTTACATTGTATTTATTTTTTGCTATGTGAAGCACTTTGGGCTGCATGTTTGTATGAAAGGCGCCATATAAATGAAGTTGACTTAATATAACCCTACCTAAACCTTTGGACCTAAACCTTTGGACCTAAACCTTTGGACCTAAACCTTTGTCCCCAAGCCTACCCTGATCCTATAGCTCACTCTAGTATATCCCTACCACCGGCCTCTGACCCACCTGGAGTGGCAGCCAGCAGAGAGCGAAGGCCAGCACCGAGGCCACCAGCAGGGTGAAGGTCTTCCTCCTCCTTCGGCTCCAGCGCTCCTGGCTGTGGGACGTCTCCCCGGGCAGTGTGTGCCGTCGCAGGCTGACCGTGATGGCGCAGTAGGAGATGCTGACGGACAGCAGCGGGATCATGTAGGACGCCGTGAGGATGAAGCAGGAGTAGACCAGGCGCAAATGGCCGCTGCTGGGCCAGAACTCCTCGCAGACCACCAGGTCGATGCCGCTGGGCCTCAGGTCCAGGTAGCGGGTGTAGAAGGAGGGCGGCGCGGCCAGGGCCAGTGATATGCACCAGATGCACAGAGCCACGGACCCACACCCCCACACCGAGATCCTCCTCCGGACCGGGTGAGCTGGCACAACCGGGGGGAAGAGAAATGAATCATAATTCAAATCTTGTCGCTTGGCGCTTACACATCACTTCCTTCCTTTTTCTTGGGAAATCCGATCCGATTCAAATGTAAGAGAAATCAACCCAAAAGCTGTTCTATGCAACAGAGAGAGTCGGGGAAGCTCTCATTTTTTAACTTCAACCGCAACCTGCTCATAAACTGGCAATTTAATGCCATTCGTGCTGTAAAATCCTACATGTAGTCCCTGAACGGATTCATGATCCTTACATACAGGACCTTTAAAGGGGCCCTATTATACCACCAGGTTTGGGCATGATTAGCCATTGCAAGCCGTTTCCAAATTGCATGTATCACAGACACTCGTCCATTTTAAAAAGTACATTTACATTTTTAACGGTTAAGGGTTAATTGGTTAGAGAGCGTCGGTTGTCGGTCAGAATTTTGTTTTGAAATGGCCATCCCTAATGCCGAATAGATCAGACTACCAGCCTACCAAGTTGACTGTACCAACTGGTTAACTGATCTAGTCAGCATACATCTAGGGGGGCACTCCCACTTGTGATGTCACTTTGTCACATGACAATTGTGAAACGGCTTGTAATGGCTAAATCACGCTCACGGCTGGTGGTATAATAGGGCCCCTTTAAGCACTTGAATGAATTAAATCAAACGGAACATATTCATCAGCACAAGGAACAGCGAGCAGCGATTGTCCACCGGTGGCTCTCTCCATACCTACGACGACGTAGCGGTCCACAGCGATGGCGGTGAGGGACAGCGCTGAGGCGAAGACGGTGGCACACTGGAGCAGGGGCACCAGGTGGCAGAGAGGCCTGCCGAACGTCCAGCCGTGGCGGTCGAGGGCGTAGGACGCCGTCAGCGGCACGCAGCTCAGGCACATCAGCAGGTCCCCCGCGGCCAGGTTACCGATGAAGAAGTTGGTGGCGTTGTGGAGCTTCTTGTCGGCCAAAATGCAGGCCAGCAGGAAGCAGTTACCGACGCTGGCCACACCGACCAGGAGGCAGTAGAGAGGCAGGAAGAGGGGCTTGAAGCGCAGAAGAAGCTCCATGCCTGAGAACATGTCCAGGAGGCTGGTGTGGTTGAGCTCCTGAC
>PIJE02000774.1:175000-217727 GCA_002895965.2 Coryphaenoides rupestris
GTGGCGGGCATCCATCCGTTGTCTCGTTTCTATGAGAACTTTTGCTCCAGGAGCAAACACAGGTAGAGGCTGTGAGTTGCAGTTGTAGTAGTGCTCTTGCCTGGCTTGGAGATGTTTCAGTCTGGAGTAAACAGCCGTAGAACAGCCGTAGAGCTGGGCAGGGTGCTTCGTACATACTGAGCTGGGGAGACATCCGTACCGGTCACTGGTGTGTTTCTCAGTGATAGAAGAGTTAGGTGTGGATCTGTGTTCGTCTGTGATGCTTTCTTGAGCGCATGCTTTACAGACTTGACCATCCTCTCTGCGAGTCCATTGGATTGTGGATATGCAGGGCTAGAGTGGGTGAGCTTTATTCCCCACAAGGCTGCAAACTCCCTCATTTCCAAACTTGCAAGGGTACATGGTCGCTTACCAACTCTTTCGGGATTCCGTGTCTAGCAAAAACTGCTTTCATCTTGCGTATCACTGTGTGGGCAGTCTTGTCAGGTAGATGGAGCACCTCTGGGTATTTTGACAAATAATCTACCATCACCAGGTAGGAATGCCCATGGAGCTCAAAGACGTCGGCCCCGATCTTCAGCCATGCTAACTCAGGGATCTCGTGTGAGATGAGAGGCTCCCTCTGATTCTGTGGTTGGAGCTGTTGACATGGAGTGCATATTTCCACCATGTGCTTGATATCCTGCGTCATCCCTGGCCAGTACATCACCTTTCTGGCCTACGCTTTTGTCCTCTGGATTTGATTTGATTTGAATTGAAACCTTTATTTATTCAGGGAAAGACAATTGAGAGCAAGCTCTCTTTTACAATGCCGCCCTGATTACAATGTAACACATACAAAAAAAATAGAACAATGTTACAATAAAACAAGATGAAATCACAAAACAAGTAATAATATCCAAGTAAGAATAAAAGATATAAAAGATAAAGATAAATAAAAGAATAAAAGATAAAAGACGAGGCTGATACATGAACTAATGTACGAGTTTGACATGGAGACCATTAAGCCCAAGACCTTGAATCTCTCCAGAGAGACAAGTTGGTCCAGCTTCAGGGAGTCCTGCAGCCTGTTCCACTTCTCAGGTGCATAAAAACTAAAGGCAGACTTTCCTACATTGGTGTTACACCGCCGCACGTTCAGCCTTATATGTGATTGTAGTCTAGTACAGTGTTCTATGTCTCTAAAATTCAAAAGTGAGGACAGGTATAGTGGCAGCTTACCAGACAGTGCTTAAAAAAAATAAAGTAAACAGAGAATGTTGGATGCCTTGATGTGCAATGTGTTGTCACGGTTTCGGCCGTGCCTATGTGTTTTCTATGTGTCTCGGCCGGGTCTCCGGGCTCACTGTGTGTTGGTGGGCGTGGCTTCGGACTCCGGTGCCGCCCCAGCGTCATCAGCTGCACCTGCTCTGCGCTCACACCTGCGATTTATCTACAATCAACTACAGGATAAAAACCCCGGCTTTCCACCCACTCATCGCCAGATCACTGTGTTAGTCGTTATTGATTCAGTCAGTATTGATTTAGTCTGTATGGATCGTAACCCGTCTCCAGCCAGCCTGTCCCTCACCTGCCTGCCTGCCTGCCTGTCCCTCATCTGCCTGCCTGTCTCTCACGTAAATAAATAGTCTTTTGTTCCTATACTCCGAGTCTGGGTCTTGCGTTTGGGTCCTCCTGTACCTCGTGACACGTGTAGTCTGTCAAGCATCATCTGCCTAGTGACAATCACGGAATCACGATCCTGTCACCAGCCATCAGTACTCCATTCCTGATGCTGATGGTATGTCGTACAGGCCAGTATTGGTGGAGACTGGTTCCAACACTGTGTCGTCTTTCAGGCCAACCGTTCTGGTGCGTTACAACCACTGCTTGAAGTACTTCGTCGGCTGCTGTGGCTTCCTTGAGCGTCTGTAGCCTCCAGTGTGTGCACCACTATTTCCTCGAACAGGTCCTCCTGTTGCATCATCAGGCTGTTCAGAGACAACAGGCCGAGACAGGGTGTCAGCGACATGCATGTCCTTGCCTGGCGTGTATGTTATCTTCCGGTCATAGCGTTGGAGCTGCAGTAACATGCGTTGCAGCCGTGCTGGGGCTTTGCTCGGGTTTTTTCTTGAAAATTACTTCGAGGGGCTTATGATCAGATTGAACAGTCACTGTGTTGCCATAAACATACTGGTGGAAACGTTTTGCTGCAAAAGTTATTGCCAGCAGCTCTTTCTCTATCTGAGCGTAATTCTTCTCAGATTCGGGAAGCGCACGTGAGGCGTAAGACAGCGGCCTTCCTTCCTAGAGAAGACAAGCACCTAGCCCGTCTTTTGATGCGTCGGCCTGTAAGGTAAGGGGCTTGGTCTGATCATAAAAACCTCAGCACCGGGGCATGCGTCAGGGCTGACTTGAGCTTCTCGAGCGCAACACCATGTTCATGGTTTCCACTGCCATACAGCATCCTGTCTCAACAGCTGCCGGAGCTTCGTTTGGAATATACTGGGGCGAGATATTTTGTCATGCCCAGTAGCCTTTGTAGCCCTTTCTTGTCCTCTGGCGGTAGCATGTTGTTGATAGCCGTCACCTTTGTGACATCGGGTTTCCCCCCCCTCGGGTGTGACGACATGGCCCATGTATCTGACCGTGTTCACTTTGTACCGGACTTTGTCTTTATTGAACCTGACGTTGGCTCTCCGTGCCGTCTCCATGACCTTCTGAAGGACGGCATCATGTTCCTCCTCAGATGTGGCGGCAATTATCATGTCGTCTGCAATTATGTGCACTCCTTCGATATTTCCGAATGTCTCGCTGAAAGACTTCGCTGGCAGACTTGATGCCAAAAGGAAAAGTCTCTTAAATTGGTATCTCCCCCAATGGCGAACTGAATGTGCACAGTTCAGACGATGGCTTGTCCAGTTTCACTTGCCAGTACCCATCTTTTTCATCCAAGATGGTGAAAATAGATTTCCCGGACAACTTGCTTTGGACCTCCTCTGGTGTGGGTATAGAGTCGTGTTGCCTTTTGATCGCTTCGTTTAGGTCACGAGGGTCCAAGCACACCCTCAGTGATCCATTTTTCTTTTCCGTTATGACTAGGCTATTTACCCACTCAGTTGGCTCAGTCACGGGTGCTATGACATCTCTCTCAACAAGCTCTTGTAGGGTCATTTTCAGTCTGTCCATGACAGGTATCTTCCTGCAGCCGTGCACTACTGGGACCACACTCGGGTCTGTGTATATGTGGTGGGTGCCCGGGAACTGGACCAGACCACTGAAAGCCGATGGGTATTTATCCACCAACTCCTCTTTCGTGGCTGGCGCCTTGGCCATGAGCGTCTCCATTCTCCTCACCAGCTGCATTTTCTCGCATGCCTCTCTGCCCAGGATTGGTGTGGGAGATTGTGTGGTCACAAAGAACTGCAGACTTTCTTTTGCATTGGGTGTCATGTCACTGTACCTTCCGGTTTCAGGCGCGCTCCTCCATAGGCGACGAGAGCAATGTGGGTGGGCTCTAGGTGAGAGGGGCCTGGTATCTTCTGAAGGATGTTCATAGGTAGAACATTAGCATCTGCTCCTGTGTCCAGCTTAAATCTAACAGAGATGCCTCTGATATCGGCTGTGGTGTACCACGCGTTGTTCTCTCTGCTGTGTTCCCATTGACTACAACACAGGACGATGTGCCGTAAAACGGGACTCAACTTCACTCTCAAGGTGGATGACCTCTCATATATATATATATATACTTGCAGTTTCGTCCTCTGCATTGGTGCAGTATGCTCCATATGTGGACATTTTGGCGTGGCGTGTGTGTCGCTCCACACTTCCCGCATGCATTTGCACTGGTTGTTTGCACTTTACCAGCTCGTCTTGTTTTTTTGTTATTGTATGCTTTCCACCTCCCTGTGTTAGCTGTTGCTTTGTATAGTGCTTGCACTGAGGCTTCTTGCTTCACTGCCTGGCCTGCATCTGAGATTTAGCAGCTTCTGCAGATGTCAACTGCTTTGTCCAGAGTTAAATCTGTTTCCCTCAACAGTCTCTCCTTCATGCGGGCATCAGGTAAACTAAACACCAGTTTGTCTCTTATCATGTCATTTTCACTCACACCAAACTCAGTCACAAACCTGTCGACAGTAACTCCCTCTGCCACGGACTGAGACCAGAATTGGTGACGTTCGTATACGACGTTCTTCCTTGGACTGCAATGTCTTCTGAATGCCTCCAAGGCCTCTTGCAACGTTTCATCGTCCCCGTCCGCAAATTCAACGTCAAGTGTATTGTATACCTCCAGGGCCTCTTCTCCAACGGTGTGAAGCATAATGTCGATTTTCACCGCCTCCTCTTTTCCATCGGCGCCAGTAGCCGTCATATATAGCCGAAAACGTTGTTCCCACCGCCGCCAGTTCTCGCTCAAATTACCGGAGAGTATGAGCGGTGTGGGTGGCTTAAACTGTTCCACACTCAGCGTTCGCTCGGTCAACTCTATGCACGTTCAACAAGTGTGCTAATTGGCTAATGCGTCGCCACCGGCTATTTCTTCACGGCACGTTAGTTTACAACGTAGAACTATACCGTCTTGCAGCTGTGGTGAAGTGGTGAAGAAATCTCCACTTCTGACACCATGTTGTGTTTCTGTTTTATTTGTATTAAACTATTAAATAAACTACTGGCCTCGCACATATGGATTAACAGTGTGGCTTTATTTCCAGAGACAATCCGAAGACCGGCTTGCAAGTCAAAAACCTACAACACAACCACGTGACTCGTGCAAAGTAATCAACCTCCGATTAGAGCGATGAACAGACTGCCGAGCAATATACTACGTATGTCTTGTGGCCTCGTCGTGTCTAATTACTGATGAAATCGTATTGCTGCTGGATTATAAATGCCTCTTTCTACTTTGATTTTTTGTTAAATAATACTAAATGCATGTTACAAAAAAACAGCAGAGGGCAGCTGCGTAAATTGTTTTAAACTTGACAAGGTCTGTGGAAGTGTGTGTGTTTGAATTTTGAATCAACATACAAAATTAAGAATGCACTCACCGTAGGAAAGCTACGGGCAATGCGTAAGCCGCAGAGCTTTTTCTATTTATTCTTTATGCCCTCTTGTCTGAACCGCGGCTTTTAATCAATGTTCAAATCACACCACAATGATTTTCTGTCACCGTAGTCTCTTGGAACATGATTTATTGAGTGCTTCCCATTACCGGCAGTTGTTTTTCTGCTTTCATTTGTGACTGTGAAGGTATTTTGCTTCGGCGGTATAGACTACGTATAATTAGTGTCTTCTGGAGATTCGACAGGAACCACTGTGTGAAGTTTTGCCATCATTTCTGTGTATGTGTGTGTGTGTCTGTGTCTCCAGGGGAGGGGGGGGTGAATATATTTCTGCTTCCGACCTCATCTCAAATCTCAAATCTCACATCTCACATCTCTCGCCCCACACAGTGTCCAGCGTCACACCACGGCTATTGCCCGTACTTATTGTGGCGGAGCAGAATGCAGTGCGTTCTGAATAGATTGTTATATTCACAACAGACTTCAATGAGCTCTAATTTCTTAGAGATGCATGTGTGTGTGACAGAGTGGGGTGTGGACATGTATTAGCATGCATGGCTATGTGCTAGGTCCTTGCATTATTCATATATATACTTGTGTGTGTGTGTGTGTGTCCACCAATGTATGCCACTTATCTCTGATTTTCCATCTCCACAGAACCAATTTACATTGTCTAATCTGAACCCACTTGCCTGTTCACCAGTGGAAATGACAGTCTTCAGCAATGGCAGCTGGACAAAGATCATTTCCCATAATGATGATACATCTGCTTTTTATCGCAGTAAAACACAGACTTATATCTCTATGTGTACAAGAGTGTACAGAGTGTATCGTTAAAGACTAAAATGCCTTGGAGACATAATATCCAATAATGCGACATTAACATCAATCGAGGTCATTCCATTAAATGCAGCTACAGGAAAATATTTTCCATTTTTGTCAGGAAAGGGTAGACCCCACTATCGATTGCCATTTTATTATGCTGCACCGCCATCTTGTGGATATCAGTTTTATCCATGGTTGTATATACATGGTAACATTTTATATTTGTTTTCAACATTTGGCCCCTTGAGACCATGTTTTCATTGTTATTATTCTTTACAAAATATTTTACAATTGTCCATTACAACACAGTTAATATTTACAAATTGGCATATCATTTGAAAAAAATACCAATAGTATTTAGGAAATGCAATTTTTGTAAAAAGAAAAAATAGCCATTCTCTTCCACGTATCCAGGGCCGGGTTGCAGTGGCAGCCGGCTAAGTATGGAGGCGACCCTCTCGTTCACCGGGGAGAACTCCAACACAGCGGCGCTCAGCTGGGGACCCGCCTGGCACCTCACACCCTGGGCAACTCCGGAAAAGGAGACCACCAGCTCCAGCTCCTTCTCCGCCAGCGAGGTGACATTCTACGTCCCTAGAACCAGTTGGTGATTCCGACCCTCACCCGCCCTGCAGGTGGCCTGGCCACCAGACACTCGCCGACGAGCTCTCCTCCCAGGTCTGGCTCCAGAAGGGGGCCCCGGTTTCCCTTGTCCGGGCGATGTGACAGAGTTCTTGGGAAGCCTTTTCATAATGGGGTCTTCGAATCGCTCTTAGTCTGACCCCTCCCACTTTGCCTT
The DNA here is from genome assembly GCA_002895965.2 of Coryphaenoides rupestris. Classification (NCBI taxonomy): domain Eukaryota; kingdom Metazoa; phylum Chordata; class Actinopteri; order Gadiformes; family Macrouridae; genus Coryphaenoides; species Coryphaenoides rupestris. The sequence goes on from PIJE02000774.1 coordinate 181,667, forward strand.
GGGAGACCCTACCAGGGGCTATTGCCCCGGACAACACAGCTCCCAGGGTCACCGGGGCACCCAAACCACCCCACCGCGATAAGGTGCCGATTCTTTGGGGGGGATATATAGCCCAACCCACTGTTACAAAAGTAGTCTTACCATTGCAAGATTTCAAAATAGTTTCACTTTGCAAGTATCATTGCAAGTTTGTCATTCAATAAATGTCATAGGCATGAAGGTAGGCTACCAAGGCACATGCAATAGAAAACATAAAAAAACATAAAACATAAAAAAACAAGCAAGGATCAGTTGTTAATGATTTTCTAACCACTGCTTAGTGTCATGATGTCTGAAGGCTTTCTCCTTAATCTCCTTTAGACTCCCCAAAGCCTCTTCCTGAGTGATCCTCCCCCATTCCTCTGGCAGGTTGGCTGGTTTCTGCTCATATTCCTTTGCAAACCTTTCGTTGAATCTCGCCATCACGTACCTGCAAACAGTGGCCAATAGTTGGATTACTATACAATATATATTGTAGAATAGATGTATGAAAAGCCATTAATGATAATAAGATGAATAGTTCAAGCCATGATTAGTTTGGACTTTACCTCCAGTAAGCGAAAAGCGTCTGGCTACCTGGCTCCTCGGGGGGGATGCTCCAGTCTGGGTAGACGGTGCGGTAGTCTCTGTAGGCCAGGGGCTTGTTCTCTGTGTCTTTGTTTGCAAACAGGTTGTCCTGAGCTATGTCCACTGGGCAGCTCACGTGAGACAGAGTGCAGGAGTTGCTGCAGGTGTACGACAGCAGGCCTTTTGGACGGTGCAGCCGGGCACTGTGCACCTCGTGCTCCGTGCCCCAGATCACGCAGGGGGCTTTGCAGAAAGGACACCGCTTCTCGCAGCCTCTCACTCTCTGGAAGAGACAATCCTGTGGCTTTAATGGAAGTGCACAGAGAAGTTCGGTCACCTTGATATTCTGAGAGAATTCCCGAGCCAGAGTGAGACGCAGTTCGGCAAGTGTCCCCAACAGACAGGTGACGAAGCGGTCCCATTCGATGGTGATACTGAAGAGAGGACCGTCCAGAGTGTCCCTGGGGACCTCTACATCTCCATCTAACTCCAGGGTGAGACACACTTTCTCCAACAGCAGCTTGGTATCACTGAGAACTCCGCTTACTCCCTCGGCTGTCTCGCTCACCGCCACGGACATCTTGCCGATGATCTCTCCAAGACGCTGTAGCCTCCAGTTCTCTAAGCCTTCTGAAGCCGAAAGGTGAACCACCACCCTCTCCTGGATCTTCTGGAGGCAAAATGTATCAAAGAAGTGCAAGTATTCCAGGTAAGACTCAAAGCTGTCCTCTACTAGAAGCTCTTCAAGTAGAGAGCAGTTAAAGGCCAATGGGGACAAATATTGCCCGGTTTTGTCCTGGCTGATCATCTTTTCCATGATGAGCGTGCCTAGGGTCCTGTAGATGTAGCTCAGAGCTGTAGGTTTAAGGCACATGGTGGTAAAAGCCTGTGCCATCCTCTGGCACTGGTCTCTCTTACGGAATTGGTAGATGAATTGAGCATGGCATCTGTTTTTTGATCCATTGATAAAGGTCAAAAGGTCTGTGTCCTTAGCATAATGGTCATGCATTTCTTGGAAGTCTTGGCATGCATTGCTGCACAGATAAACCTTCAAATCCACTTCAAAAGCTGACCTGACTTCTATAGATTTTGCTGTCAACGCTTTCTCTACATTTTCTAATATAGCTTTAATGTAGCTATCAGAGAAGTCTGCTAGTAAACTAGATTTATGAATGACAAATTGATTGTAATCCTCTTTAATTTTGCATGCCAATTGGTGAGCCTCTATTCTTTGTTGTCTGTTGCTGTCCTCCATGTGTTTCATTCTGCTGCGGAGCCCAAAGTGGTCATCAGAAACCACAAAGTCAGAATCTTTCTTTTTGACAATATCTTCAAGTTTCTTTAAGTGCTTCTGGAGCTTACGTTTGATGAGATTGGCCCTCAGAATCTCTGTTACTCTTGCAGTGATATCATCTTTCTTTGAAGGTCTGAAGTTAAAGTTTGACAATGCATTATTCCATGCATCCTCAAATTCTACACCCAGCTGTGCATCTTCAATCAGGACGTTATTTAATTTACTGGCCTCTGTCAATTTGTTATGCTTAGACTCTATCTCCTTTTCTAACATGGCCTGGAAGTTCTCAAGTTGAGTGGATGAATAAAGATTCTCCTTGGCTGACTCTAGTCTTTCTATCATGTCTTTGGTTGTCTGCTTCTGGAGTTTGGTCAAACTATTTATTAAGTTTGGTCTATATGTCTCGATGTAGGTTTTGTGAAGGCTGTCTTTCATCAAATCTGATTCTACTTGTGACTTTATTCTGCGAACCTCTGTTTTAACCTCTTCTCTAGCTTCATCTTTGAGTATAGCAAGGAGGTCACTGCTAATCTCACTCTCTAAAGTCCTGGCCTTACTATCTCTCATTCTCGTTGTTGCACTCAAAATCCATCCCTCCATGTGTTCCAGGAAATCGTTTTCCAACTGTGAAAACTCTGTGCACAGTACGCAAAATGCCTCAGCCACTTCAGTATTTTCAAGACTAATGGAGAAAGATTGAGCTTTAACCTCCTCCCAAACAGCATTCAAACGGCCCATAAATTCGGCCAGTCCCGAGGCTTTAGATTTGGCGCTACACTTTTGTAATGCGCCAAACATATTTTGCTTCGCTTTTAGGACAGCCTCAGTGTACCCTTCATCAACTCTTTCAGAGAAGGAGGATTTTTGCCATGGGCCCATGACACATGGGGTACTGCTTTTTGCTTGTGTATTGGGTTTGCCATTTATTCCAATGCCTATATTCTCAGGCTGTGTCTGAAGAATCCCAGCTATACGTCGTATTTGCAGGGCTTGCAATTTGCTGGTTAGTTCTTCATCCTGTTTGACAACCTGGCAAATGGGTGTAGATCCATAGACCTCTGTGCGTAGGAGCGCATTGACTACCACATTCAGGTGAGATTGTAATCCATTACTCCCATCTGAGACTATGTTGTGAATCAAAACATCACTAATGCCTGTTACCAATGTAGCCATTTCATTGTCTTGAATAAGGCTGAATGAGGCTTTTCCATTGTCTAATTGGGGTCTGGATAGTCCTTCCACATTAACTATCATCAGAAAGTCACAATCCAATTCCTTTCTAAGGTAATCAGGTACACTTAAAGGCAGCATGTAAATACCTTTTGTGAACCTTCTTTTTAATCCTGGAACATTGACTCCGAACAAGGCAAAAAGCAGGTCAGAATTCCCTGCATGATGCAGTCCTATGTTTGCCAATACTCTCACTCTTAACTGTTTGCGAGCCTGCGGCGATTAAACTCTGCAAGAACACAGCCCAGCCATCTGGTGGGGATGTTTGAAGCGTCTCCATCCATTATTTCTAGCGGAATGCCATAGAGAAGTAAATCTGCAGCTAAGCTTGGAAGACGCAACACATTGTGGCTCCCACTGCCTGGACTGGTGTGCGTCAGCTCATAGATCAATCCCATCTCACGCAGAAAGTGCTCAAGACCAAGAGATGAAGGATCTAATCCTGAGTACCAGGAATCCAGATCTGTAGTTGGAGTAGAATCTGATACATCTGACACAAGGTTTGGTTCCTCAGACTGTAACACATGATCATCACAGTTCAAATCAACACTGTTTTCCACAGACATTTGCTGCTGCACAATGTTTTGGATTTCCTCAAAGCTTTGTTGTTCACTTAATGGTTGATGTTGAGATTCATCTCCCGTCTCCAACCCCATCTCCACATCAACTGAAGATGTACGAAAACTGTCGCTTTCATCTTCTTTATCTAAATTACCATGAGGACTATTTTCAGTGTCATGTTTCTGCCTTGTCTCATCATGTTGGATATTGTGGTGTCCTTGTCTTGTTTGCATTGCCTGAAGCTTCAACTTCATCCAGCTCAGAAAATATGTTCTTTCTTCTTTATCTGATGTGAAGAGAGTGTCTGTAAAAACTTTCATGGAATTGCTCATCCTGTAACTGCTTAGCTTTAAAAGGGCATTTCTTCGTTCTTTTTGCAGGAGAGGGTTAGTTTTCTGCCCTGCTCTTTTCAGTTTACACTCCTCTTTCTCAATTACAGCCAGCTTGGCCCACATTTCCCCCTGCAAGGGTAGCTGTTTCTCTCTGAACTGAGCTGAACCCCCCTCTAAACCTTGCAACACTTCCCCAACTTGAGCCATTGCATGTTTACACTTGTACCCTTCATCCAAACGGAGGCCTACATCCACTGCTATATTAGCTGCATCTTCAAGTGTCACATGCTTCATTTCATTTGGTAACAGATCATTCAGGGTTTGACGTAGTGTATGAGCAAGCTCTTCTTCACCAAGACCTCCACCTGAAAGCACGGAACCTATCGGTAGACCCACCTTTTCTTCGAGGCTTTTACTAACAAACTCCACAATCCTTCTTACACTGTCATCTGCCATAGGTTGCGAGAGATCAATAAGGATGAGCTTGCTTGTCATGCCTTTCCACAAAGTTAAAAGATCCTTGTCTTTCTCTTTTAGAGTGCCACAGAACACAACCACAGCTGATGAGGCACGACACAGGAGTCTGAGGCATGTATCATGTGCTGCTGCGTCACCCCGTAGATTGGAAATCCCCACAGGTACAGGGAAAATATCGCTCTCAGGGTCTCCACTGGGAAGATACCATCCAAGCTCTATTAACCCATTGCAGAGTTTCCGGCGAATCTTCCCTCCGTCCATCCCCCGGTGAAGGAACATTTCACTGTGGGATTGGCCTCCTGCCATGAGGTGACTTAAAACCTTTGACTTGGAGACACGACAGTGACCAATTTTCACACAGGAGACCAGTGGCATGGATGTACTGGCCAAATTAACTTCCAGGGACAATTTTGTGTTGGCAATGGACTGGGGCCTCCAATTGCTCACAACACTTCTCAAAGGCCAAAGAAGGAATACGCTAGGCTGTTCCGGAGTTATGGATGGAAGGACCAGGGGGACAGCAAACTGGCATTGCATCATGCGCACTGTGATTTCTTGCTGCAGGAAGCTGTTGGCAGTCATATAGACACCTGTGAGGAGATCTAGTGGATTCACTGTGCAGTTAGACTCATTTGAATGCCCATTGAGCATGTTGTCCTCTGCTTGAGACTGAGATACATCATCACATGGTGCCGTGCAGTGTGTACTCCGAGCATCAGGGCTAAGTAACCAGAGGCGTTGGATAAAGGCATGGGGAAGGTACTTGGGAATCAGAGGAGCCTCGTTCTCCTTGCTCCAGGAGCTGATGTTAAGTATGGAAGCTGGTTCCAGTGGTGTAATCCAAAATGTCTCTAGGCCCAGCTTTAACAGGATCTCTGCCTGTGCGTTTTCCATGAGGAGTTCTGGATCAAAAACACATTCATGATTTAGGTTTATATTAACTGTAATTGGTGAAGGAATTGTTGATGGGATTATATCTATTTTGCTAAATAATAAATAGGATATATTTTCAATTTGACAGTTATACATATGTATCCCTTGACTGGGTGAAACAGCAGACATAACATTACAGACATTACATTATGTTATTATTGAATAAGTACTTATTAACATTTTGTAAATGTTAAATAGTTGAATTAATATAGTTATTTTTATATTTGTGGCAGGTGACAAATTAAAGCAAAAACCTACATAAAATACCAGGAAGAGACTCTCCAATCAGGATACAACGATTTCATCATACAATAACGGTGGTCACTCAGAACAACACCTGTATGGTCATAAACATTAAGTTCGGTAAAGTTTGGTAAGTTTTTCCTTTAATTTCTCACCGGCCATGTAAGAATAATTATACATTTACACGTCTTAAAATCTTTCACATTGAAAACATACTTCTTTTCTTGCTGCTCAGCCTCCTGGGACCCTTGACAGACATGGTTGGTTCACTTCAACCAAGTCCCTGCCAAAAGCAATAACAAATTGACAGTTATTCATTCATCTTAAAAAGCTCCACGCAGGTTTTCACCCCGTTAATTAACGTGTGGGAGAAAGTATGTTGAAATGGAGTTCTTTTCATTCTTTTAGACTTTCAATTACAGCAAAACTCGTTTTTGTAGTTTACACACAGACCACCAAAACTAACTTGAATGTGACATCACTGAAGGTGAAGGTTAAACCCTCGAGCTAGATTGAACGGTAAGTAGAACATTCACACACATTCAGGCGCATCACCTTCACGTTAGCTTTTAGGTCTGTGCATGCACGTTACATTACAAATAATAAGTCATGAAAATCATCTTAAAGTAATACTTTACATACTACATACGTTAACCGGGGATGTGTTCAAACCAATGTTCACACTGGTTTGCAGTTCAGTCTATTGCCCAGCCCAGTGCTTATCAGACTATATAAAGAGACTATATCAAGACTGCATTTTTGGAAAGTAAGTCCAGTTAACCTGTCCTTTAACTTTCAGAAATGCGTCATTGGAAGTCCCCTCCTTGTTTAGTTTTTCTTGTAACTGTGGTGTTATGTCACACATGCATGGGTTCAAACAACTATCACAATGTAGTTCAGTGTCATAAATGCAATCAAGGTTTTCTTTTGTAAAACTACCATAAACATTATCCCTGGACACACCGTTTTAAAACAACGAGACCTTTGCCTGCATTGTACATTTCTGGGCCTTTTTTCCCATTAATATGTGGCCCTGACTCATTGGACAGCAGTCAGTAAAAAAACTGAAAATGTTCAGAAAATGCCCCCTCTAGTTACTACACCTGCGACTACAACAACTATAACAACACTTAATGACATTAATGTTTAACTCAATAATAGCATTATAATGCAAATGTATACAGATACATAAATAACCAAATGAAACCAAATTAAAATTGTATTATTCTCCTTAATGTTTCTTACCTATTGCTTCTCGCAGAAAGTCTGAATATTTCAACCCATTCTCCAGTCTCTGTATCCCACCTCTCTCTCTCTCTCTCTCTGTCTCTCTGTCTCTCTCGCTCTGTATCTCTGTATTGCTCTGCTCTGATACCTACCCTGCTCTTATATAGTCTTCCGGTGTGATAAGCAAATCCCGTTCTGAATGTCATGTGTCGCAAAACATATTCACTCCGCACGACAAAGGGTTCGTATCATCAGGGCATGACGCAGAACGATGGACAGTGTCACATGACCGGTATGGCTGGTGCCAGATAACACAGCGGCCCAACGGAATGTGTCCACGGAGACTCTCATTTGTTATTCCTGAGAGGTAAGAGAATTCAAAGACAATGACGCCCAATAGTTGACAGTGGTGCCTGGGTTCAGCGAGTTCTATCAAGATAGGCCGGGTCTATCTGATCACTGCAACACGCACCTGAAAGGCTCAGTTGTGCGTTCGGCTTACTGACGCGAATACCAACACTAACTCTGTTACTAACCCTGAAGCTATTTGCTGACCATGACAACTAAACGTAACCCTAAAACCAAACCCTAGAAACACAAAACAAACCTTTATTGGAAAACCCGAAAACCCAGCCTAAAACCAAACCCTGAAACCTAACCCTAAAACCCAAAACCAAACACTAATAGGAGACCCTAACCCTAAAGCCCAACCTAACATGAAAGCATAAAGCCTAACCCTGAAACCAAACCCTAACTGTAAAATCAAAGCCTAACCCTACCACTAACCCTATTATCTTAACCGCTTACACCTCTTTTCCTACTTACTTCTCTGTCAGGGGGTTAAACTAGGGTACAGCTAAATGATAGGTCAGACAGGTGTGGTCCTTAATACCTTTGGCGTGTCCAGCAGATACTGTTCACAGTGGCATAACACAGAAAACAACATGCATGTGAAATCAAGAAAACCTTCGATTTTAGTTCAATAAAAAGAAAAGATTATTAGTTATTTCTGAGCCATCCTGACAATCGACAGACATACCACTGTTTGGCTTCAGGTTGTGAATGGAGGCATCTTACACAGCCTTAACCCTTAACCCTGTGGCTTGATCTTCGTCAAGTTCTCGGGAGGTGAAAATCACACCTGCAGGATAAGAGCTCTCGAGGAGAGGAAAAGATTAGTGCTTCTCTATTTCTGTAGCGCAAAGCTCATTAGCAGTCTTACCACCTCATACCAAAAGAGTGGGAGACTGAATACGGGCGTTGGAAACAAGCGCTAAACTGAGTCTGACTCTACGTTGTCTTTTAAGGAAACCAGTCAGTCAGTAACCCGAGCAGTCTTTTCAGCGCCGGCTTTTTCCAGGTTACCTTTCCAGGTCACACTGGGAGACCATAAAGGGCTATAAACAACACGACAGGAGCAGTTGACAAGATGTTGGTCACCATGCTAACCGCTATGTACATGATAGTGCGAGCTGCTGATTCGGTAAGATTCCATTTTAATTTGGTTTAAATTGGTTATTTTATGTATCTGTATACATTTGTATTATAATGCTATTATGGGGTTAAACACTTAATAGCAACACTTGTAATTAAGTGTTGTTATAGTTGTTGTAATAGCAGGTGTAGTAACTAGAGGGGGCATTTTCTGAAGAAGCTGGTTTTTTTTTACTGGGCCATGAGTGAATGGGAAAATGCCCAGAAATGTACGCTGCATTCTCCAGTCGCTCTCTCTTCACGCAAATCAGGTTCTGAATGTCATGTGTCCCAAAGTATTCACTCTACAAAGGGTTAGAATCATCGCGGCATGACGCAGAACTAAGATCAGCGTCACATGTCCGGTATGGCTGGTGCCAGATAACACAGTAAGATAACACAGTAAGATAACACAGCGCCCAAACGGAATGTGTCCACGGAGATTTGCTATTCCTAAGAGGTGAGAGGTGAATTCATAGACAATAGTTGACAGTGGTGCCTGGGTTCAGCGAGTTCTATCAAGATAGGCCGGGTCTATCTGATCACTGCAACACGCAACTGAAAAGCTCGGTTGTGCGTTCGGCTTACTGACGCTCATGCTAACACTAACTCTGTGACTAACCCTGAACTATTTGCGAACCGTAACATTAAACATAACCCCAGAACCAAAAAGCAAACCTTTATTGGAAACCCTAACCCTAAAACCCAGCCTAAAAACAGACCCTGAAACCTAACCCTAAAACCCAAAACCCTAATAGGAGACCCTAACCCGAAATTGACAGCAGTTGACAAGATGTTGGTCACCATGTTAACCGCTGTGCTGATTCGGTAAGATGAAGTTGATATGTGATAGTGTGATAAAACACTTTAGTAGTGTTGTGGAGTAGGCCAGTGGTCGTGGAGGAGTGGTTGATTAAGTTAGAAATGTATGCATATAGCGCTCTACTCCGCAAACTTCTTCATCTATTTCGAACGCTGAGTATTTACAGTCGATGCAGTATTTGTGAATGTTAATTGCGAAACGGTATAACACACTGAACATTTAAGTAAGTGCAGTTTGGGATAGAATTGTTGTCACAACTGCTCATTGATAATGTTAAAAATCAAATAGCGCACTCAGCATCGCATGGTCATATTAACAAAGTGTTGTTTTAATTCAATGCTCAATGGGCTTGGGTCAATGAATCAATGGGTCATTAATGAGGGTTGCAGCCCGGTTTATATTGATGTTTGTGCACACTCTTGATCTCTGTCTTCCAGATAAGCGCGCGGCTGGGCCGGAGACCGGAGCCGGTGCCCTACATGGTGAACCAGCCGGTGCCCTGGCAGATCCACTCCGTATCCCGCCGGCGCCGGAGCAGCAGGATGGACGAGGTGGGTCTCACGCCCCCACCCCCCACCCCCCACCCCCACCCCCACCCCCACACACACACACACACACACACACACACACACACACACACACACACACACACACACACACACACACACACACACACACACACACACACATACACATGAGTCGCATCACAACCACATGACAATCCAATACACACACAGAGAGGCTGAATGTACAAAATGTCAACCCTCTGCCTGTTATCATCGGAGAGGTGGGGCACATATGAGGATTTCTCCCTTTAGTCTATACTTGATCTATTAGTGCATGTCGTCACCTTCATTTTTTCAGCGAATGGTTAATTTAAATATGTAGTTTGAGTTCAACCATTGTGGTTTGTTTAGTTTTACAGAGAGGTATTTGGGTTTTCAACACCATTCAACAAAATGATTTATTGTGTTCTAACCAACAATTAGCACTTTGAAGCATCAAATCCGATTGGCTGCATTAAAGTGCTGATAAATGCTACACCAAAAGGTTAAACCTTTGGGCAGTGGTGAAGACAGATAGCTCAGACACCTCTCCACCAACAACAACAACAACACCAACAACAACAGCAACAGGCGGGGTGGTGATGGGAGTGTGGTGGTGTGTGGGAGTCACAGCGGCACATCGGCTGGTCGGGAGAACTAAGCTCCGGTCTTCTCTAACCCCCCAGAGCCCCGGGGGGGGCGCTGGTAGGCTGGCTGCAGCAGAGCTAATCCCCGTCGATGGGGATTTCTGTCAGAGGTCATCACTCTGACTCTGTGTAGCGTGCTCCGGAATAGCCACTTAGCAGAGCGATGGCTCAATGGAACACCAGGTCTCCAACATACGAACAATATAACACACTATAAGGCACTGGCTGATTCTACATCCGACTCTGCATTCGTCACGGCAGAGGCAGCGTGCTCTCTACTGTATACACATAGCCGGAAGTGGCAAAAACAAAACTCAACGAATAACAAGTTGGATAAAATGGGGTGCGCCCCTAGTGGCGATATTCAACACTGCCTTTGACCGTTCCAACTGACACACACACATGCATGCATGCACACAGACATCCATACACACACACACACACAAGTATTTGGACATGTATTGATTTCAAACGGCAGAGATATGACACAAAAAATCACAAAGACGACACAAAAAGTCTAAACCACAGTCAAATGTAACATGTGCTGTTATGCACATTTGTAACAGCCACTGTATTTAAAAAGAACATTCTAGGTTGTTCTAGCTTTTCATAAGTAGGAATGAGCCTCTAAAATATATTCAAGGGTGTCTAAATATAGACAATAATGTGTAATAGGCAATTACTGCAGTGTCACCGCAATGTATCACTCAAGATAAATTAATTAGGAATTATAACCTTCCTTGTATACTAATCATGGCATTGAACTTTCTTAACGATGCGGACTAAGTAACATTTATGTATGCTCAACATTGGCCACACACATTGGGTAATCAATTCCCACAGGTGATCACCACACCCACTCAGGAGGAGCCCTGACCTGTCACACAGTGAACCACCTGCTCTGACTAGAGACGACAGCATCTCTACAATAAACCGGTTTACTATCGGCTACCTGCATATTTGTGTTGGAGGAGACCAGGAAGAGCCATGCGTCTGCCTATCTGTACATCTCGGGTGGACGTCTAAAGAATACTTTTTGCAGCGAGGACATTCCTCAGTGTTGAGCGTTATCACGCTAGCGTGCTAACCTGTATCTGATCATGTCAAGTCAAGTCAACTTTATTTGTATATCCCTTTAGTCACAGTGACAGTCTCAAAGGGCTTTACAGGCCATATGATTATGGGCCATCTTGCATACATATGGTGCATACGGTGTGTGTGTGTGTGTGTGTGTGCGTGCGTGTGTGTGTGCGTTTGTGTAAAATGAAAATACTGACTGTTCATAATTTTTGACCCGATTTCATTCTTACATTTTTTGTATCCTTGTTTTCCCCCCCCCACCCGAATAGTTTGATGGCTATCGAAGAAACAGCATTGGAGTGTACCGAAAGAGTACGTATTTCTGCTTTCCGCCTAAGAATCAAATCACTCGTCAAATAAGGCTGCCAATTTTTCTATTCTGCTCATTATAAACCCCAAAAATCAGCACACGAATGTAAAACTCATCTGTCCAATTGAATTCCATAGTCCATGTACTGTTCTATATATATATATATTTCTACGTACTGTATATTGCCTCCTTGAATGAAATCTAACATTAAATCTCTGTTCTTCTTCTTCTGTGTGAACTGGATCATTGCCACAGACCACGCCTCCATGGCCATTGCCTCCGCCTCCCTGGCGATCCCCTGCTTCCTGTCATGCTCGGAATCCAACAAAGGCACCTCTGCTCCTCCTCACAGCCCCGTGGAGGCGGAGAAGGCCGCCGCCACCATCCAGAGCCACTTCAGGAAGTTCCAAGAGAAGAAGCAGCAGAACAAATAGGACGGAGCGGCCGTAGACGGAGGAGGAGAAAGAAGGTAGAGGGGGAGAGGGAGGATCGGTTGCGGTGGGCCTCAGTGTCCCAGAAGCAGACGAGTGGAAAGCAACGGAGGCGCGACTCAAGTGCACTCAGTGGACTGGTCGGTTGGTGACAGCATCCTGGGAAATGCTTTGACGACACACAAGCATGAATACAGACTCAGACACACACACACGCACGCACACACATGTGGAATAGGCGACCCATGCAGTTTCTACATGTTGTGTACAGTTGTATCATTGTGTACGTGACAAATAAGTGGAATTTTACACACATACGCACAAACATAACACACACACACACACACACACAAATGTACACACAAATATAAAGACATGCATAGAAAACACACAAAAATGCGTGCAGAAATATAAAATAAAGATTGGTAAATCATTTTGTAAGATCCCACGTCACACACTGTTGTTCATTTGACCTTGTGTATATATGTACTTTGTGAATATCGGAATGTATGGATTGTATAATACTCTTTATTTATTGATGTTTTGCGGAATTGAGTGAGACTATAAGGGGCTGCATGAGATTCTTAGCGCTAGTGTTTGAAGTTCATCCGTCTTTCTTCAATAAACCTCTTTGTAAACCTGAATTATAAGGCTATATTTTTATTATTGCTGTCTTCTCAGATGCCTTAATTGGAGATATAATTAGGGGTCCTACATAGTAGGAACCCTATTGTAATTGGTGGTATTATTAGGGGTCCTACATAGTAGGAACCCTATTGTAATTGGTGGTATTATTATTATTATTATTATTATTATTATTATTTTCTCTTACTATTCTTTTCCTTGGTTTGGTCAAATAGCTCAAAAAGTCCTTGACCAAAAATGCTATAAATGACCATGTCCAAACTTCAGACCATGAGTAACTATGGCAGAAAGAATGACTATGATTCGTCCATAGGTGGCGCTACAGTAACCGACAAATTGGAGTTTTGTATAAAGAAGAGGAAATATAAACTCAAAGAAACAAACAAAAACAAACAAAGAAATTGGGATCAGCTGGGTGGAACTAATCTGCTCCCGCCGCGTTCCTACACGGACCACATAAAGGGACGGACTCAGTACCGACAAGCGCACATTAAACAACGCAACAAACAAAGGTTGTGTGAACTGATGCTTTAAGACGCCACTGAGACCTTCAGCAAAAAGTGCAGAACCTGATCCTTCTACAAAATCCGGGTGGCAGCGGTAAGATGAAGAACTTTAATGAACAAATACAATTTTTTCTGCTGAATCCTGCTGCTGCTTGTTGTGCTAGCATTAGCTGTAGCCACGGAGACGAGCAGATTCTATGTTTGGCTCATCAATGTAACCCTTTAATTATGACGTCATTATCGAGTCAAAAGTCAAGTGCGCAGAAGATTAATGTGAGAGCAGAATTCCCCCTGCGGACACACGGATTTAATGTGTTCACACACGGATTTAATGTGTTCACACACGGATTTAATGTGTTCACACACAGATTTAATGTGTTCACACACGGATTTAATGTGTTCACACACGGATTTAATGTGGTTGGGTCGGCATAGCTACGATCATAGACATACATAGACGCCGCATTGGCTGTGTTGGCCCGTTGCTGCGTCCGCCCTGTAAACAAATACAAGTACACTTGGAAACTGGGGGTTTTCTGAATAAAAAGCACAAACGTTTACATTTAACTGATTTTGATTAATCGTTTTTATATTCAATGATTTATATTAATTTAAGTAGCCTACTAATAATGACAATTATTGAGACAAATGAACAAAGTCTGCAAATCAAAATAATAAGACACTGCAACTGGCAGTGAGTCTGCTTTTTTCTTTTAGCAGTGAAATGATAGATGTACTCATGACAGAAAATTATAGACAATTATTTTATTGTATACAATAACAATTCATGGTAAAAAAAATGTAAACATGCCGTAGGCTTGTACTATTATAAATAATAATAATATATTAATATATTGGGCATGTACTATTATAAATATGCCCAATATATTATGCAAGTCAGTTGTCCATATTTTGTTTGATCAATATCATATGAGGACTAAGTGCTGGAGACATTTTGACTGATTAAACAAGTGAAGGGATTTCTGTTTCCTCTTAAAAATATGGGATGAAAAGTACCAGTATAATAAATACTAAACACAACAGACTGATTCAAGATTACTTTATTTGCAGTAACAGACATAAGTGTAAGACAATACCAGTGTTACTACACATCACTGTCAGCATGTTTAAAGGACCATTACGTAGTTGTACATTATAATAATTCTGACCAAATTTGACCACAGTGTTCTTTGCCCTCTGTTCCCCATCCTTGGCGTTCCTCTTCTCTTTCCAGACTCTCCACCCTAGCCAAGGCTTCACTGAGTCTGGCCCTTAGATCACCGGGAGATGTAGGCCGTGCATAAGAGTGGTCCTAGTAGAAACAAGGATGAAAATATTTTGAGTCCTGTTTATATCACATTCAGTCACAGCCGGTCAATTCATAGCCAGTACAATGTGCTGTCAGCTGGCCTGCATTTTTAATCTCATCACCCCTCAATCCCCTGTGTGTGTGTGTGTGTGTGTGTGTGTGCGTGTGCGTGGTGTGCATGTGTGTGGTGTGCGCACAGTGGTGCCAAGAAAACAACCTCGCCCTCAACGTCAAGAAGACCAAGGAGCTGATCGTGGACTACAGGAAGCGGAGAGGAGAGCACGCCCCCATCTCCATCGACGGTGCTGCAGTAGAGAGGGTCAGCAGCTTCAAGTTCCTCGGCGTGCACATCTCCGAGGACCTCACATGGACCACACACACCACACACGTGGTGAAAAAGCCCCAACAACGCCTGTATTTCCTCAGGCGACTGAGGGAATTCAACATGTGCCCCCGCATCCTCAGAACATTCTACTCTTGTACCATCGAGAGTGTTCTTACAGGATGCATCACCGTCTGGTACGGGAACTGCACCGCACTGGAGCGTAAAACACTACAGAGGGTGGTGCGGACGGCCCAGTACATCGTTGGAGGTGAGCTTCCCTCCCTCCTGGATATATACACCAGGCGGTGCGTGGCCAAGGCCAAACGGATTATTA
This sequence comes from Coryphaenoides rupestris, assembly GCA_002895965.2. Classification (NCBI taxonomy): domain Eukaryota; kingdom Metazoa; phylum Chordata; class Actinopteri; order Gadiformes; family Macrouridae; genus Coryphaenoides; species Coryphaenoides rupestris. The sequence goes on from PIJE02000774.1 coordinate 196,998, forward strand.
AAGACAACAACCACCCCAGCCACGAACTGTACACACTTCTACCGTCAGGCAGGCGATACCGCAGTATCAAGTGCCACACGAGCAGACTCAGAGACAGCTTCCACAGTCAGGCCATCAGGCTGCTGAACAAGTTCGGCATCAATGTCTAAGTGCTAGTGCTAAGTGTTACTGCCAGTGCTAGTCCTGATGATAAGTGCTAGTGTTACTGCTGGAGCTAGTGCTGGTAGCAGTGCTAAGTGTTGGTGCTAGTGCTGGTGTTACTGCTAGTGCTGGTCCTGGTGCAAGTGTTACTGCTGGTGCTGGTGCTAGTACTGGTGCCAATTGCTGGTGCTAGTGTTGTGTCGACTGTCTGAGAAGGTATTCTGTTAATGTCAGCATATAACAATGTATATTTTAGTACATTGATTTATATGTGTATTGCTCACCTGGATATTTTTGCTGTATATTCCATTTCATTTTATATTTCATTACTTATTTACACAGAAATTCTATTCATAGTTCTATTTCTATTTTGCACAGTTATTTCTATTTTGTAGTTCTTTATAATTACTGTTGGTTGTCAGGCGTTTTGCACAAAAAGTTTTTCACTCACTGCTTATACTCACGTGTAAATTGTGAAGTGACAATAAAAAAAAATACTTGAAACGTGTGTGTGTGTGTAAGGCGATTCTTCTGACGGAGTTGGTGTTCTTGGGATGCTCGTCGTGCCAGAGGACCCTGGTGTTGTGCTGGTGGTCTGAGGAAGTCGCCGGTCCGTCCCTCTCCGCAGCTATCGATTGCCTGATTCCGTTTCAGTTGCTCAACCCGATGCGGACCTTGGGAAAACCGGGTGCGTTTCAGCCTAAATATCAACAATGATTTAATAAATAACACGAATAATGAATAACGCACATCGTCAAGTTGATACGAAACCCATGACTGATGTTATTATGGTAGATGACGGAGCAGCAGCGGTCCTCCTGGCCCCTGAACTTATAGCGCCTGACTAAAATAACTTTCAAAATATAAAAAGAAAAAAACATTTAATGTATTTATTTCAACGAACGATCATTGATGACATGTAATCGTATCTGCAATATTAATGTGTTGTACACTATGTTAAATGATTATCATGTGTGGCCAAACTTCGGCTCACTTCCCACAGTATCACAACTCTTACATACGGCGGGGCGTGTGTATGTCCAAGCCGGGTCTGCAAACGCCGTAGCTCCTCCACACGTCCTCCCCCCAGAAGGGTCGTGGTGACCGGCGTCGGCGTGGTGTCTCCCCTCGGCACGGCCACGTCGCTTCCCTGGCGGCGTTTGATCAACGGCGAGAGTGGAATCGTCGCTCTCGATCCGGAGGAGTACAAGTCCATCCCGTGCCGAGTGGCCGCACTTGTGCCCAGAGGCAGCGGGGAAGGAGAGTTTGACGAGGACCGGTACACGACCCGCATTGACAGGAAAGCCATGTCCCCGGGGATTGTCATGGCTCTCGTTGTGGCGCAGCTGGCGTTAGACGACGCGGGGTGGTCTCCCCAAACCCTCGAGCAACGGCTGAATATGGGCGTGGCTGTCGGCATGTCCATGGTGGACGTGGAGGAGCAGAACCGCGGATCTCTTGCGGACCAAGGGCTACACGAAGGTCAGCCCCTTCTTCATGCCCAGCATCCTTGTGAACATGGCCGCGGGTCACATCAGCATCAAACACGGCTTGAAGGGGCCGAACCACGCGGTGTCCACGGCCTGCAGCACCGGTGCTCACGCTATCGGCGACGCGGCCAGATTCATAGCGCACGGTGACGCCGACGGCGATGCTCACCGGAGGCGCGGAGGCCTGCGTGTGTCCCCTGGCGTTGGCCGGCTTCTCTCGGGCTCGTTCGCTAGCCACGAAGTGGAACGACGACCCCCGGCGCGCCTCCAGGCCTTTCACCCGGAGAGGGAGGGCTTCGTGATGGGCGAGGGGGGCCAGCGTGGTGGTGCTGGAGGAGCTGGGCCATGCCGAGAAGAGGGGTGCCAGGATCTACGCCGAGGTCCTCGGCTACGGACTGTCAGGGGAGGGCGTCCACATCACTTCCCCCAGCGAGGATGGGGACGGGTGCCAATGGGGACAGGTGCATCACACGACAGCAATATGAGCACAGAATAATTCCAATACAGTACAATCATTATTGTACTGTATTAATCTTTCTCGAAGTCTGCAAACCATCCGCTCACAGGTGAAGGAGGCCTTACCATCCAAAGAAGGGCAACTCCACGACCTACCACCAGGGGATTGGATCGTGATGAACTATCGGAGGCGGGCCTAACACTCACCAACGTGGTTGGGACCATTCCAAGTCCTGCCGGTCACCTCATCAGCGGTCAAGGGAGCTGAAAGTGGCTACTGGATGAATCAGCACTAGCAAACCGCACCACTCGTTGATGGACCAGTCCCTGACATCATAAGCTCGCACCGGCCAGTGGACTGAGCAACGTAAGGCAGATGGCCACATCCAGTTGCCACTGCGCGTCACTCCAGGAAGGAGCACCTCCAGGCCGGAGGACGACCCTCTAGCAGCATCATCCTCCTCTGAATGTGATATAAACAGGACTCCAAATATTTTCATCCTTGTTTCTACTAGGACCACTCTTATGCACGGCCTACATCTCCCGGTGATCTAAGGGCCAGACTCAGTGAAGCCTTGGCTAGGGTGGAGAGTCTGGAAAGAGAAGAGGAACGCCAAGGATGGGGAACAGAGGGCAAAGAACACTGTGGTCAAATTTGGTCAGAATTATTATAATGTACAACTACGTAATGGTCCTTTAAACATGCTGACAGTGATGTGTAGTAACACTGGTATTGTCTTAGACTTATGTCTGTTACTGCAAATAAAGTAATCTTGAATCAGTCTGTTGTGTTTAGTATTTATTATACTGGTACTTTTCATCCCATATTTTTAAGAGGAAACAGAAATCCCTTCACTTGTTTAATCAGTCAAAATGTCTCCAGCACTTAGTCCTCACATGATATTGATCAAACTAAATATGGACAACTGACTTGCATAATATATTGGGCATATTTATAATAGTACATGCCCAACATATTAATATATTATTATTATTTATAATAGTACAAGCCTACGGCATGTTTACATTTTTTTACCATGAATTGTTATTGTATACAATAAAATAATTGTCTATAATTTTCTGTCATGAGTACATCTATCATTTCACTGCTAAAAGAAAAAAGCAGACTCACTGCCAGTTGCAGTGTCTTATTATGTTGATTTGCAGACTTTGTTCATTTGTCTCAATGATTGTCATTATTAGTAGGCTACTTAAATTACTATAAATCATTGAATATAAAAACGATTAATCAAAATCAGTTAAATGTAAACGTTTGTGCTTTTTATTCAGAAAACCCCCAGTTTCCATGTGTACTTGTATTTGTTTACAGGGCGGACGCAGCAACGGGCCAACAGCCAATGCGGCGTCTATGTATGTCTATGATCGTAGCTATGCCAACCCAACCACACATAAATCCGTGTGTGAGCACATTAAATCCGTGTGTCCGCAGGGGGAAATCTGCTCTCACATTAATCTTCTGCGCACTTGACTTTTGACTCGATAATGACGTCATAATTAAAGGGTTACATTGATGAGCCAAACGTAGAATCTGCTCGTCTCCGTGGCTACAGCTAATGCTAGCACAACAAGCAGCAGCAGGATTCAGCAGAAAAAATAGTATTTGTTCATTAAAGTTCTTCATCTTACCTGCTGCCACCCGGATTTTGTAGAAGGATCAGGTTCTGCACTTTTTGCTGAAGGTCTCAGCGGCGTCTTAAAGCATCAGTTCACACAACCTTTGTTTGTTGCGTTGTTTAATGTGCGCTTGTCTGTACTGAGTCCGTCCCTCTATGTGGTCCGTGTAGGAACGCGGCGGGAGCAGATTAGTTCCACCCAGCTGATCCCAATTTCTTTGTTTGTTTGTTTTTGTTTGTTTCTTCGAGTTTATATTTCCTCTTCTTTATACAAAACTCCAATTTGACTCAACAGTATGAGGATATGATAATGTCTATTAATTGACAAACATTGTTTTAAAGTGCTCTTATTGATAAATGTGATTTAACAGAGTTAAATGGCAAATATTAACCATATATGCTGTCTATATTGCTTGTAATTGAGATAAAGTAAACATCTGTTAAGTATTTTTTACATAAGTTGTTATGGCTTTATTGATTTAAAAACTCGGTGAATGCGGTGGGTCCACCAGACCCTCGAACATTGGATGAGAATCAAAAACATGACCTGAACACAAGGGTTAATGTGCAATGTCTAGGTCAATAGATCAGAAGTCCTCATCAAGCTTGGCCATGTTAGTAGGACCCCGCATTGCTGCCTGCAGCTATATTTATAATTATATTTCCACTCAGTGTTACATTTACTCAGAAAGAAAAGCTATTTTTTTGCTATAAAGCTTTGAATGAATACAATGATCTCACGGTTCATAAAAAGATAGCTTTATTGCACAAGGTGTTGGAGTACTCTTTTTCTGTTTTTGTTTTGTTTTCATAGAAAAGAAAATGTAGAGTTAAACACAAGCAATTGCAAATTGAAGCAACATCTCCCCCATAAAAGTTTAAGGAACATCCTCTGCATTTTTAAAATGTTTTTAATTAACCCCCATTTTAAAAGGTTCAATTCTCCATTTTCTTTCTCCTGCTTTAACCAGCAAAATATTCAGAGCATGCAATGCCGCCTGTCTTCCAAAAAACTAAAGTAATAATAATTAAAAAAAAAGATCCAAAACTAAATAAAGCAAACCTGTATAAAAGGAGATAATTCAATCAAAGGAATAAATCAATATTGTCAAAACGTCATGGTCCACGCTCGCATACAACTGGTCCATTAAACAAGACATTAAGCAGTGTCAGTTTAATTCTATACTTTACTTTTCTTTTAATCCTCTTCTGTTACATTACAATAGTTTTACTTCAAAGTTTACATTGTGCCCTGGTTTCTTCTGAAGATGTCGAAAATAGTACTCATTTATACAAAACACTTTTCTGTTATGTACACAAGTCTTCTATTGTGGGGTGTGTGTGTGTGTGGGGGGGGGGGAGGGGGGGGGGGGGTGTAAGTGGTGCAGTGAAGGAGGGGGCGGGGCAGGAGGGGTCGGGGCGGGGCAATCTGATTGGTCAATACATACGGGAAAGATTAGGGTTAGAAACACATGTGTAGTTGGCCTTACAGACTCCGATGGGTCGTCACTTTAAAAGTGCACTTTCCCCGACTTCATGTCAACACCAGGATTCAGGTTGAGCAAATAAAATCGTAACGTTACAGTAAAAACCAAAATAAGTACAAAATAAATCAACCAAAAAGAGGAAATTAGGGAACAACAGGGTTTCCATTAACTATTGAATACAATTGCAGCGAGAGAGTCCCGTCTTCTGATTGCCTTGAACAGGCCGGCGCTTTCTATTGACACGTGTATATCTAGAACACTATTAATTTGCATAACCTGAAAAGCTAAAAAAAAAAACAACAAAAAAAATAAAATTAAAGAGCCAAAAAAAGAAAAATACAAAAAAGGCATCATGAACATAACAAATTAAAGGCTAAATACTCTTCTCTCTGCACATTCTGGACAAGTCCACCCAGTTCCAAACAAGCCATCGTAGAATAGTCTAGAACCTTGGATGTAGGGTGCGCCCCGCAGCCTTGGAAGCAAGGTACCACCTACTCTGACACCACAGACAGAGAAACAGAGAAACTAGTGTCTCTCTTTGTGTCTGTCTGTCTGTCTGTCTGTCTGCCTCTCTTTAATAAATATAGTCAGGTGAACGGCATTGAATTTGTGAACACACCTTTGGGAAAGGTATACAAACACAACACTTTACACTATAGGCTCACTTACTGTATACTCGTCTTTTTCCCCAACACACCGTACTCTGCTGCACTCACCGAGCCGGAGACCACAGTCGACCACCGACGACACAATCTGGTACTCGTGTACTCGTGTGTGGACTCTGCCGCTCTCCGTCTCTGTGCTTCGTCAGTTCAGCTGTGGCGTTGCCCGTGTATGCGGGGCGGTATCACAATATAAGGGGGCTCCCTGTGTCTTTTGCACAAAAAAACGCTATAGTTTCCATCGCTGCCTCTCCGATGCTTCCACTCCCGGTTGTGCTACCCGTGTTCCGTCACCAATGTCGTCGACCGCTCTGTTTACCTTCGTCTTTGCTTTTCCTTTTCTTTTCTTTTCTTTCTCTCTCTCTCTCTCTCTCTCTCTCTCTCTCTCTCTCTCTCTCTGTCTCTCTCACCTCTGAGCGATTGTCTTGTGATCTTTTATATATATTTTCAATTAGAACGGCTTTATATTTCTCTGCTTTTTTTCAATATTCATATATTTGCTATATATTTGAATAGAAATATATATGTACACATTTTGAAAACAAACATATATATCATATCTTTTTCTTTTTTTTTCTATTGCGAGAGCCCTGATGTTACATTTTGACCATGGCGAAACCTTTGGAGACACTCTTTTTGGGACGTTCTTTGTTATATGGGACAAAGCTTTGGGAGAAGAATGGAACCAAAATCAAACGTAAATGTTAAAGCAGATACAGCACATGCATAAAGCTAAAAATAAATTCTGTGTGCGGAGGGTGTGGAGGGGGGGGGGGTCTTGGATTAAAAACACATTATTCCTTTTTGAGATTTACAATTCCACTCCAACCCCTTCACCACCCGCAACCCCCCCCCCACCACCACCACCACCACCAAGTTCATTTCACAACAACACCACCTCATCATCAACCTTACCATCCACTAAGCTAACATCAATCTCCACGTCATTACTCTGTCTGTTCAGAGATTGAAAGATCACCTTTTACACAAACCAAAAAAAACCAACAAAAAAACCCAAAACAAAAACAAGATTTCCGTGTTGAATATTTCATGGACTTGACCGTTTGAGATTTTAGTTTCTTGTGTCTTTCCACTCAACCAAGACATCAAACCGAGCCACGGCAAACCGAGTGCATTGGTGGAGCCGGTCGGGTGCGACGGCACGTCTTGTCTTTGTCTCGTGTCTCGTGGACAGAGTTCCAGCAGGAGGGTCACAGTGAGACTGTATGAGGAGGAGGACGGTGGGTTAGTTAGTTAGGCTGGGACATGGGTGACAGAGAAGGGGGGGGGGATACAGGTACAGGTAGACAGGGGGGCGGGAGGGTGGGTCGCACAAAGAAGTATGGCTTTGTGGCACCATATTTAGAATGACCGGAGGGCCTCTTTGTTCTATATGACGACGGAGAGACACGATGAGACAAAGAGAGTGAACAACCCGCAAGACAGAGAGAGAAAGAGAGAGCGAGAGAGAGAAATAGAAAGAGGGGGAGAGAGAGACAGACAGAGACAGAGAGAAAGAAAGAGAGAAAAAGGGAGAGAGAGATGGAGGGTGGGTGGAGGGGGGGGGGGGGCGCACCTGAAATGCACCCCGACTGTATCTTCTCATCTGCAGTCATTGTCTCTGTTCAAGCCAAATCGCCTCTTCAGCTCTATCACGCTGAAACTGTAAATCAAAAGGTTAAAATGTCCAAATGACCAAACCAGGGAATCGTCGTGTTACATCGGTGGCTTCATTGTCATTGTCCTCACATCCCGCCGCAGGTCGCAGGTACAAAAGTGACCAGCAGGGGGCCGTTTTGACACAGCCGTCTTCCGCAAGGAGTCAGCATACAGATTTGAAATAAAAAGAAAGATTCACGCTCCAGTGTGTGCGCCTGCCATGTGTATACATGTTATATTTACACATATGCACCCAAGCGCAGCCTCATGACATGACGTCTCTGTGACGTGGAATCCATTAAGCTAACCTTGTTCTTAGTTCACATGAGATTATAGTTGCAGATCAGAAAAGAAGCGGGGAACACGTAAAGATGAGAAAAACAACAACAAAAGAAACGTTTCCGGTTGAGGGCGGTGATTGGTTGATTCCTTCTTCTTCTTCTTCTTCTTTTCCTTCTTCTCCTCCTCTCTCTGTTGTGAGTCTGTTTACAAAAGCTTATGTCAGTTAAGACCACTTTGATGCGTCATCGTCATCGTCGTCGTTCCATTGCATGTAAAAATGTTGGTCTCAAAACATGGTGTTGAGACGCCGCCGAGCTCCAGGCCTCCAGCTCCAGGCCTCCAGCTCCAGGCCTCCAGCTCCAGGCCTCAAGCTCTAGGCCTCCAAGCTCCAGGCCTCCAGCTCCAGGCCTCCAGCTCCAGGCCTCCAGCTCCAGGCCTCCAGCTCCAGGCCTCCAGCTCCAGGCCGCCAGTCCGGTCGCAACAAAACAAGACAAACCACTCAGGACCCTTGGCGACCCTTGGGAGTCGTTGGTTGGTAGTTTTGCACAATCGGATACGAAAGCTTGCGACACAAACAAGCCCGACTTCTGTCCTGGACACTACCCCCTAGAACGTGTCGCGTGCGTGTGTGTGTGTGTGCGTCGTCACGCGAGTACCATGCACCGTGGACAGAAACGTATGCAAGCACACACACACACACACGCGCACTTCGCCAACTTCACCAGAACAAAGCTGAGAGAACTGAAGACGTGAGAGGAGATGCCAGGGTGGGAATGGAAATATATATGTGTGTATGGTGGTGGTGTGGGGCGAGTGATATTTGGGTAGTGACAGAAGAGCGCGAGAGAGAGAGAGAGAGAGAGAGAGAGAGAGAGAGAGAGAGAGAGAGAGAGAGAGAGAGAGAGAGAGAGAGAGAGAGAGAGAGAGAGAGAGAGAGAGAGAGAGAGAGCGAGAAGACGATGTAATAGAAAGCAAATCTGGCAGAAAGAAAGGCAAACCCCTGTGCTGTGAAGACCCAAATCAGACCCCCTTCGTACGGCATTGTCCCCTGGGCGTTGAACAGACCCCTGTTGCCGGCACTGTGCAGCACCTGTCAGGTCAGAAGTGTGTGTGTGTGTGTTTTCTGTCTCTCGCACCCCCAAAAACACCCCCAATGAGGCTCCAGGCAAGTTCTGGCACCAGCATGATTCTGTAAGAGTTCAGGTGACCCCGGGCCCCCCGGGGAGCTGGCAGTTCTACACCAGCGTGTAGGACTTGGAGTACGCCCCCGCCCCGCCGTCTCCTCTCTGCTTCTGCAGTCTGCCCAGGCCCGAGGAGCTGCTCTCCAGCAACGAGTCTCTGGACCCCCCCATCTTGGAGGAGGACGTGGAGGGGCCTCCCAGGGCCCCGGCCGTGGCTCCTGTTGCTCCCCCGGAGGAGGAGGAGCCAGAGGCCCCACCCGCCGCAGCAGCAGCAGCAGCCATAGCGGCGGCGGCAGCCGCTGCGCTCTGGGCAGCCGAGGCGGAGGAGCCGGGCATGGTCAGAGTCCTCTGGGGCAGCGTGGAGCAGCTGGAGCTGGTGGACGCCCCTCCGCCCCCCGCGGCCCCCGCTGACTGCCCCCCGGAGGAGGTGCCGGACGACGAGGTGAGGCTGGAGGGGCCGGAGTGGCCCATGGTGAGGGACTGCTGCTGCTGCTGCTTGGCAGAGTCCATAGTCACATGCCGGCCCTGGGTGTGGTACGCGCGCTGGGCCAGGCCCCGGATGGAGGCTTCCCGCGGCGGGACCACCGGGCAGGGGTCGTGGTGCTCCGACTGCTTCCGGAAGAAAGGGTCCGACTTCATGTAGAGGGGGAGGTTACAGTAGTCACCTGTTTGGGGAGGCGAGGAGGCAACAAGATGGAAAACAGAAGGGTTGGCTTACGTTCTTAAGATCAATCCACGACATGAAAGTGAGTGAAAAAGGGTGAAAAAAGTAAGGTGAACACACTTGTGCGTTTGCTCTCTTTGGGTTTGGAGCACCACTCACTCTTGGCGCGGTGGGGGATGGGCACAGCTACATTCTTGCCCCGGTCGTAGTCCTGGGGCTTGGGCGGCGAGGCGGTGAAGCGGCAGATGCCCGGCTCCGAGGGCGTGCTCATGGAGGTCATGCTGTCGGCGTTGTCGTTGGTGCCCGTGGTCATCTGGTCCGAGGAGCTGTCCGGAGATGAAGCACTCGGTGATCTCGAACTTGGCGTGCTGCAGGTGCTCCTCCAGCTTGGCGTGCTCGTAGGCCCGCGCCAGCTCCTCGTAGGTGGAGGACGCGCTCTCTGTCGACACCATGCTGTTACGGCCCTTATCTGGGGGGAGAGAGAGACACAGAGACACAGAGAGAGAGAGAGAGAGAGAGAGAGAGAGAGAGAGAGAGAGAGAGAGAGAGAGAGAGAGAGACAGACAGACAGACAGAGAGAGCAGAGGGGGAGAACACACCACAGAGGCGTTTACAGTTTTTACCCATTTTTTATATATCATTTGATGGAGTCAATAGACAGAGAGAGAGACAGACAGAGAGAGAGCGAGAGAGAGAGAGAGAGAGATGGGGGGTGAGACAGACAGACAGAGAGAGAGAGAGAGGGCGGAGAGAGAGAGAGAGGGGAACAGAGGGAGACAATGAGAGGTTTGTGTGTGTGTGAGAGAGAGAGAGAGAGAGAGAGAGAGAGAGAGAGAGAGAGAGAGAGAGAGAGAGAGAGAGCTAGGGATAGAGAGGGAAAGGTAGAGTATACAGATATAGTATAGGTACAGTATAGTATATATAGACAGATACAGTAGATATACTGGCAGGCTGACAGACAGACACCAGGCAGACTGCCAGACAGACACCTGACAGACAGACAGACAGACAGACAGACACCTGCCAGACGGCCAGACAGACAGACAGACAGACAGACCTGTGTCCTGCGAGAGGCTGGCGCTGTAGCTGTCGCTCTCGGTGACGGTGATGCCGTGCTGGGAGCCCACCGTGCGCCAGTCGGAGGTGAGGGTGCGGGCCGGCGTGGACGCCTGGCACTTGGTGAGCGTCCACTGGCTGGAGTAGCGGTTCCGGATGCTGTGGGCCGACTTGACACTCTTCCTGGATACGGGGTCTGTAGGGGGCGGTGGAGGACATCGGGAGGAGCTCAAGGGGGTTGTTTGTTTGCACGGTGGGGGATATTTTTGAATTGATTGGTTTATTCATGAGTTGATTTATTTCTTTTTCATTTTGACATGAGAATCAAAGTTATTATGAAGGAGCATGGTAGGTTTTTATTGATGAAGATTCATGATTGTATTATTTTTACGCTTGTTAGTGCAAAGGGTTTGTTTGGATGGTGGGGGATATTTTTTAATTGATTCCGAGTCAATTTATTATATTTAATTTTGACTCGAAAACACCTTGTGGAATCAAAGTTATTATAAAGTAACATGGTAGGTTTTATTGCTCGAGATTCATAAATGTATTATTTTTACGCTTCTTAGTGCAAAGGGCGACACTGCCATTCTCCGACATCATGGATAGACACGCCCCTTTCCCGCCTTTATCTACAACCGCCATACCTCTACAGTTTATGGAGACGTGGACTGTTACTGTTTTAAGATTATTCTTGATTCAGTCGAAAATCTCGGATCTAATCCAAAAGATGTCATCCAAATACACAATCCAAAGAATCATGAGATGATGATGACGAGCATCGCAGGTTTGACGACAGACAAACGAGAACAGAGCAATAAAGTTGTAAACAAAAGACGCACACTTACTTGTTCCCGGCCGGATGTCTGACATGTCGATCAGGGGCCCCGTGTTCTGGATGAGGGCCGGGTGATGGACAGACACTCCGGTGCAGAAGCTCTGAGGGTTACCCGTCTGGGCGAACTCCGTGTCCGTCACCGGTATGGTGGCCTTGTCCTCGCCTATGGAAAGGTGGTGAGCGCAATTAACGTTAGTATAGCATCTGTGGGGTTTTTTCTGTGCGACCGGTGAGCGATCCAAATTAGCTGCAAAATGCGGAGTAAAGAATGTGCAAATGTGTAATTTAAATTAACTTTTCTTTTTCCCATATTTTGTTCTTTATGTACAAAAGTACACATATTTCTGGTTATTATGCTCTAAATGCTAATCGACACTGGGCAGCATGTTATGTCGCACCACTGTTACACACGTGCACAATATTCCCATTTTATACAGACAAATACGCCAAAATAAAGGTTTTACAATTGTGCCGTATTTTACCAATTTGTTTGATTCCCTCCTTGTCCTCGATGAGCAGCTGGACTCTGGGGATGTCGATGTGCAGCCGCGGGCCTTGAGGCAGGCCTTTGACTGGCGTGTCGAAGCTACGGTTGTTCTTACTGCTCCAGAGACACACACACGCGCACACGCACACACACACACACACGCACACACACACACACACACACACACATACATGAGTATGCACCCACATGCACACATGAGAATACATTGTTTTTGCCAAAATGATCTCCTGTGTGTTAATGCATCGTGGACTATAAGTGTACGGAAGTCTACATATATTTTGTTGCCAAGGAGCGTACCTGATTAGCATCTCAGCCAGGCTTTTGGCATCTGAGGAACAGAACATACAACATTTAGCTATAAAGCACATTAAACATCTACACCACAGCGATTGTTTGAATATTTGATTCTGATTGATCCACACCGTTCCAAGGGTGTGCAGTCATTGTTCAATAATGAGACATGTCTGCCTTTTAAGAGTTCTGAATCGATGCTCTACAAATCAAACATTAACAACCACGGTCAACGATATTTATCCACCAAATCTTTCCTTGACAATACAAAAACAGTACGCTCAAAGCTCCAAACCATGTTCTAGATGAACATAACTCATATCTAATCACATCGCTGGTAATTGTGGTACAAGCAGAATAAAACACACACCACTTTGACTGAGGGAAGCAACCGTGGCTTCGCCTCACAACACCCATCGTTCATTATCATTATTATCTTCCTTGGTGATGGTGTATTCCTTACATATTATACTGTACATACAGGTGGGCATAAAGCAAAATAATCCCACACTACACACAGAACAAATGTGCTGGGATCTGGGGGTTACACACATAAATGGATTGCATTTATATAGCGCTTTTATCCAAAGTGCTTTACAGTATAGCCTCACATTCACCCATGGTGGGTGTCAACCACGTAAGGTAACAAGCAACACGTCAGGAGCAGTTAGGGTGAGGTGGTGTCTTGCTCAGGGACACCTCGGAGCCCGGGGATCGAACCAGCAACCTTCCCATTGCCAGAAAACCGCTCTTACCTCCTGTGCTACTGATGCCACTACTGTGTCTCGTCTATGTGTTCACTTGATCTTCCCCTGGGAGCCACACTCCTATGTCCGACTGTCATGCCATCCTCCTCACCTCTCAGCCTCTTCAGCCTCTTCTCCTTGCGTTTCTTGCGGATGATGAAGAGCAGGGCGACGCCCAGAGTGACCAGGATGACGGGACAGCCGATGGAAAACAGTTTCTTCACGTCGTCATTCTTCTCCAGGGGGACTTGATGGGCGGGATCGTACCCTGCAGCGCGCCACAGCAACAACAACAACAACAACAACGACAACAACGTAGGGAAATGTGTTAGTTCTGTGCAGGGAGCCAGTGGGCGGAGCTGAGAGGGTTGTCACTCAGGTGATGGCGGTGCACCTGTTGCAGGTTTGGTCTGCAGGCTTTATAAGGTGGACCACATCAACCTCTCTCTCTCTCTCTCTCTCTCTCTCTCTTTGTATCTTATCTTAACTTATCTCCATGTCTCCCTTCTCGCGCTACTAACCCCGCCGAGTGAGTTCTCCACTTACTGCCGTCGTAGTCCAGCGTGGCGAACTGGGAGCTCTGGTTCCCACAGCCGGCGCTGTTGCAGGCCTTCATCTTCAGCTCGTACCAGGTGGCCTCGCGCAGCTCCGCCAGGAACACGTCCGCCGAGACGTTGGTGCGCACCGTCTGCCACGCCCACGTGCCTGGAGACCGGGGGTCATCGGGTGGCCGGTTAGCGGGACGTTACCGGGCCGGAGTGGGCAGACACGCAATGGTCTGTGTGCTTTTTCTGAGCTACATTACATTCTATGTTGAGTCGTTTGTGGCGCTGTTGCCCAAAAAGACTGAAGCTGAGAAGATATTTTATAATTCTTTTGAATTCTTTTGAATTTCTATCGTATTATTCTCTGTTTAATGTTCAATGTTATGCACCAGTTTCACAAAAGCACATTCCTTGTTTGTAAAAACTAAGGCAATAAAGCTCATTCTGATTCTGATTCTAATTCAGAACAATGGAAGCATACAATCAAAATTGAATTAACAACAACAAAAATTCATCGTGTTTGCACCACCACCTATAGTTTCTACAAGAAACCTCAAATGGGCAACGTGTAGCGTAGCACATTGGCTATCTGTTGTAGCTACACAGTACATGTAGGCTCTTTTTTATGAGTCAAGATGAGTCACGAACGCTGTGGATGTCTCCGCTACTCTGGATGAGAGTCACGGTCCTCACCTTTAGGTCTGAACTCCAGCGTGATGGCGTTGATGGGGCAGCCCCCGCTGGCCCAGCCCTGCAGGTTGAGGCGAGCGTGGCTGGAGTTGATGTGGGTGAACACAGACTGCTCCTTGTTGAACTGGGGCTCTGCGGGAGACATGGCAACCGATGACACTTTCGCTGTCTACTATCATGACTGTTAGATCAGGTCAGTAGTCAGGCATCTTGCTCAAGGGTGCAGTCATATACACAGACAGATTGGTGTTTGAACCGAGAACTGTTTGACTCAATACCATCAAACCTAAGCCTAAAACCGAACCCTAAAACGAAACCCTAACCCAAAAAGCTAACCCTAAAACCAAACCCTAAAGAACGCCAAACCCTAAAACCAACCATAAATCTAACCCTAAAACGAAACCCCTAACCCAAAAGGCTAACCCTAAAGGCTAAACCCTAAAAAACCAACCCTAAAACCGAACACGTAACCCTACAACCTAACCCTAAATCCAAACCCTAACCCTAAAACCAAACCCTAACATGAAAAATAAGCCCCTAACCTTAAAACCTCGCCCTGAAACCAAAACCCTACCCTCAAACCTAACCCTAAAAATGAAACCCTAACCCTAAAAACATTATCATTAGTTAAAAAAAATCTTCTTAAAATCTGAAAATCTTCCACCAGCCCATCTGCGTGTGTGATGTGGGGGCGACCCCACACGGACCCCAAGGTCGAGCAGCCCGGTGGCTCCCCAGATGCCTCACCGCGGCCGTGGGTCTTGGCCTCGATGATCTCGCTATGCGTCCGGCCCCCACGCTGTTCTTGGCAGCCAGCTTGACCTTGTACCAGGTCCCGCACGCAGGTTGTCCAGCTTGAAGGAACGCTCGCTGGAGCTGATGAACACGTCCTTCCACTCCTCGGTGTTGTCACCGAGTACTGCAGCACGAACCCTGCACGCGCCGCACACACAGCGCACACACACACACACACACACATAACACACAGGACAGACACACAACACACACACACACACCACACACACAGGCACGCACACATGGAGGCATACACATGCACGCATGCACACATGTGCACGTACACACACACACATCACACACCACCACACACACACACACACAACACACACACAGGCATGCACACTCAAACACACACACACACACACACACACACACACACACACACACACACACACACACACACACACACACAAATTCAATAAAATGCTCCATTAAATGACACGTAAATAAGTGAAAATGATATCTCGCTTTCTTTTTATAGTTTCCTAAATATTTCACATGAATAACCTTTAGAATAGCCATTGGAACACCATGAAACTGGACAGTAACCCACTCAGTCCACTAGGTGGTGGTCTTTGCCTTCACTTCCACATCCTAGCAACATGAGCAGATGGGAGGAGTTGATCTGGCAGCTTTGTTTCAGCACCACCATTAGTTACCCACAAACCCAGAGACTGGAACAGAGCTGACTGAGCATCTATGCAAATGAGGGTACGCAATATGGTGACTGTTTTTATAATCAGCTGCCTGGAGTCGGATAGCCATCTTTGTTTTCCCCTCCCTCTCCCTCACTCAGATAGTATCTACTGTGTGTACCTCCTGTCTGCATGTATGTATGAATGTATGTATGTATGTATGTATGTATGTATGCCATGTATGTATGTATGTATGTATGTATGTATGTGAGGCCTTGTATGTATGTATATGTGTGTGATGTAGGTTTAAACATGGATTAAGTTAGAACTCAGCGAAATGGTGTTTTTGTTTTGTATGATGTTTCAGTTTTAATTATTTAATTGTTACAGAAATTGACTATTCATTTTATGATACATAGTCCATACTCCATGTTGTCATCCTGAATGCAAACTACCCATAAACCAGCCAGCCAGATGGACAGCCAGCCAGCCAGACAGACAGACAAGCCAGACACAGACAGACAGAGCAGACAGACAGAGAGAGAGAGAAACAGACAGACAGACCCAGAGAGAGAGCGACAGACAGACCTCTGATGGAGCTGCCTCCGTTGTCTCCTGGTATCCAGGCCAAGGTGATGGAGGAGGTGGAGGTGGTGGAGACTGTTAACCGTGGCTGGTCTGGAGGGACTGGTGGGAGGATGCAAAACACAGCTTATTAAAGGAAACACACACATTAGTAACACTATTTACAGATTATTATCATCATTATTAT
Source organism: Coryphaenoides rupestris (assembly GCA_002895965.2). NCBI lineage: Eukaryota > Metazoa > Chordata > Actinopteri > Gadiformes > Macrouridae > Coryphaenoides > Coryphaenoides rupestris. The sequence goes on from PIJE02000774.1 coordinate 213,536, forward strand.
TAATATTTGTATTATTATTATTATTATTATTAGTAGTAGTAGTAGTAGTATTAACAATATAAAATTATATAAAAGCACATTTTGTCTATTTTACAACTTCCTTAATTCCCTCCTGTGTCCTGTATTTGTTTTCTGTGTGTGTGTGTGTGTGTGTGTGTGTGTGTGTGTGGCCTATTTTGCATAGCAACCTTGCTTAACACATTTCTTACCAACTTCAGAGCGTGTGTGTGCTTTGTTTCTTTCTGTGTGTTTGTGTGTGTGTGGGATGTGTTTGCCTACTTAACCTTGCGTCACGCATTTTTGATCAACTGCGGAATTCGACGCTGAACTCTGAGGCCATTTCACTTGAGTTGTTTTGTCGTTCGTTCGTTCGTTTCGTGTGGACTTGCATGTGTGCAACACATCACAAACAGAGCGAGCCAGAGTGTGTGTGTGTGTGTGTGTGTGTGTGTGTGTGTGTGTGTGTGTGTGTGTGTGTTCCTACCTTGCACGACGAGGTTGACGATGATGGTGTCGAAGCCCAGGGTGTTGGTGGCGGTGCAGGTGTAGTACCCAGAATCCTCCGCTTTCACAGTGCGCAGCGCCAGCGTCCCGTTGGCCATGATGAGACGCTGGCCGTCCACAGACACTGGGATGGCGGTGTCCTCACTGCGCACACGCACACACACACACACACACACACACACACACACACACACACACACACACACAGCATTAGTAATCATAAACACTACACATGTTCATGGCAACCGGTGATACAAATTGTGTTTGGTTGTTGAGGGACAAATAGATAGACGCTGTGTAGAGAGTTGGCCAGTGTGCTTCAGCTAAGAGGTCGTTTGTGAGTGAGTTGGAGTGCAGTGAGGTATGCAGAAGGATATTACTGGTGGAAAGTTCCCACTCAAGATTAAAGTGGAGTATAGTGGTATTTTGAATCATTCACACCACCGCTGTCATTTTTTATTCTTCTATTTGCAGCTTTACTCACCTCCTATACCTTTTGTTTTGTTATTATTATTATTATTATTATTATATATATTTTTTATACATTATTATAATTATTATTATTACTATTATTATTATGATTATTATTATCACTAGTATTATTGTTATTATTATTATTATTGTTATGACAATATTGTTGTTATTGTTATTATTATTTACATATTTACATATTATGAGTGCTAAACATAACACGTGCAAAAGGTAATTCATTTAGTAAACAAGACACGATCGCACCGCCGCATGCTGTGATGGAGGTTAACAAGGCACACGCGTGAAGTTTTATTTGGTGTGGGGTGGTGTTGTGGCGTGTGTGTGTGTGTGTGTGTGTGCGCGCGTGTGATTCCATGCTTCCCAGCCTCGGTTGGACAAATACGTTTCTATTGTATTGCATTGTATTCTATTCCGCATTCGTCTCTGGTCCACTGTGCTGTGTTTATACATTTTGTTGTACATCTCCGCTGGTATTTCCAGAGAGTTTCTCGAGACGCTTATTCAACGTCTCAGGCTTAGAAAGAGCCATCACATTTCACTTGAATGCGTGCCGCTCGAGCCCATTCAAACAAACAATAGAGAAGAGAAACGTTCCAAACAGGAGGCAGGACGTTTTCACAGCTGAGCTCGCATGTTTGAGTCTCACTCCTTTTATATTCCTTGTATCCCTGCTGTTATACTCCAACGGAACAAGGACTAAACTCTTATTGCAATTATTCTTTATACATAACGGAACTAAAGGTGGAGAAAAATAAGGAAATATAATTTATAATGGCATCTATGCCGTTGCCGTCGCATTAGCTTGCCAGCTAATGATATTGTGATCACATCATATATCATTATATCGTGTGTGTGTGTGTGTGTGTGTGTGTGTGTTTTCCGTACAAAGTGTACAGAGCGGTGTGTAAGCTGTAATTACGCGATGTGCTTTGTCCGTTTGAGCGTTCAATCAAACGTAGAGACCTTGGACGGGACGTGGACGTGTCGCCGGGTAAACGCGTCGGATATAGAGCGAACCCTCACCTGTCTTTGGTCCACTTGATGGTGGGCGCGGGCTCCCCGACGGAACCGCAGGGCAGTCGTACCTCCTTCATCCAGGGCGTGGTCACCGTGCCCGCCGAACGACAGGATCTTGGCCGGGGCTGCCGGGGAGTCGGTACAGTAGGTAAGTAAGCAAGTAAGTATTGGTGCGTTCCATTTACCACGGAAGTCGGAAGTCGGAGCCGGGAATGACTTCACCCGAGTTCACCGCGTTCCAGTTAACAAGTGGGAAAACCCAGATGGACGCCTTGTTTTACCAGTCGATAACAATGTATTATGCGGCATTTTGTGCATACAAACGCCCGACAGGTAGAAGCTGGACAGTACTGTGTGTACGACTGATTTTATGAGAGACGAATAGACAAAAGTGCTATACAGTATATTACTACAGCTTTCACTACTGTTGATGCGCGGAGCAGACATCTTGGATTTCTAAGTCAGGGTTGTGAGATTCTTCTGAGTTCCCGAGTTGGAAATCCGACTTCAGTGCGTGTTCCCGCGGAAACTTCCGACTTGGAACTCAGAAATTATGACTTCCGAGTACAAATGGAACGCACCATGAGAGACACAGCATCATCAGAGAATCATACAAGTACAGGTCGCGCCTATGCACGTGGAACTGTAGAAGAATAGTGAATACGGGATACCAGAAAAGGACCGTATAGGATTCGCAAATCCTCCGCATCCTATATATATATATATCTCTATTATTATCTTTATCTTTATGTACCACAGTGATATATTGCTGTCTCCTCCTTTGGATAAAAGCGTCTGCCAAATGCCCTAAATGTAAATGTATATGTATATGGTGAATGTTGTTTGGCATGATAACATCTAATATGCCATATTCAGGTTTTCATTTTACTTGAAAACACTAAAGACTTGCTAAAGAAGCAGTGAAAAGTGGGGATGTGGGGCTGTTATGCACAAATTCACTGCAATCCCTTTTCCATATGCCTACAGACAGGGCTGAGGGGCCGTGAGGGAAAGAGAGACAGGCAGTAGAGAGACAGTGAGAGGGGGAGAGAGAGAGAGAGAGAGAGAGAGAGAAAGAGAGAGAGAGAGAGAGAGAGAGAGAGAGAGAGAGAGAGAGAGAGAGAGAGAGAGAGAGAGAGGAGACAGAGACATGCAAGCGACAGCAGCACACACACCGACTATATAGAGAGAGATAGAGACACACACGCATAAACACACGTGCACACACACACGCAGCCACACACACACACAGCACACACACACACACACACGCAGCAGAAACACACAGATACCTCAACCGTAAACAATATATTAATACACATAAAAATCAATGCATTGCCATTGCCATTGCACACACACACACACACACACACACACACACATAAACGCATAAACAGTCCTTGAACATAAATCCCTAAACCACGTGCATCTTCCCAGAAAGGTTGCTAGGGCCGACACAAAAATCAAATAGAGTAATAAATAAATAGATAACAATTCACAGATGTGTGGTTTTATTTGGGTGGGGGGGACACTTCTCAGAATGACTGCAATACTCCTCTCCCCCTCCCCATCTCCTCTCTCACTCCCTCTCCTCCTCCTCTCCAGACACCACCTCCTCCTCCTCCTCCTCCTCCTCCTACTCCTCCTCCTCCTCCTCCTCCCGTCTGCCCAAGGGGGAAGAGAGGCGGAGACAGATGTAATCCGCAGCCCACCAGTGTAAGCATAAAATTAATTCTCTTTAAGCCACAAAGAATTAATCCCCCTTTTTGTGTTGGGTGCTGCTAGATTGGGGGGGGGGGGGGGGGGGGGATGGGGGGGGGGTGGGGGGGGGGGTGGGGGGGGGGGGGGGGGGGGGGGGGGGGGCGGGGGGGGGGGGGGGGGGGGGGGGGAGGGGGGGGGGGGGGGGGGGGGGGTGCAAACAATACCAGCACACACACACACACACACACACACACACACACACACACACACACACACGCACACATGCACACACACATGCACACTCACATGCACAGACACACACACACACACACACACACACGCTTGGGCTTCTTAATTCTCATTAGCACTGGTAATAACATCAGAGTACAAAGAAGCTTTTATTCAGCAGCCTTAGCTTTCCAAGATACCCCCGCCCCCCCCCCCCCCTCCCTCCTCGCCTTCACACACACACACACAT
>PIJE02000774.1:218890-226390 GCA_002895965.2 Coryphaenoides rupestris
GGGGGAGAGAGATTGTCAGGGGGGCCCCTGAGGGGCCACCTGGGCTCCGGGGAACTGAGAGGGGCGCTTTTCACATTAGGATAGGATAGTGGAGATGATCCTATGTGCATACACAGGTACGGCGGTGCGGGCCGCCATAGGCCGGGCTGCCGATAGGAGAGGGCTTGATATGGAAATTTCAAATTTGATCCTTGCGTTGCTTTTTGTTTGTTATTTTTTCCGTTTGGCGTTAGCTAAAGAGTAAAGTCATGATGTGTGGATGAAAGGATGGCTTGTTGATCAGTAAATGAATGTATATTATGGATATCAATGGCAGATTCGGCTATTTTTTCGAAGCATTTTGAAATGTCAAAATTTTTTGATTAATATTGACAACTGTAATTTTCATTGATAATGACAAAAATTTAAATTAGATTTTCTAATATTCTGTCAACGATGATTCTACATGATTTTTCTGCCGTCCTGTGTATACCAAGTGATAGTTATGATGTGAACAGTGTAACATTTAATAACCTACCTCATCTAGTGTCTCTTCTTCTCCTCTCGTTCGTCTCTCTCTCTCTCTCTTCTCTCTTCTCTAAGTTGCCCAGCCAGCCGCACAGTAACGCTGCCGGGCGATCCGTCGGTGACGCTCCGACGAGCGGTGATGCAATGGTCCGGAGCCCCCAGGATGACCTGCACGTCGTGCTCAAGGGGCTACCGCGTGGTCCTTCTGGGCGCTCTTCCCGCATGAGGTGGTTCTGGTGGTGAATATTTTAAAGGCTATATTCACGCGCTAGGTGTCACTATGAGACCGGTCAAATTACGTCGAGAGTCTTGGTATGTTTATCTGCTCATTATCGACCACAGATAGTCTTGGGCTGCCGGGCTGTCTGCTGTCTGATGGAGGTGGCGGTCTGAGTGTGTCTGTGATGTTTATGAGAAGTTAACAAATGTGATTAATGGTATTATAGCTTTTCGGGCTTGGAGACCTTCAAAACGCTCAGGAGTTGTTGATGAAACCATCCACGCTTGATCGTGCAACTGGGTTGGGGTTTCATTTTTTATGTTTGCGTCAAGTCTGACGATCGGTCTTTAAGTGTATAACCTCACGACGGAAAACAGAAAAACAATATCAGCAACTACAATCGGATCAATCGCAATCAGCGAGGCGGCAAGGCAGAACCCTAATCACAAATGCAGAAAAACACAAGACTTTAATCCGACCGAAGAACGGTCGTGCCCAATGAAGGTACGTTGTGTGTTGTTGATTTCGATTTTGTGGTTTTGTGTTTTCGTGAGTTTGCGTTATGATTTCATAATTGAATTTTCTTGTTGTGTATTTCCTATTTGTTGTTGTGATTTGCACTTAAGGTACCACTGTACTTTTCCCCTTTGGAATTTTTCTGCATTTGTCAGTCACTATGACCACAAAATGAATATGTAATGAATGAATATATATAAAAATTCTATATTTAAGTGATAGAAATCGGATTTGAAAAATCTGAAATATGAGTTACCGTCGATGTGATCGTGTCAGCCAGCTCGATCAGTTTGTAACAAGCTAAGGCTCATGAGAAGAGATGAACATAAGTCACATGTCAGTCCCTCATAACTGCCATATTGAACTGTGGCCGCTAGAAACATAATGCAGGCCTCTGGACCAGTGATCCAATTGTGTGGTGTTGTTGTGTGTGTGTGTGCGTGTGTGCGTGTGTGTGTGTGGTGTGTGGTGTCTGCGTATGGTGTCTGCGTGTGTGTGCTGCGTGTGTGTCTCGTGTGTGCGTGCGTGTGTGTCTGCGTGTGGTGTCTGTGCACAGAGTGGTGGTGAGATGCAGAATATTCACCACCACCCGGGAGCAGGTGGAGATGCGTGGGCCTGGTAGGAGAGTCACTGCAACTAATTGCATCCAGGTGCTGGCGCTTAACACAGGCGCGGAGAGCGGTGTCCGTGAGCACGTCCTCTACATCCAGACGCTGCAGAGACTGTGAGTTACCGTCGACGTCCTGACCGCCTGGACGGCTCTCTATTATTCCAGAGAATGTCTTTTAAGAATGCTTAGGTTTAGAAGTAATGCGGGAGTGAATGTGCAAAGACTGCGTTGAATCCTTGAGTAATACTCGGAATTCTATAGCCCCATCACGTTCGGAGGTTAGAAAGTTGAGTTTTTGTCTGTCTCTGCGATTCACATCAGCGCTTGTGATCTTTTGTCAGCTCCAAGCCTGTGACCCAGGGTGCGCATTGCTGTGTTGTGTGTGTTGTGTGTGTGTGTGTGTGTCGTGTGTGTGTGTGTTGTGTGTCGGTGTGTGTGTGTGTGTGTAGTGTACAGAGCGGTGTGTAAGCTGTAATTACGCGATGTGCTTTGTCCGTTTGAGCGTTCAATCAAACGTAGAGACCTTGGACGGGACGTGGACGTGTCGCCGGGTAAACGCGTCGGATATAGAGCGAACCCTCACCTGTCTTTGGTCCACTTGATGGTGGGCGCGGGCTCCCCGACGGAACCGCAGGGCAGTCGTACCTCCTTCATCCAGGGCGTGGTCACCGTGCCCCCGAACGACAGGATCTTGGCCGGGGCTGCCGGGGAGTCGGTACAGTAGGTAAGTAAGCAAGTAAGTATTGGTGCGTTCCATTTACCACGGAGGTCGGAAGTCGGAGCCGGAAATGACTTCACCCGAGTTCACCGCGTTCCAGTTACAAGTCGGAAAACCCAGATGGACGCCTTGTTTTACCAGTCGATGTATTATGCGGCATTTTGTGCGTACAAACACCGTCCACAGGTAGAAGCTGGACAGTACTGTGTGTACGACTGATTTTATGAGACACAAATAGACTGTACAGTATATTACTACAGCTTTCACTACTGTTGATGCGCGGAGCAGACATCTTGGATTTCTAAGTCGGGGTTGTGAGATTCTTCTGAGTTCCCGAGTTGGAAATCCGACTTCAGTGCACGTTCCCGCGGACTTGGAACTCAGAAATTCCGACGACTTCCGAGTCCAAATGGAACGCACCATGAGAGACACACAGCATCATCAGAGAATCATACAAGTACAGGTCGGCTATGCAGTGAACTGTACGAATGTGTGTCTTCTTCTGCATTAGAAGAATAGTGAATACGGGATACCAGAAAAGGACCGTATAGGATTCGCAAATCCTCCGCATCCTATATATATATATCTCTATTCTTATCTTTATCTTTATGTACCACAGTGATATATTGCTGTCTCCTTCAACAAATGCACTCTTTGTAAGTCGCTTTGGATAAAAGCGTCTGCCAAATACCCTAAATGTAAATGTAAATGTATATGGTGAATGTTGTTTGGCATGATAACATCTAATATGCCATATTCAGGTTTTCATTTTACTTGAAAACACTAAAGACTTGCTAAAGATATTAGCTAAGAAACTAGTCGTATTCATGACTTAAAATCATGAAAATGAATCTCACAGAAAGGGGTCATACAAAAAAGGAGACCAGGGTAGCACAGTACAAACAGGGGGTCACCAACAGCAAAAGATAAGCTATGGTCCCGGCGCCTCCTTCTCAGGGCCCTAAACTCAGAGATCTGGACGCTGAATACACTATCGAGTGAGTTAGTTTTACAGCTGACAATCTCCCCCCCTCTCTCTCTCTCTCTCTCTCTCTCTCTCCAACACACACACACTCACACACACACACACACACACACACACGCACACACTTGAACAATTGAAAGAAAAGGGTGGCGTGGCAGCAGAAGCAGCAGCAGCAGAACAGTGCACTCTATTCATTCCACCGTCCCTCCTTTTCTGATTTGTTGTCTTTTAATCCAAAGCCTATTGATTAACCTGCCCTCTTCATTTGCTCACACTCCCTGCCTCTTCATTCACTGTGCTCCGCATTACCCTCCTGCCCTGCCCCCCCACGTGTCATGTCTCCTGCTCTTTTCCTCCCCTTTTTCTACCGCTCATTCGCTTCTCTCTCTCCTTGCTCTCTCTCTTTTAAATCCTCCCTTCGGTGTCGCTGGCGGCTTAATCCGATGCCCCCCTCGGAACAATGGCGCACCCCGTCCGGTCGCCGTCGCCGTGGGATGCATTCAAGTCACAGCACAAAGACAGACACGGTATCAAACACCCTCTTCACACACACACACACACACACACACACACACACACACACACACACACACACACACACACACACACACACACAGAATGCCACCCTGGTTCATAGGCCTTGACTTGACAAAAAGATCACAGCGCATGTGAATGCAGAAGAGACAAAACTCAACTTTTAACCTGTGAACGTGATTGGGTATAGATTCGAGATTCAAGATTCGAGTCTTTATTGCCATATGTAACATTCACTCCCGCAGTATACTTCTAAACATACATTCTAAAACATTCTCTGAATAATTAGAAGACGTGGCGTCAGGACGTGACGTGTACTCACAGTCCTCGCGCGTCTGGATGTAGAGGACGTTGCTACGGACACCGTCTCCGGCCTGGGTGTAGGCCAGCACCTGGATGCTGTAGTTGGTGAACTTCTCCAGGCCACGCATCTCCACCTGCTCCCGGGTGGTGGTGATATTCTGCATCTCACCCCACTCTGTGCACAGACACACACGCAGACACACACGCACAGACACACACGCAGACAAACACGCACACACACACACACACTGGGTCAGAGCCTGCATTATGTTTCTACGGCCACAGTTTGCATTATGGGCATTATGAGTGGCTGAATGTGACTTATTCCATCTCTCTATGAGGCTTAGCTTATTACAAATATCGGGTGGTGACATGATCACATGGTAATCATTTTTCAGATTTTTCAAATCCGATTTCTTCACTTAATTAGAATTTTTTATATTATTATTATCATATTCATTTGTGGTCATGTGACTGCAATGCGGAAAAAATTCAAGTGGAAAGTACAGTGGTCCTTAAGTGCAAATCACAACAACAAATAGGAAAACACAACAACGTACCTTCATTGGGCACCGACCGTTCTTCCGGTCTTCCAGTTAAAGTCGTTGTGTTTTCTGATTTGTGGTTAGGGGGTTCTGCCTTGCCGCTGTGATTTGCGATTTGTCGTTGTGTTGTCTGATTTGTGTTTTCTGTTTTGCCGTCGTGATTTTACACTTAAAGAACCGATCTGTCAGACTTGAGCAAACAATAAAAATGAGAACCCAACCTCAGTGCCGATAGCGTGGACGGTTTTTCTAACAACTCTGAGCGTTTTGAAGGTCTCAAGCTAAAAGCTATAATACCATTAATGGCACCATTGTTAACTTCTCATAAACTCACAGACACACTCAGACACCCACCTCCATCAGACAGCAGACAGCCCAGAAGCCAAGCTATTGTTGGTGATATAAGCAGATAAAATACAAGCATTTCGAAGGTAATTTGAGGTCTCCATAGTGACACCTTTAGGGTCGTGATTGCCTTTATAAATATTCACACCCAGACCCACCTCCATCGGGGAAGACCGCCCAGAAGACCACGCGGTAGCCCTTGAGCACGCCGTGCAGGGTCATCCTGGGGGGCTCGGACCATGTGATCACCGCCTCGTCGGAGGTCACCGAGATCGCCCGCACGTTCTGTGGCGGCTGGCTGGGCACTTTAGAGGAGAGAGAGAGAGAGAGAGAGAGAGAGAGAGAGAGAGAGAGAGAGAGACATAGGATGAGGTAGGTTATTTAAATGTCTTACATTGTTCACCATATAACTTACTTGGCTATACACTAGGAGGCAGAAAAAATTTATGTAGAATCATGTTGACCCAGAATATTAGAAAATCTAATTTAAATGTTTGATCATTGTTCAATGAAAATTTACAGTTGTCAATTGATCAAAAATTTTGTATTTAAATGCTGGAAAATAGCATTAATCTGCCATTTTATCCTTATATACAATATAGTTATGATAAGCAGAAATCCTTCACTCCATTACACAAGCTTACTCTTTCTAACGGCCAAACTGGAAAAAATCAACAAAGAAAGCAACCGCAAGCAAATTTGAATTTCCCATATCAAAGCCCTTCATCCGGCAGCCCGGCATGGCGGCCCGCACCGCGTATCCTGTGTGGATGTATAGGATCATCTCCACTATCTATCTCTATGTGAACAGGCGCCCTCTCAGTTCCCCGGTAGCCCAGGTGGCCCCTCAGTGGGCCCCCTGACCAATAGACAGACCCAGCGCAATGAATGAGCTCGCTGTTGGAGATTAACACGAGACCACTTGTGAGGGAAGGGAGGGGGGACGGGGGGGACGGGGGGGGGGGGGGGGCAGGAAGACAGGAAGCGGGCTGATTAAACAAACCCCCCCCCCAAAAAAAAGAAAGAAATCAAGGCAAATGGAAGGTTTTTTTGGGGCCAAATGCACCAGGGGATCCTTCTGCAGCTGGTGGAGAGAGGAGGTGGGGAGGGAGGGAGGGAGGGAGGGAGGCAGGGAGGCAGGGAAAGGGGGGAGGAAAGAGAGGGCGAGGATGGTTAAGACACGGGTGGGTGTGAAGAAAACCTCGACCATGGGAAGAAGTGAGGTCTGAATGGGTCGACGCCGTGCGAGTGAGCAGAACTGTATGGTGGTGTAGTCTGCTCTCGTTTTCTCTCCCACTCTCCCCTTTAATACGGTGGGAGAGTGGCGCGGTCAACTGGAGTTCGGCGGAGGATGGTGGATAGACTGGGGGGGGGGGGGGGGGGGGGGGGAGAGGGTTAAATAAGGTGACAACAAACTTGGTGCTTTAAAAACACCACACTTCATTCACAATTCCCGATTAATTCAAAGGTGTAACGGAGAGGGACGTAATATGAGGCTTCGTGTGTCGGTGTTGGTGTTTGGACGTTGGGGTGCTGAACAGGAAGTAGTTTGTCTACTGTGTGTGTGTGTGGGTGTGTGTGTGTGTGTGTGTGTGTGTGTGTGTGTGTGTGTGTGTGTGTGTGTGTGTGTGTGTGTGTGTGTGTGTGTGTGTGTGGAGGGGGTGGGGGAGGAGGAAGGGTAGCAGGGGAGTTAAAAGCGAGGGGAGAAAGGGAAGGACAGAGGAGAAAAAAAAAGATGAAAAGAGGGAGCAGGAGGAGACAATGCGCTCAGCTGTGGATAATTACAGCAGGAAGCAAACAGAGAAGGAGAGACAGAGATAGAGAGAGACAGAGATAGAAAGAGAGGGAGGGAGAGAGAGAGAGAGAGAGAGAGAGAGAGAGAGAGAGAGAGAGAGAGAGACAAGCTAATTATAATTATTTTTCGTATGCTCGCTGTTATCACTATTATCATAATGGCCATCAATAGCTCTGTCACCACGGTGACAGCCACTGGGAAGAACCAGAGAGCCATGCCTGCTCTGGACCAATGGGGTTGTAGCCAAATGTTTACTGGGTGGACAAGTGTGTGTGTGTGTGTGTGTGTGTGTGTGTGTGTGTGTGTGTGTGTGTGTACTGCAGTGCGCGTGGACCAATATCAGTTTGCGCCGCCGCGTGTGAAGCCAGACGGACCGGGGCATACAGTATATGATGCTCCATGTTTGTCCTCGTTGTTTGTGA
>PIJE02000775.1:0-12500 GCA_002895965.2 Coryphaenoides rupestris
ACCAAAACATAAGCAAAAAAAAAAAGTGTTCTAATATTAAGAGTTGCATGAATTGCATTCAAGGCAAGGCAACTTTATTGCCATAACACACACAGAGGGTACATTCAAAGTAGTACATTCACTGACATGAATTACATGAATATGGCGCCAAACTAGAGACTAAAACAGAAATATTTCTGCAGGCCATCAGGACTGTGAACTCTGACCTCACCAGGGCCACCTCACTGCCCCTCCCATGCACACACTCACATACACACATGCACACATAGTTAGTACAGTTAGTCACATAGTGTCACTACATAACTCATTACACAAGTTATGACATACATAGCCTACATAAGATAAAATAAGATAGAACTTTATTGATCCTGAAGGAAATTATTGTGCCAGGTTGCATAGCAATAGAACAAAACAATAGAGAAATAAACAGTGGAATAATAAAAAATAATATAACAGATTTACAAATGTCCAGTAAGTCTAGAGAAGTAGAAAAATATAGGTAAGATAGAATATTCATTCAGCAAAAACAATTTGGCAACACATGTAGACATACACGGTCTGTACTCACTTTATTCTATATTTTTTCATATTTTTGGCATTTTTATACTGCCTTTTATATATGTTTTATATTTATCATTCCCACTGATCTTTTTTTACTGTAAATATTGTAAATATTCTGTATCTGATCCCTCCAAGTCGTGTTATCTGTATTTGTCTTTGCACATTCATCTGACCATCGGCACTTTTCATTTCACGGCATATCCATATCCTTCACATGTCTATGTGACGAATACACTTCTTGAATCTTGAAATACCTTCCCATATGAATCTTTTGACAATAAAACAAAAACTAAGGGAAATAAATAAATAAATATATATACAGTATACTGTATACAATATGTCAGTAGCGTCAGTACCACTAGGTGGCGACCACCAACCACACGTGTTATTTTTCTAAGTCACGCGCAGCCCATGCCTCACGTCCTGACCTTAGAAATGAAAGTATCTGTGGGACTCTGGTAGCCAACAAGACTTATGAAAATGTCCCCATTAAGAAATATCAGATTTGTTTAAATGTCATCTGTATAACTGTGTACATGCAGGACCATACATATGAAAACAGAGGCCCAATTCCAACCCGGCCCCGTGTCACTTGGTGTGGAGACACACTCGTGGCTGTGGAGGGTTTGTTAAATAACGGGGAGGGTATAAATACACCGGCAAGCTTTGGGACGACCTCGCCTTTCTCTGAAGGAAATAGGAAATGTCATCACCGTGGTGTTCAGTCAACGTCGTTTGGCTGCAGCGACTTGTGTTGCGATCCATCAGGAGGATGCAAAGGCAAGGTCCGGACAGACAGTTAAGGCGCATTTTCGCGTTGATCTGCCAGCGGCAGGGAGGCGTGCCTATTCAGTTATTGCACTCTGTTGTTTACAACATTTTCCAAAACTCTCTTAAATTTATTCTTGTCCAATTTCTTCTTCTTTAGTATTAACTTGTGTAAGATTACATTGTTTTACTATTCTTGACTTGCAAATGACATCAAAGACAATTCAGAAAACCGGGAGCGCACTTTTATCCATAGCATATCACAATGTGTAGCGATAACATCTCCATCATTCATGAGATTGGTTGACCTGAAAGAAATGTAAAATTGATTTGTGCGCTATAAAGCATATTGATTGTAAGCAATAAATGTGTGATTTGTTCCAAGTATCTTGTCGATGAAGCGTTCTTGATCTCAGTACAGTGTGGTTAGCGTTTACAATCCGAAAATACTGTAAACCTACCCTTGCAAAAACACTACTGCTCTGTCATTATTAGGGCTGGGTATCGTTCAAAATTGTCCGATACCAGTGCTGGTACCGATACCTTGACTTCAATACCGGTTCCAAAATAATACTTTTTCCGATACCATTTTTAAAGAAAGAATCTATTTGAACTAAATGAAATGACATTACACGCTACAGTACAAATGCTTAGCTTTATGTTTTAACTCCTTGGCACACTCATGCAGTTTCATAACATGAAATAGAAACCTATTTACCACAACTTTACCAGCATTAAGTTACCATATCAATAAATAAAAATGTCTAAATATCGAACTGGGAACCTTCAGATTACCAGATGAAAAATAGTTTATGCAAAAATAGTTAATGCAACTTCCCTTATTGGGTGCATGGGGGCCTGGGGCAACAGCATGTAATAGCATATACGCTCCACGTCGTCAAAGTACTGCTGTACTCATTTTGTATGTTTGCAATACAAAGTCCACCAATGTACACATCGAAATATCGTTTGACCTGTCCGTTGTACAGTCTATCTGCGTTACATTCACATTAGATTTTCAACTGGCTTTTTACTGTTGCAGAGTTAGAGGGATACACTTCTAAAAAACAAATGTAATGCCATATCGATTCGAGACATTTTTAAATGTAAGACATAGCTGGCGAGTTTAGGGCAGATTACTTAGTAATTCGCCTTCTTTGTAGAAATAGTGCTGCTGTACGCGGGTGATATTCACGTTTACTTTTGCAGGTATCAACATTTGGAACCGAATGATGATATCAAAGTATGTCGGTCGGTGCCTTAAAGGTTCGATACCCAGCCCTAGTCATTATGCACTTGTTTCGTGAACAAACTATCTCCCCAGCCAGATATAAAAAAGTTATCAGCGTCCATAGACTTGTAGGCCTTAATTAGTTTTTTTGTCGCCCACAAGGTCTGTAGTTGGAGATGTTGGGGTAAACCGAGTGAAAGTGGGTAGGGAGAGTGTGTAGGGGCCGGATTGCGTCACTCGCGGACCTAGCTACTCACGTAGGCGAGTTAGAAAAATGTGTATTGCCTTGTCATCTGTATTTGGCAGGGGTGTAAAGTACTTGAGTAATTGTACTTCGTTACAATACTTAAGTACTGTTTTTGGGGATTTGTACTTTACTCGAGTATTATTAGATTTGTATACTTTGTATACTAAGTACTTTTACTCAATTACATTTCAGAGAAAAAAAACATACTTTTTACTCCTTACATTTAAAATGCAGACCTACAAAGTACAAAGTACAAATCTTGCAGGTCCAACAATTTTAATTAGTATATTTGTTTCTCTGGCCGAACTAACGTTAACGTTATTAATCCTGCGGCCGCACTTTATTTAAAAACAGCCAATCAAATCCCCATCAATGGAAAATGAACCCGCCCATACCCATGCTGATTGGTCCTTGTGCAAGACTAGACAGCGGAGATCTTTGATGAAACACCTGCTATCAGAAGAATAGACTGAGTCAGAGTGACAAGCTACAGAAGATGACTACAAACAATAGTACGAGTGATGAAGAGGACGAAACGGTCGGCGTGGACGGACAAGACGAGCAGCCATGGCCTTGCAATAAAAACAAGTTTTTACTTTTACTTTTTAGTACTTAAGTACATTTAAAAGTAGAAACTTTTTGACTTTTACTCAAGTGTGTTTTTAGCCAGATACTCTGACTTTTACTTGAGTAAGATTTTGAGACGGTACCCATACTTTCACTTAAGTATAATCTCTGGGTACTTTTTACACCCCTGGTATTTGGTCATGAATGTATTTGTATTGCATCTCCCTGCTCTGCTCGGAGGCCTTCTCTGAGACGAGGGAAGGGACTTCTAGGAAGAAGGGGGAAGGACTTCTAGGAAGAAGGGGCGCCAGACATACCTGGAATACCTCAGCAGGGGAAACTCTTAGTGTGTGTGTATGTGTGTGTGTGTGTGTGTGTGGGGGGGGGGGGCTGGCAGTTGATATGATTTCAACTTTCAAATTGTATTCAAAATGTAACAGTTGTGTTTCTAATAACACGTGGCTCCACAATGTCCTTGACATGTTGTTGTACACATTTTTTATCATCATAATCTGATTATCAGACCCCAGAGGCTCCATTTCGCGCTCAGAACTCTGTCCCCTGGTCCTTGGTGGAGGCCTCAGATTATTGCCAGACATGTTGCAACACCGCCTGATGCAACAGTGCATGTCAGCAGGTTGAGTAACCCTACCCGGGGGAGGGGAGTGTGTGTGTGGGGGGGGGGTCATCCAAGTCCTACAGCCTGTGTGTTTTTAACACAGAGCACATGTAGGCTATACCCGACCCCCCCCCTCTTTGATCTCCGCCTAAAAGGGCTGCGGTTGAGAATAACGTTATGAATGTTGGCCGATGTCCGACCTGCCTCCCCGTCTGCGCATGTCGTGGAGGGCTGAGCGGAGCACGGCTGGGACAGGACCGGTTGTGACCCACTTTCCCCCGGCGGGCCGGTCCAGAGTGTTCTTTACATACCGGCCGCGTCACGGAGCCACCGTCACACGTTCCCCTCCGGCTGCATGTGAGGAGCGCTCACGTGTAGCCTTCAAACCCTCCCTCCCTCACCCCATCCCTCCCTCCCTCATTCATTCTCTCCCTCCCTCTCTCTTCCTTTCCGTCCCTCCACCTCCCTCCGTCCGCTCTCTCTCTCTCTCTCTCTCTCTCCCTCTCTCTCTCCCTCTCTGACGTTCCTCCCTCCCTCCCCCATCCCCTCCCTCCCTCTCCAGGTGTTAGAAGAGAAATGCGCACGTATTCTGCAACAGGTTGTTTATAGACCAATGATCATTCTTTCTCTATTTCTATCTTCTTTAAATCACTATCTTTCTATCTTCTTTTTATATCTTTCTCTGTCTATCTTCTTTTTCTAATTTTCTCTATTTCTATCTTCTTTTTCAATGCTTCTATCTTCTTCTTGAATCTTTCTCTGTTTCTATCTTATTTTTAAATACAGTATGTATCTCTTCTTTTTATATCTTTCTCTATTTATGTTTTCTTTTTAAATCCTTATCTCTTTCTATCTTCTTTTTAAATCTTTCCCAATTTCTATCTTCTTTATGATCTTTCCATCTGCCATCTGTATCTCTTTTATTTCTTTTATCTCTGACATGTAACTCGTCGGTCAGCACAACATATTCCAGGACTAAACTGGAGATGACAGATCATGTGCAATATTATTCATGTCATATGCAATACTTCTTCTCAATATTATCCCTGCTATATTACCATGTAATATTACCTTTCATCGTCGTGTGCAATGTTCTTAATATTCTTAATATCATGTGCAATACTACTTCTCACCATTATCATTATTACCCTTTAATTATTACCTTGTAATATTACCTTTCATCATCATGTGCAATATTTCTCATGTGCAATACTACTTCTCACTACTCACTGCAATACCATTGCCAACTTGTTTTGCTAACTGAATATTTTACCTATATTTTTATATATTCTCAGGCTTATTCACTGTACATTTGTAAATGTGTTATTTTATTGCTATTATAGATCGATAGATAGACAGATATAACTTTATTAATCCTGAAGGAAATTATTGTGCCAGGTTGCATAGCAATACAGTACAATAAAACAATATAGAAGTCAACAGAATAATAAAAACATACTAACAGATTAACACATTTACAGTTAAAATATACAAATATGTGGGCAAGATAAGATATTCCGACGGCGAAAACAATTTGGCATAATTGAAGTGAAATATTATTGGACATGACATTAAGAATATTGCACATGATGATGAGAGGAGATATGAGGTAGTGTTATAGATAATATTTATAGATAACATGATAATAATAGTAATATAGCACATGATGTTGGACAGTAATATTAATATTGCACGTAATACTGAGGAAAGTGCACATTATGTTGAGAGGTAATATTGCACATTATAACGCTGTGTTCATTGTCTTGTATTTCAACTGTCCTTCCCACAGAGGAGGGAGGAGTAGAAGATGACGCTGGCCACCACAGAGTGATAGAACATCTGCAGCATGGTTTTGCAGACGTTGAAAGATCTGAGTCTCTGCAGGAAATACAGGCGACTCTGACCTTTCTTATACAGAGCCTCTGTGTTTTTAGTCCAGTCCATTTTATTATCTATGTGAACACCCAGGTACTTATATTCCTCGACAATGTCCAATGTCCTCAGACTCCTGCCCATTTGTGATACAGCCCACAATGGCAGAGTCATCTGAAAACTTCTGGTGGCAGGACTGTGAGCTGTATCTGAAGTCTGAGGTGGAGAGTGTGAACAGGAAGGGGGACAGGACTGTCCCCTGAGGTGCTCCCATGTCGCTCCAATAGTTTCCGAAATGTTGCTCTGCAGCCTCACATACTGTGGCTGACCTGTGAGGTCTACACAGGTCACTAGTGGAGCGTCCACCTGCATGTCCAGTAGCTTAGTCCCAAGTAGGGCAGGCCTTATGGTGTTGAAAGTGGTTGAGAAGTCGAAGAATGTGACTCTCACAATGCTGCCTGCCTCCTCCAGGTGAGAATAAGCCCTGTGCAGCAGGTAGATGATGGCGTCCTCCACTCCAATACGGGGCTGGTAGGTGAACTGCAGAGGGTCCAGTGATGGTTTGACTAGTGCACGGATGTGCTTCAGGACTAGCCTCTCCAGCGACTTCATGACATGTGAGGTCAAGGCCACAGGTCTGTAGTCACTGTGGCTGCTTGCGTGTCTCTTCTTGGGTACAGGATGCAGGCATGATGTTTTCCACAGGACGTGCAATATTAATATTACTGTCCAACATCATGTGCAATACTCTATCATGTGCTATATTATTATTATTATCATCATGTTGTCTATAAATATTATCTATAACACTACCTCATCATCTCCTCTCATCATCATGTGCAATATTCTTAATGTCATGTCCAATAATATTTCACTTCAATTATGCCAAATTGTTTTCGCCGTCGGAATATCTTATCTTGCCCACATATTTGTATATTTTAACTGTAAATGTGTTAATCTGTTAGTATGTTTTTATTATTCTGTTGACTTCTATATTGTTTTATTGTACTGTATTGCTATGCAACCTGGCACAAGAATTTCCTTCAGGATTAATAAAGTTCTATCTATCTATCTATCGATCTATAATAGCAATAAAATAACACATTTACAAATGTACAGTGAATAAGCCTGAGAATATATAAAAATATGTCAGCTCAAAACAGCCCTGGAGAGTCTCCTCTGCATCCTGAGACCACCCCCGTACAGTTCTGGTGACCACTGGTTGCCTCTGAACCGCAGGTTTATAGAGGGGCCTCAGGTAGACCAGGTTGTGATCTGATCTGCCCAGAGGGGGGAGAGCTGTGGAGCTGTATGCCTCCTTAACATTGGCATACAGCAGGTCCAGTGTTTTATTTTCCCTGGTTTTGCAGTCCACAAACTGTTTGAATGTGGGCAGGGTTGATGTCAGAGTGACATGGTTAAAATCACCCGATATTGATATGAACGTGCTTGGGTGCAGTGTCTGTAGACACGCGGTCACAGAGTTGATGACGTCAGCAGCCCGCGACGCATTAGCCGCGGGAGGAATGTAGACGACAATAATAATGGCCTGGGTGAACTCTCTGGGCAGGTAGTATGGACGGAGACTCACTGGCAGCAGTTGGATGTCCGGGCTGCACACACGCTCCTTCACTGTAACGTGTCCAGGGTCGCACCATCTCTTGTTCACGTAAACAGAGACTCCTCCTCCTTTCTTCTTGCTGCTTTCGTGGCAACTCCTGTCCGCCCGCACCAGCTGAAAGCCGGCTAAGTCCACTACAGTGTCCGGAACATTGTCGTGCAGCCATGTCTCCGTGAAGCACATAACAGAGCCCTCCTGAAACACACTCTCGCTTCTTGTGAGTGATGTTAACTCATCCATCTTGTTCACCAGAGATCGTACGTTCCCCATGACGATGGACGGGAGATACGGTCGATATCTTCTCTTCTTTAGCCGTCTTCTCCTCCCGGCCCTGCAGCCCCGGTATCTCCTCCTCAGCTCCCTGGGGATGTCGGGTCTCCCGCCGGCCCCACCACACAGTCGGAGGTTCAGCAGCTGATCTCTGGTGTACACAATGGAGCCCTGTGGCGCGTCCACGTCCACCATGCCGGGCGTCGGGCACAGAAAGAGCTCGCTGAGCCATCTTGTTCGGCTGTACAAATAACTTATCTTACTAATTAAATAACAAGAATTCTAAAATATGTAGATAAAGATAGAGAAAATGTCCAGAAAGTGTATTTCTTTATTCCTCTATTGTTTATTATTTTATTGCTATGCAACCTCTGGCACAAGAATTTCCTTCGGGATTAATTTATCTTATCTTATCTTATGAAATAACAGTGACGTGGGCAGTTTCCCCCCCCCCCCGCCCTCTAGCCCCCTCTAGTGTTGAGAGAAGTAGACATTTGGTAAGACAACCCTCTCTGCCTCGTATTCATTATACTGGTTGCCCAGGGGTCGGTCAATCTCTGACGTTGAACAGGAAGTGTTGCGGAGATGGAGATGAGCTGTGGATTCTTACTGGTCGACCCGCTGGCCTGTCACCTCTCTGCAGGTGAGGGCTTTGTGTGTGTGTGGTGTGTGTGGTGTGTGTGTGTCTCCTTACAGTCACCTGAGCCAGGCTGACCTAGGAGAGGGGTGACTCCTACTGACTCTAATCTTTCTGGTGAGGAGTTAGGGCCTGTTTTTGATCCTCCTATTCCTCCTCCTCCTCCTCCTCTTCCCTCCCTCTCCTTCCCCTCGCTGGCCTACTTAGAGACAACTCACGTGGCACCAGGGCCACTCTCTCTCTCTCTGTCACACACACACACACCACACACTACACACACACCACACACACCATACACACACACACACACACACACACACACACAACTACACACACACACACACACACACACAAACACACACACACACACACACACACACACACACACATGATATTGTTATAACTGTAGATACCACTCCAGCCATTAGAGGCTGCTGATGCAGGTTTAAGCTTAAAAGTTAAATTACATCCACATTGAAAATTAAAGAACTGGAAAAGACCCTGTCTTTTAAACAAGTTACCCTTAGCATACAAATTCTGGAGGGATGTTGCATCAGTGTGTGTGACTGTATGTTAGTGTGTGTTCGTCCCTGTGTGTGTGTGTGTGTGTGTGTGTGTATGTGTGTGTGTGTGATGAACCTGTGTGTGTGTGTGTGTGTGTGTGTGTGTGTGTGTGTGTGTGTGTGTGTGTGTGTGTGTGACTGTATGTCAGTGTATGTGTGGGCCCTGGGCTGGCCACCCCGGCCGTGAGCTCCAGCCCTCGGGATTGTTTATGTCAGCGCCACTCCGACGCCAACCCTGGGTCCTTGAGTCGGTGGAGAGTCACAGTCGTCACGGCCCTGTGTCCCCGTGACCCTCCTCGTCCCTCTATGGAGCGCTCTTCTATTGCTATGCCCCTCATGATAGTAACCCTATGCCCCTCTCTCCCTCATCATCCCGGCCTATTCCACTGAACCTCGACCCAAACAACCACATGGGCACCTCTACAGACAACTTGGGCTGTCCCTTTGTATACCTATCGCCAACATGTCCTCACAAGGCCTACAAACACGTGGATAAGCCATCTGTCAGGTTTCCCTACCTTGAGTGTCCCGCGACACAACACTCAGGCATCCCTAAGCGTGATGCAGCCCTGGCCTCTGTAACAAAGCTGTCAATCCGAGTTGTCACTAACTTTGCCGGGGTTGGTACGTCTGCATGGTTAAGCTGGTCCTGCCGTGCCCCACAACACCAGGCATCAGCGTGAATGCAGCCCTGGCCTCTGTAACACGCTGCTGTTGTCACTCAGCAGACACTTTTATCCGGAAAGACTTACAGTGGACATTGATACATTAGCCAGTAATGAGCAGTCTACCTGTAGGCTCTAGTAGGATGCCTACAGGTAGACTGCGGATATCCCGACCGGGTTCACGCACCCCCAATCCCCCACACCTTCAAAAAAAACAAAACGCAACAGAGCCTATTTATAGCCGCATTAAATGCATCATCTTTAATCATGAACACATGATCAGAACACACGTAACTAAATAATCATCTTTAATCATGAACACATGATCACAACACACGTAACTAAATAATCATCTTTAATCATGAACACATGATCAGAACACACGTAACTAAATAATCATCTTTAATCATGAACACATGATCAGAACACACGTTAACTGATCACAACATGATCAGAACCAGAGAGAGAGAGAGAGAGAGAGAGAGAGAGAGAGGTATTCCCAGTACTTGTTAAACGGGTGTTATAGAAGGAGGACTCTTGCTTCTTGCAACCTGAGTGGAACACATGTCCACACAGAGAGGCTGCAGCCAGACTAGAGGTGTTATCACCACTTTCACAGTGTGTACAGATTAACTGCATCAGTTCTGGACATTGACATGCATGACCGATATATTTTAGGAGTAGGCTCCGCAAACTCACTGCCGCTAAAAGTCTTTCTAGCGGAGCTAAAGGTATAGACAAGATTCATTTCGATTAATTAATTCACATCAAGCGACTCTAACACACTAGCAATACATTCATCGAGTGTGTGTGTGTGTGTGTGTGTGTGTGTTGGGTGTGTGTGTGTGTGTGTGTGTGTGTGTGTGTGTGTGGTGTGAGAAGTGAGCAGATGGTTAGGCTACAGAGCGTAGTACAGCAAGCACGAAGTAGCTGAGATTTGTGACTGGTGGCGAGGGGGCGAGAGAGAGGACACTGAGTGAGCAGATGTTTCTAGAGAGATGAGGAAGAAAACAGAGACACAGTAGATGCAGGAGAGCGTAAGCAATAAGCTCAAGAGAGAGACAGGACTAGAGCCATGAGATAAGCCATGAACGAGACGATCTTACTCCACAGGCACAACCTTAAAGGCTGGAGCGAGAGCCTTTAAAGGATCGGCAGTTGCAGGAGACTATTTGTCACTGCACACGATGTCGTATACCCTACCTATAGACTACAGAGAACGGACAAGCCATTGAACACGTAAACCGTTAGTAACGTCAGAGCAGAGAAACCAGCCTCACACAGATAAGTTGTGAATGAATGAAGTTAGCTGTTAGCTGAAGTTAGCTGCACAAGCTAGGCTAGCTAGTGTGTACGTAAAAGACAATCTGGCGGCAGGAGCTTAAGTGCATTTCGGGTACATTTATTTATTAAATTGTACGTTTTTAATTTAAATCTTACAAAGGGAATTTTTATAATTCATGTTTTTATTTTGTGAAAAATCCCACTTAAAAAAATTGTGAAATTATTACACCATTAGACCACCATTACATTTTTCCTCTCGCTAGAGGCAGCTCGCCCAACCCCAGGGGTGCGCGCACCACACTTCTCTGGAATCCCTGGCTTAGCATATTGTCTATTCTTAGATGTTGGTAATGTGCTGCCCAGCTATTATGAAGTATAGCGAGGTGGAAAGTGTCACTTGCTCGCCACGTATGCAGCTATATTCATGAAACTCACTATCTTCGTAATTATGACAGAACAGTCGCTCGCCAATCCCTTATCGTAAACTGTATCCAAAATCTAAGTGAGCGCGATGTACAAACGTATGCTCACTTTCCAGACAAAGTAGCTATTGTTCATCTTTGGTGATTATATGTATCGCTGACTCCTTCAATAAATGTACTCGTTGTAAGTCGCTTTGGATAAAAGCATCTGCCAAATGCCCTAAATGTAAATGTTGTATATATATATATATATGATTTCCTTTTGGTTTCACAAAGTCAACATGTACCATGTATAAGTAACTTTCTGTCAGTGTAGTCAAGAGCATTCTAAAATGGAAGTCTGTGAAGCATTACAAAGTTCACACTCAGCGGAGGGGATTGTGACCAAGAGGTTGTGACCGTCCTCACATTTCGTTGCCATGAAAAGAGTTCCTCGCAACGAAAATAGGCTATCGAGGCATTGAACGCATTTATACGTATCTTCTTGTTTTTATTCACATGAGTATATAAGTTGGTCTGGCGGGAAACACACGATCGTTAATCAGCAATTGAACTGCCCTCCATTTTTCGTCGGCCGTAACTTGGTTCCTACTGTTTTACAATAGTAAAATTGCCCCCTCGCAATTGAACTGCCCTCAGTAACTTGGTTCCTGGCACCGGGTCTGATGTGTGAGTGTGTGTGTGTGTTATGTTCAAAAAACGCATCTGGTGGACACCGACCCTAACCCTAACCTTAACTACAACGGCCAACCTTAACCCTAACCTTAACGACAACAGCCAACCTTAACCCTAACCTTAACTAGAACAGCCAACCTTAACCCTGACCTGTAGAACATTGTGGTAGTGAGCAGCCTATTTTGGCTTGAGTTTGGCTGGTTTACCAAAGCTTAAAACACGTAGTTAGTAGTTGCCCATTGGGCATGCACAACCCAATATTGTACAGTTCAGTATACCATGATAAAAAAGGCAAAATGTAATATTTTTTGTATATATTGCATACATTTCAGTATTACAAGACAATGAACAAGCATATATAGTATTATTCATAATTCATATATTGTCTATAATATTATCTATAACACTACCTCATCATCTCCTCTCATCATCATGTGCAATATTCTTAATGTCATGTCCAATAATATTCCACTTCAATTATGCCAAATTGTTTTCGCC
>PIJE02000775.1:17500-24217 GCA_002895965.2 Coryphaenoides rupestris
ATGGTAACAGCCTCCCTTACTGTAATCAAGAGCATCTTGTGAGGTCATCCAAGCCACATTATGCACGCACATGACGCATGTACTTGCACGCTCCTGAGCCTGGTGGTGGCACATTGAACCTGCTCCAGCAGTCACTGGTACCCCCCCCCTCCACCCTACACCATCGACATCCCCACTCGACACCCACCCACCCCTTACATTCCTGTGGGAACACAAAATTGAGATCACCCCATCGACCTCTCTCCCATTGACGGATAGTGTCTGGTTTCAGGAGAACATGATGAGAGCTCTGCCTGTCTGTCAACCAGAGCTATATCCCCCTCCTCCTCCTGACCCCCAGATCTGACTCTATTTGGGCAGAGTTCCTGGAGCACGGAGGGTGGTTCTCTGAACTGTGAAGGGGGAGGCGGGGAGGGGATGGGACGACGTAAGGGAAGGGATAGGGGTGGGTGGAGGGGGGGCCTTGATGGGGGGGTGAGGGGGGGCTGGCTTCACTATAACCATAACACCCCCAAGACCACAACCACCCCACACCCAACCTCAAACACATGTCAGTGGTTCAGGGGTGTTGTGAGGACCCAAACACAGGCAGCAGAATTAACTTAATTCCATCCATCCATCCATTCTCGTCCGCTTATCCGGGGTCGGGTCGCGGTGGCAGCTGGCTAAGCAGGGCCCCCCAGGCTTCCTTCTCCCCAGCCACACTCTCTAGTTCCTCCTGGGGGATCCGAAGGCGTTCCCAGGCCAGATGAGATATATAATCCCTCCAGCGGGTTCTGGGTCTGCCCCGGGGTCTCCTCCCAGTTGGACGTGCCCAGAAAACCTCCAAAGGGAGGCGCACGGGGGGCATCCTAATCAGATGCCCGAACCATCTCAGCTGACTCCTTTCGATGCGGAGGAGCAGCAGCTCTACTCCGAGCTCCCTCCGGATGTCTGAGCTCCTCACCCTATCTCTAAGGCTGAGCCCAGCCACCCTGCGGCGGAAACTCATTTTGGCCGCTTGTATCCGCAATCTCATTCTTTCGGAATGAACTTAATTGATTCTTTAATAAAAAACTACGAGAACTGAGATAAGAACTCGGCACAACAAAAACTGAAGTCTGAACTGAACCACAAACAGCAACAACAAACTGACAAATAACCCCCCCCCCCCACCTCTCAAGGAATGGATTTCAGACGTCCCACCGGGACGGAGCAGAAACCCTCAGTTGGACGACCTGGAGGCAGGACAGAGGCCAAGCAGGGACCCTCAGGTGGACGGCCTGATGGACCATGCAGTGTAGACAGGGCCGCTCTGGAGGTCATCGACGAAGTCAAGACCGCTCCGGGGGTCGACAGTGGAGATGAGACCGTTCTGGGGTTTGCCATTGAAGACAAGGCCGCTCTGGGGGTCAGCAGTAAAGCGGAGCCACCGGGGATGCCGCAAACTCAGGAGGTGGAGTCCCTGGCACCCAGCAGCGGGGACCGGAGGCTGCTGCGGTCCAACCGGAACCAGGACTGGAGATGGAGACGGTTGCAGCCCAGCAGCAGGGAGAGAAAGCTGTGCTGCCATGGCACCCAACGTCTGCTCCCGGTACACCGCCAAACTTGTTACTTCAGCAGCAGCGATGCCCACATGAGACCCATCTGCCGCAGGATACCCTTGAATACCGAAGCAGCCTTCGGCGATGAGGAGGATTGCGCTGGGTCCGGGACTGGAGCAGCAGGCACAGGAAGCTGACTGCTGGCCCAACCGGGAACAGGGGCTGGAGTGGGTTTGCGAACCCAGCAAACCGGAGAACCGGAGGCCTGCATCCGATCCAAACGAAGAACCGGAGGTTAGCATGTCTCGACGCCTAAGAGCCTGCTGGACACTACGACGCGCCCCCAAGGGCCAGGCGGGTTCCCAGGTATGGGTTAGGAGCTGGGGCCGGTGGAGGACTGGCGGGTTGAAGATCCACATAACCGAGCCTACATGATCCGGTGGCAGGCAGGTGGTTATTTGTACACCGAACACCAGACCCAGGCTGGCAGCTGGGCTGCTGCTGAGGCCTGTATATCGCCAGGTGCTGAGGCTTATAGTTTGGTGGTTGCTGAGACTTGTAGCTCGGCAGCTGCTGAGGCTTATAGTTCGGCGGCTGCTGAGACTTGTAGCTCGGTGGATGCTGAGGTTTGTAGCTTGGCGGCTGCTACTTCTAGCTGAGAACAGGGGCTGAGGGTTGGGCTGGTAGCTGGAAAACTGGGACTGAGGTTGGGACTGGTAACCCGGGAAACTGTGGCTGAGGTTGTGGGACAACGGGGTCAGTCTGCTGGTAATGGGTGAGTATTTTACGGAAAACATCCAGGTGGGGAAAATAATTTCCTTGAAATAGCTTTGTTGCTTAGAAATCCTGTCCAGCAGCATAGCACATTGATAAGAGTAACTAAAGGCAATGAGTTCAGCTACAGTCAATTCGAACTCGGAAACATTTTCCACAAAAAGGCGCTGCTCTGCTGGGTCCATTGTTGGTCGGTTTGTTCTGTCAGTAGTCCGGGGGTGTGGTGAGGACCCAAACGCAGGCAGTGGAATGAACTTAATTGATTCTTTATTAAAACAACTTGGCACGGCAAAAACTGAAGTTATACTGGCTGAAGACAAGAACATGAAACCAGGATACCACAAACAGCGACAACGAACTGACGAAGAACATGGGATTGGGGCAGGTATAAATAGGGAGAAACTAATTAGGGAAGTGGAAACAGGTGCGGACAATCAAGGGTGGGGAAACAACACTGTCCAGCAGGGGGTGCAAAAAACCCAAAACATAACTCTCACTTGAGGGGGACAGAGACAGCCCGGGACACACACAGACACACTCACATTATGTTCCACCTGTAGGCTCCTGCCATTGTGGTTTGGTAAATGCACATGCAGAGTAGGACAGGCCCCTGTATGACCTACTTTCGGACCGATATGTGTGGCGTTCCCACAGTGGCCCGCCAGCCACTGGGTGAATCATTCCCACTTCCTGCTTATAGAAGCAGATGTTGGGGCTCCTTTCTCACTGGCAACATCCCAGCGATGACAAACGGTAATCAGCGGGGAGGTGGTGTAGACACCTCTGACTAACTAACTTGGACTGGTGTTAAATGTTGCTAACAAAGAGATCTTCTGTCTGTGACTCACATTTTCTGTGGCTTGCAGCCTCCAGCCTCTCCAATGTTACTGCTGTCCCAGGGTTTATGGTAGACTACCTGATGGAGGCCGGCCCTCAGTCAACTGGTGGTACTCAACCCTCAAAGGCTGGAGACACTAGCAGGCTACACGCTAACTAAGAGGTTAACTTGCCCACTAACTACCTCACTAAATAGAAGGCTAACTCACTCCCTAACTACCTCACTAAATAAGAGGCTAATCCACTTACTAATTACCTCACTAAATAGCAGGTTAACTCATTTACTCACTGACTAACTCCCAAACTCACTCACTAAGTACATCACTAAGAGGCTGACTCACTCACTAACTACCTTAAATTGGAGGTTAACTTATTCACTGACTAACTCTCAAACTCACTCCTTACTACCTTACTAACATCCAAACTCACACACTAACTTACTCCCAAATTCACTCACTCACTACTTCACAAAATAAGAGGCTAACTCACTCACTAACTAACTCCCAAACTCCCTCACTAACTCACTAGGTTCAGATCATCAGACAAAGGAACAAGCTTTGACTCTATACAGTGTTGACTCTAGACCAGGGATGGGTAACTTTGATGATAGAGAGGGCCACAAAAAATGTATCCTCACTACCAGAGGGCCAGATTGTGACCGTGCACTTCCACTATAAGATACTCTAACCCAGTGGTCACCAACCTTTTTAATCCCCAGATCCGTGACCTGGGCCTTGGTGAAAGGCAAGGTCTACCGGAGAGAAAAAGGCAGCCCAGTCTGTATTTCCAACTTGAGGCCTTTTATTTAGGCTACGGTAATTGAATTACATGAAGTCAATTTGAATTTGATGCAACCAAGAACAAATCATTTGAGTAAAAAAATGTTTTCACAAGAGCAAGAAAAAAAAAAACTCTTGCAATGAGCAGATCATATGTGCCATTGGTAGTCCCCATGAGTCACTGTCCCTAGATCTGGCTTTCAGCTCTGTCATTAAGTAAAGAACTATCTCCATGTGAACACTTGGCAAAGCAAAAACGTGATGGAATTTATCTGCTAGCTGTTCTACAGTATATCAATGGGCATGTGCTTTAAACGAATACAGCAATATTGTCCATGACGTCATTTTGCGACGCTGACAAAAACAACTGAGGCGCTTTTAAAACAAAACATTAATCAGCACAATGTATACATAATATATAATTGTGGTATGTGAGGGGCCGTGGTTTAGCGCCGGCGGGTGAAACAAGGAGATCGGAGGAGCGGCAAAACACCTGAGATTGACGCAGCTGTAGGATGGGGCTGGGGCTGGGAACGGATGGAGCAGCAGGACCCAACACGAGGCCGACTAAACAATATTAAGATGTTCCTCATGAGCCAATGGGCGAGACTATTGCGCTTATCCGACTGCCGGTCTCTCTTCCCGGTCCAGAACCAGATCAAACCACGGAACGTAGCATTGTGGCAACATGGACATAGACTTTGCTAAATGGTCTCCTGCGTCTGGCAGATCAGGCGCATCGCCGTGACGATCGCCGCTTCTGCCACCGACTCAGCACCTTGTGGCTCCATGTCCCGGGTCCTGTTTGTCGCGAAGTCTCTGTTGCCCACAAAGCCACCTTTGCTTGATCGGGTTCTGGACCGGGAAGGAAAGACGCCGATTCGCTCCCCGCGTTTCACCCGCGGCGCTGAACGACGGCCCTTCGCATATCACAATAATATAATAATAAATAATAGAAATAAACAAATATACATTTGTGTATGCATTTTTATATTATCAGGAGCTACTGGGAAAGTCTCAAAGATCGACCATCCTGACCATCAATCAAAGGGTTGGCTGCAGCTCCTTTTGAGGGAGCCGTCCTCTATCGGTAGACAATACAATTGGACACTTACCACTTGCTTCCAACGCCTGTGAAACCAACAATTTATTGATTTGGAAATTGAGTCGTGGGCCGCACTGAATGAGGGACGCGGGCCGCCAGTTGTCCATCCCTGCTCTAGACAGATATGAATGTTTGTTGAAAAGGTGAAGTATGTAGTTAATTCCCCCTCCCTGCCCCTGACATGGTACAGTCCTCTCAACACCCTCCATGTGACGGTTGACCTCGTTCTCAGTCACGGACGACGAGTCAAAAACAAAAACATCACACGAGGGGAGGGCTGTTAGTGGTGAGCTGCTGCTCTGCGTCTTGCAATGAGCAGATCATATGTGCCATTGGTAGTCCCCATGAGTCACTGTCCCTAGATCTGGCTTTCAGCTCTGTCATTAAGTAAATGAACTATCTCCATGTGAACTCCACTTGGCAAAGCAAAAACGTGATGGAATTTATCTGCTAGCTGTTCTACAGTATATCAATGGGCATGTGCTTTAAACGAATACAGCAATATTGTCCATGACGTCATTTTGCGACGCTGACAAAAACAACTGAGGCGCTTTTAAAACAAAACATTAATCAGCACAATGTATACATAATATATAATTGTGGTATGTGAGGGGCCGTGGTTTAGCGCCGGCGGGTGAAACAAGGAGATCGGAGGAGCGTCAAAACACCTGAGATTGACGCAGCTGTAGGGATGGGGCTGGGGCTGGGAACGGATGGAGCAGCAGGACCCAACACGAGGCCGACTAAAAACAATATTAAGATGTTCCTCATGAAGCCAATGGGCGAGACTATTGCGCATTATCCCGACTGCGGTCTCTCCTTCCCGGTCCAGAACCAGATCAAACCACGGAACGTAGCATTGTGGCAACATGGACATAGACTTTGCTAAATGGTCTCCTGCGTCTGGCAGATCAGGCGCATCGCCGTGACGATCGCCGCTTCTGCCACCGACTCAGCACCTTGTGGCTCCATGTCCCGGGTCCTGTTTGTCGCGAAGTCTCTGTTGCCACAAAGCCACCTTTGCTTGATCGGGTTCTGGACCGGGAAGGAAAGACGCCGATTCGCTCCCCGCGTTTCACCCGCCGGCGCTGAACGACGCCCCTTCGCATATCACAATAATATAATAATAAATAATAGAAATAAACAAATATACATTTGTGTATGCATTTTTATATTATCAGGAGCTACGGGGAAAGTCTCAAAGATCGACCATCCTGACCATCAATCAAAGGGTTGGCTGCAGCTCCTTTGAGGGAGCGTCCTCTATCGGTAGACAATTACAATTGGACACTTACACTTGCTTCCAACGCCTGTGAAACCAACAATTTATTGATTTGGAAATTGAGTCGTGGGCCGCACTGAATGAGGACGCGGGCCGCCAGTTGTCCATCCCTGCTCTAGACAGATATGAATGTTTGTTGAAAAGGTGAAGTATGTAGTTAATTCCCCCTCCCTGCCCCTGACATGGTACAGTCCTCTCAACACCCTCCATGTGACGGTTGACCTCGTTCTCAGTCACGGACGACGAGTCAAAAACAAAAACATCACACGAGGGGAGGGCTGTTAGTGGTGAGCTGCTGCTCTGCGTGCGTGTGTGTGTGTGTGTGTGTGTGTGTGTGAGTGTGCGTGTGCGTGTGCGTGCGTGTGCGTGTGCGTGCGTGTGGTAGTGCCGACGAGAGTATATTCACCGCACGTCGTA
>PIJE02000775.1:24788-104788 GCA_002895965.2 Coryphaenoides rupestris
ACACTGGAGGAATACGAGCGCGAGGAAAAACGGAGATACTGGGAACGAGGAAGACGTCGGAGCGAGGAAGGAAACATCAAGGAACTAGTCACGAGGGGGTAGTACGTTCTAGCAACGAGGGGATCACCAGGGAGAGCTTAAGTAGCTGCTGGGGCTTGATGAGATGCACCACACCTGGTGCCCCCCCGCACTCGCCTCCGCAGGGCGTGTCTCGCTCGCTCGACGTTTCCGGAGTGTTCGGGCTGAAATCCCGAACCGCTGGTGATGACGTGGTGCGCTCCGGTGAGGAGCGCACCACAACACTCTTGTTGCTACGGTATGGTGTACTCTGGTTGCTAGGGTACGGTGTATGTATGCACGGTATACGATTGTATACCGTATACTCTGCCGTCGGCCTGACCACTCAGGATCAGAAGAGGCCCCACAGCCAACCCTCCACACAGAGGAGATAATCTCGACTTAGCCTACTTTACACTTTATAGCATGCGCGTGTGTGTGTGTGTGTGTGTGTGTGTGTGTGTGTGTGTGTGTGTGTGTGTGTGTGTGTGTGTGTGTGTGTGTGTGTGTGTGTGTGTGTGTGTGTGTGTGTGTGTGTGTGTGTGTGTGTGTGTGTGTGTGCGTGTGCGTGTGCGTGTGTGTGCGTGTGTGGAGGGTTGGCTGTGGGGCCTCTTCTGATCCTGAGTGGTCAGGCCGACGCCAGAGTATACGGTATACAATCGTATACTGTGCATACATACATACATACCGTACCCTAGCAACCAGAGTACACCATACCGTAGCAACAAGAGTGTTGTGGTGCGCTCCTCACCGGAGCGCACCACGTCATCACCAGCGGTTCGGGATTTCAGCCCGAACACTCCGGAAACGTCTGAGCGAGCGAGACACGCCCTGCGGAGGCGAGTGCGGGGGGGAACCAGGTGTGGTGCATCTCATCAAGCCCCAGCAGCTACTTAAGCTCTCCCTGGTGATCCCCTCGTTGCTAGAACGTACTACCCCCTCGTGACTAGTTCCTCGATGTTGCCTTCCTCGCTCCGACGTCTTCCTCGTTCCCAGTATCTCCGTGTTTTCCTCGTCGATCCAGTGTCTTCCTCGCTCCTCGCCCCAGTGTCTCCCTCGTCACTCTCCGGATACCTACTCTCCTCGGCACCTCTCCACGCTCCTCTCCCTGGATACCCTTTCCCTCGGACGGACCCCCACAGAACCCCTGAATACTGGACTGCCCTGACTCTCCCTAAGCCCAGCGCTGAGTACCCCGCACGCACATACACACCTTAGGTTTTTGTCCGTATTTAGTTTGTTTGATTTATAGGATATATTTATT
Source organism: Coryphaenoides rupestris (assembly GCA_002895965.2). Classification (NCBI taxonomy): domain Eukaryota; kingdom Metazoa; phylum Chordata; class Actinopteri; order Gadiformes; family Macrouridae; genus Coryphaenoides; species Coryphaenoides rupestris. The sequence continues at coordinate 26,110 of PIJE02000775.1, forward strand.
ATTAGGATAATTATTTTCTTAGATATATATTATATGTATATTTATATTTATATTTATATATATGAGTCCATAGATACATACTAATTATCTTTCTGATTATATAATAAAGAACCCTTGGGGCTTTGTATAAGTCATTCTGAGTCTGCTTCCTCTTTTGGTTTTGCCACACTGGCCTCTGATTTGTGTACGGGCGTAACACAGAGTGCACCGTACCCAACAACCAGAGTACACCATACCCTAGCAACCACTCCAGTACATTGGTTCTATATACAAACATACATCACAGGACCCCAGGATGAATCCTAAGAATCCAGTATTTATTCATTAGATTTGAATTGGTTGGTGAAACTTCATTTAACCAGGAAAATACCTCCTGCATCTCTTTTCCAAAGAGTGCTCTGGCCAATCAGACAGCAGCAGTCACAACACAGATTTCAGTCTACTAAATAGTACATCAGAGCCAGCAGGGACTTCCAAGTCCAAAACGTTTCCTACAAGGACAGCATGTTCAATCTATGTACTCGACTTCAGCATCCACATACAAGCGTGTGTCCTTGCGGTGTATGCATCAATTATTGTGTAAATCCTTCGTTATCACATTGCGTAAGCCCCTACACACACACACACACACACACACACACACACACACACACACACACACACACATGAAGTCAATATTTGAATGAGTCAATGCCGGCTGGTGTTATGAGTTTGGTTCAGGCCACGTGGTATCAGCAGCCGGCGAGGAGAGTGACTGCTAATGTCTTCCTGCTTATCGTCTGACGGTAAACACCTCTGCAAGGGTTGCAGGCGGTTGCTTCCTGTCGATGGACTACCAGGTTAAACATAGATATAGATAGATTGATAGATTGATAGATTGATAATAGCTAATTGTGGATAGTGTGTGGTTGGTGTCTGGTTTAAGCCAGGCTGATTAATCTGGGTGGGGCTGCACACCTGTGGTGTGTTGAGCAATCAGTGCACCGCATGTTAAACCAGCCGTCACCCCAAAACACACTAGGGGAGAGCACTAGCATGCTAGATGTGTACCACTGACTCTGTCAACCAAACATTCTGCAAACATACTGCAAACATTCTGCAATAAACCAGTTTTTGTCCTGCTGTTGGGGAGGCCTGGAAAGCCACTTTATGTGGCGGGAAGCAAAAGCCACTGCTACAGTAATATTAAGAATAATATATATTAGGAAAGAACAAAGAATAGAGTACAATTAGAGTACAATTTAAGTGAATATCTGTAAAATGAGTCTATGTAATTATACAATATTATAAGTCAAGTGCAACAAACTCAGTAAACCTGGACCTCGTACCCCCTACCTTTTGACCACCTATTTCCCTGTTGTGTCATACTACGCTGTACCGTACGAAACTTTTAGTAAACGTCTTGTGTTGCATTTGGGTCCTAAACACACCCGTTGTGTTGGTGATGGTTGTACTATTGCTTTATTTGTATTTGTATATTCACTTCAATTTGTATCTGTCTTTCTTTCACCGCTTGCAACACACACACACACAAGATACATTATAGATAGTCCCCATGTATCCGTCGTGATGACACGAGTAGTATTATGCGCCAGGTGTAACCGGAGTGCACAGGAGCAGGTGTCTGAGTGCGGGTCCTGTTGGCTGCGTGGGTGGCTGGCCTGTCATTATCCGTGCGATAAGTCTCTCGGCGCATGCGGGGGGGGGAAGTAGGCCAGTGTTACATCAGCACCGCCCAGTGCGTCACCTGCTGCACTCAGGATGTGTGTCAGTGAGGATGACGCACAATGAGTGCGGGTTACAGTCCAGTAGAGCCCTCCGGGGGGTGGGTCGGGGGTTCGTAGCCGGACACTATCGCATCTATCTGTCTGTATGCCTGTTTGTCTGCCTGCCTGCCTGCCTATTTATCCATATATCCATGGACATTAGATCCACTCTCACAGACTGTATAAATATGATTCCTGTAAGCCCTGGGGGAGTCACAGTATGGCGATATTGGTTTGGAGATATTGATATTACTTATTGTACTAGGGTTAGGGTTAGGGTGGGATATGGGTCAAATCCCAGTGTGTCACTCAATAGCCATTGAATAACAAATACATTTGGTAATATATGTTAGGTATTAGCTAGGGGATGTTAGCTAACATAGATATGACCTAATTGAGATATTAACTAACAGGGGGAAATTCCTTTCCCATGATAAAGCCATCCAGGTTCATGTACTGTGTTGTCTAACATCTATTCCAGGGATGGGCCAGGCCATCAAAGGTAGAACTCACTCCAGTTAAATCAATATCCAGTCAAATCAAGTCCCTCATAGTCACATTAACCCTTTTAATCACCATTTAATATTGAGTCACTTAATTACTTGTGTCAAGTCACCTGGATACAAAGCAAGTTACACAAGAATATTTTTGGCCCATGAACAGATTCTGAGTTCTTAAACCTAAACCTCAGGGGCTCCAGGTCCAAACCCTAAAAAAACCTAACCTAGAACCTGACCCCTAAAAGCAAACCCCAGCTCAAGGATGCCTACAAGCAGGCTGGCGGACATTAGGTTTTGAACCCAGAACCTTTTGGCTAGGAGTCGGACACCCTAACTTACACTCTCTCCATGTTACCCTTATTAGTGTAGATGTTTGTGTTTGGTGACCGTATTCTGCAGGCTCATCGCTTCTCCTGGCATCACTAATAATATGGAGTCCGGCTTGTCTTTAATAGCATGAAGTAGTTCAAACTGATATGCTTTGTGAAGGTTAAAGTACTTGTTCTGATTGATTGCATCATAATATCTGCCTTGGACAGTGTGAGACAAAGTAAGTTAATCATTATATCAATGAGTGTTCAGTACCTTGTTGTGATTGCGGTTCAATATTTATTAGGGAACACTGTTTTATTTTGTTCAGGCCCAGGTTAAGGTTTATGTCTTGTGTGGAGACTGTGTGTTTGGGAGGAGTGTGGGTGGCTGGTTTAAGCAGCCTCACCTGGCCCAGGCTGATTAGCTGGGTGATGCTGCACACCTGTGGGCATTGACGAATCAATGCCCACAGGTTAAAGCAGCCATCACCACACACACTCAGGAGAGCGCTAGCATGCAACCAGGTACCATCTGCTCTGTCATTCATTTCATACAACTTCTACAATCCACCGGATTATTCACCATGCTGCCTGTGTCCTCTGGAGTAACCCGAGAAAAGCCACATTAGTGTGGCTGTGTAGTGAGGTAAATGCTACAATATTTCACATCGTTGTTTTGTGGATTTTTGTATTCAACTCTATCCTGGAAGGCAACCACACAAACGTAGTAATAAAATGAGCCTGCTTGAGAAAAAATGAAACTTAAACAGAATATTTTCCCGATATGTTGAGAAGGCCAACATTGTCTTTATTTTGTTTTCAATCTTGTAATGCGCCATCATCCACAACATTAGCGTCAGTTTACATACAGTCATGTCAAGAAGTAGGCGTGGCCTCAAAACATATAGGCCTATCACCTTCCATCGCTAAGAACCACACAAATCTTTCCTTTTGTTTCCGTTCTTACGTAGTTTCCATAAAACCATCGGCAAAACCACAAACACCACAGATTCTATACACAGTGAGAGAACAAGGAGTGGGAGGGGAGGGGTCAGCACGCTCAATAACAGGGAAATTACGGCAACATCACATGGACAAAATAAAGATACAAAAGCGATTAAGCAAAGAGTACAGTGTTGTCCAATGGCAGGGGGTCATTTTACATTTATACACAAGTGCTTGAGAAGCCCAGCATGACGGGACACACAGCCTCCGAGTCAACTCCATGGTCATCACAGCTAGTGTCTAGGATCACTAGTCGGGGCTTTGGGGTAACATCCTTGAGCATCCTTAGATATGTGTATTTATTTATTATTATTACTCACTGATCCCATGACCTGATACCAGGAAGTATCACGTGACTGGATCTGATTCCTGATATCAGAAGGGGGACCGTGCACCAGAACTCAGTACATTCTATGAAGTTTACATCAATGTGACTCAATGTGTCACTAGAAGTACTTTCCTGTCCTGATTAAGCTAGACCCGGGCTGTGTGGTATGTATTCTGCATCCGTAGGCTATCATCCTGTGGGTGTGAACGGCCACAAAATGGACAAATAAATACATGGGGCCGGTAGATGGGGAAGAACAGGTCCTTGATGATAAACTTCAGTTAGTTGAATATCAGCGCATAGCCCACAACTGGTGACCACGTCAACCCCCCCCCCACACACACACACGCACACACCCCACCCCAAATAAAAGGCTGACCAGTTCAATAATCCAAACATCTTAACAAGGCCCCATCTCAAGAAGCAATACACTTCCCGTTCAGTGCTCAACATCAGACAGACATATCTCTGTAAACAGGGCATTAAAACACTCAAGCGGGACCATAGAGAGAGATGTGTATTCATGTCAGTGGGGATCTGAGACAACATGGACACAGGATGGCTGTACATTAATCCGATTCATCCTGGGACACTCCACTTTCCAAATCCTCTTCGGGCCTTTTTAGGTTTTTCGATTTTTTTTCCAACCCCACAATTTTCTTTGCAAAATATATATTTATATAAGATACGTATATTCATATATCACAGTCATATACAAAACAAGTGCTTGAAAAAGTATAGGAGTTTGTAAAACAATAGACATGGTTTGGGGGGGGGGGTGGGGTTGGGGGGGCGTTAGAGGTAGGGTCGGAGGAAGAGGGATGGAACTCGGTATCTGTAGTGTCGTGTCAATGCCATTGCTTCTTTGGTCTAGGGAATGGTCCCAGTTTTTGTTTTGCATTTGATTATATTAAGGCAGATAACCATACATGTGTATGTTTGTCTACAGTCAAATTTGTACCAAATTAATAGTACTGATAAAGCTTGAGAGAAAAACAGTTTTTGTTTTCTGTTACTACATTCTGTGCTAAAAACACTGACGGTTGTGCTTCTGCTGATGTGTTGTGAATAATAGTGTGGAATTGAAGTACAAAAGGCCGTTCCATTCCCCCTCTCTTTGCATTAACAAAAGTGCTTCTGTATGAAGAGGGTGTAAGAAATGTCAAATCTATACATTATAGACAAATATATAATCACAGGGGCCCTCAAAATGTCCAGCCCTGTGTGGTGGTGATCATGTGGGAGAAGTCCAGCTTCCTGTCCCTAGGAGGAGGTCAACATGAGGGATGTGCTACCGGAAAGGACCGTCTAACTACATGCTGGTGCATCATAAGGTCACCAGAAGCTGTTTTGCACCCTTGAACCGCAAATGTCACTCAGTCTCTCTGCATTGTTCGCCTAACACTGGACACCTTTTTCCAATTGTCCGTCAGGGACCCTGGTTGCTAATGCCCACCATGCTATAACTGTCCCTCCCATGGTTTTGTTGGGTAGCCAGGGCCAGGTAGGGGTGCTGGGGAAGGGCGGGCAGCATGGCCGAGGGAGGGGTAGTCGGTGACTCCTGACCAGAGTTGCTTCCGCTTGTGCTCATGGATCTGTGCTTCAATCTGAGCTTGTGTGGTAAGGCGGTTCCCTTTACCTCCGCTTGAGCATCCTTAGACTGGACCTGAGAGCTGCACGGGGGCAGCTGGGAGGCTGGCTGGTCGAACCTGACCAGTTGCTGGTTGGCGTAGCTGCCCGCATCAGAGCACGATGAAGACGGAGACTCATCCTCATCTGTGGATGCGTCTTTGTCAGAGCTGCGGGGGTCCCCGTCACTGGACGAGGTGTCCTTGTTGGAACTTCTTGAGTGTCGCTGGTAAAAGACCTCGGTCCTGCTCCCACCTTCGTAGGTCAGCATGGGGGGCTCTTCGTCTTGGGCACACAGGTATGAGTGGTTCGTTTGGGGGATGGGGTACAGGTTTGCGTGGGAGACACTTTCCTGCTCCTGCTGCTGCTGGTATGAGAGCGGTCCAGCACTGAACGCCTGCCTCTCCCCGGCCAAGCTTCGGCTGTTTGGGAACTCATACGGAGGAGAGTCCAGCGTCTTCCTCTTCATCTGCTGGGTGACCTCAGCCAGAGTCTCTGTGGTGCTCTCCTTGGACTGCTGCAGCTGGCTCATGCAGCTGGGCCCAGGGCTGCTGACCTGCTGCTGCGATACGCAAGGCTCCAAGTCCTGGTTCCTTGCCAGACTCTCCGCAGGGTAGGGGTTGCTACTTGAGCGGAAGAGGATGACGCTCCTCTGGGCAGAAGGGGCATGACAGGGATTCTGGCTGGGGGACGCAAGGGGGTTACTGGCTTCCTGAATAGGCTGCTGCTGGTGATGCTGCTGCTGGTGATGCATTTGTTCATGGTAAGCCCCAGATTCCTGCTGGATTTGGTGGTGCGTGGGCGTGGCGGCCATCCCACGGTGGACATTGAACATGACCTGGGTGTTGGCAGCGTCGTTGGTGATGTCCATCTCCAACCTCTCACCTTCCTGCTTGATCTCGAAGCCCAGGAGCTCTGGGCTGTCCCTGGAGGAGCTGTCTGACATGTCAGAGAGCGAACCCCGTGGGGAGTACTTCACCAGAGGGCCTTCACCACGTCCCGACTGCTCTGTCTCGGAGGAGTCAGAGTTCATCATGACCTGGGAGCCGCTGGAGTAGCCGCTGGAGTAGTAGTGGGACGAGGAGCCTGCCATGCCGGATGTGTTGGCTACACCAATCTGTTGGCTCTTCTCCATGTAGCAGGCCGTGCTTATAAGGCCAAAGCGCAACTTGAGCTGCAGCAGCTCTGTCTTCAGTCGGACGTTCTCATCGTTCAGCGCCATGACACGGTTCTCCAGCACCATGTCGTTCAGGCGGCGCTTCTCGCGGGACCGCTTGGCTGCCTCATTGTTCTTGCGGCGTTTCTCCCAGTAGGAGGCGTCCTTCTTCTCGTCAGAGATGAACTCACGCTTGCGCCTGCAGCTCATATTGGCCTTTGGTTTGACGGGACGTCCAAGGCGACCCAGTGCTTCTGAAGTGGATGGAAGAGACTCTTGTAGATCGGTCTCCGAACAGCTTGGTTTGTTTAAGTGTGTCAGAGCTGAACTCAGACTTTCCATTCTTGTCCTGCTGCAGCCAGTTTGAAATCTTGCTGGACCAACTGAAAATAGAATTGGGTCAGATGTTTCTGGGGGGAAGGGGAGGGGTGACGATAACCCGGTTTTAAAATACTTCTGGATTATTCTGGCAGTTTCTCAATTACCAGGATCGGCCAAGTTCTTTCTGAGAGTATATGCTACTTTTCAGGGTAGCCACATTGGGTATAAATGTGATGCCTTTAAAGTCTGCTCTGTTATTCCAGGATCATACGTAACTCAAGTGTCTAAATTAGCCACAAAGTTCAGGAATAGGTCAGCATGTACTCCCATCATTTACACAGTGAAACGGTTCTGGGCGACTGAGTCCAGGTGCTGTGGTGATGAGCTCAGATCCTTCAGTGCTGTTTGGAGGAAATCCTGTGACCTGCTTTCACCGTTTGCTTTCCTCCCGTGAGCAGAGTGGGTGGAGCCGTGACCAACAGCTTCTGGCGGTGAGCAGGATGTAGGTCAGTCTGTCTGTGTTGGCTAGCCAGTCTCTCGGGGAGCACCGCTCTCTCTCTCTCGCTGGCTGTGAGATGAAAGGCTGCAGAGACAAAGAAAGAGAAAAAAGAAAATATGTGTGAGTCCACCAGGAATACCAGAAGGCTAAGATCACACGTTTCCGTTCCTGGTTTTACTTGCTGTGATCAAAGACTATTTCCAGGAGGAAGCCGGGCTTGTGTGCGTGTAGCGTCTCGCCTTTGTCTTGTATGTTTGGCTTTGACCTAGCAAGTTGCCCCTTGCCACCAAATAAGCAGCCTCTAGATCTCAGTAACTACCGTCTGATCTCGTGACCCCCCCCGCCATTGAGCCTCTCTGGCTGTGGCCCATGACCCTTGACCCCTGAGCCTGGCGTGGTGATGTTGACTCAAGTGATGTAATGGTGCACTACGTTCAAGCGGGTGATTGGCGGGTTTGGTTTGAGTTGTTCAGAGAGAGCCGACATTCCGCCGTCCCTAGATAGCTTGAGCTCATGCTTTCCACAGCAGCTGGAAGACTAGCATCGTTTGGCTAGGCTAAATATAACCGGGCCGGCATCGCTAGGCTACGCTAAATATAACGGCATGTCTGGCAGCTGAGTTGCAGTTGCGTGCATGATTTACAATCTGGCTAGCAGATATCCTAGCATCATTCTGTAGCTGCATTAAGTCTAAACATCTCAAGCCTCGTCAAAAACTCCTCTACACATTTTATGGGTTATTTTCTGGGTCACAACAATAACAACAATGTGATTACTGGTTTTTTTTTTACTTCATTGAAAAGGAAATCCCGTATGTGGACCTAACGGGATACCAAATCAATGATGCAGAGTGGGAGAGAGAGAAACAGAAACAATAGAAACCGATAAACAATGAGAGAAAGAGAGAGAAGACCAGGGACAGTGCTTCCAGGGACAACAGTTTCAGAGGTATGTGGTGTGGTGGGAGGAGGAGGAGGAGGGGTGTGGTGAATATAGGTCAAGGGCCCGAAAGATATGAAAGATATGAGAGAGAGAGAGAGAGAGAGAGAGAGAGAGAGAGAGAGAGAGAGAGAGAGAGAGAGAGAGAGAGAGAGAGAGAGAGAGAGTCCTGACAACAACTGGGCATCAGACCTCAGTGAAAAGCCTGGCTGGGCTTCCAGAGATCAACAGTGAGAGGAACAGGTGTGCTCTGAGAAGCAGAGGACACACCCACACCACACACAGCCAAACCGCCGATATTCTCGATGGAAGCCCATCCAGGTCTGTTGTGGGTCTGCAACAGGGATGGGCAATATCCAAATGGGCAATCCAAACTGAGATCCAGATATTCATAGTAGTTATTTATACATGAAGAACGAACGGCTGGCTACAGTAATCGACTGCTACAGAGAAAGTCTCTGAGGGAGTAACTCAAACGTTTTGCGTGCTCAAAGCACCAAGGAAGCTTCACCGGTTGAACCGTGTGCTCGCGCGTGTGCGCGTGTGTGTGTAAGCGGTTTGTAAGTGGAACAGTTTAAGGTCATCCTGTGCGCCATTGCGCTCCCGAGGCACGAGGGAGACAGCAGAGACTGTTCTGTGATCCATGACCCACTGACCCAGACAGAACCGATAGCGATAACACCAACCTACCAGCACCACACCGTACCACTGTCTGGATAAGGTTAGAGAGAGAGAGAGAGAGACAGAGGGGCAGAGGGAAGTAAGGAAGGTCTGTTTAGCGGTGCTGGATGTGGAAGCGTGAGCAGGTGATGGTGTTAATGAGTAGAGGAACAGACAAGTTAGGACAAAGGGATCCACGACAAGGGAAGATGTTTGTGAAAGAGAGAAAGGTGGTGGGGTGTGGGGCGGGTGGGGTGTGGGGCGGGTGGGGGTGGGCTGAGGGGGTGGTGGTGACGAGGGGATGAGGAGTAGTGACGGTGGTAGTATTGCGCTGGCAGAATGGATCTGTCACCCATGGCAACAAAAGAGAGAGGAGGCGAGGAGGCAGCCAATCAAATGTGACTTTGCACTTGCACTGAACTCGGCATAATCATCATGATGATGGCCACCGCTAGGAACACATGACAACAACAGCAAGCACCACATCACAACAACAGAATAAAATGACTCTGCTTGGGAGGTGCCACCCGCCTGTACCCAGCAGTACCGCCCTCCACGCAAACCGACATGAAACGTCACTGTACACAGGACTCCTGTTTCTCCTGTATAAAACAAACAACATGGAGATATAGGTCTCTCCTTGTGGCACCAGTTGGTCCATGGATACTGGGAGTGAGAGAGGACCAAAGTGGGGACCTAGTGGGTGCAGCAGCAGCAGTACCCACATCACTGTTTTAGCCTCCTTCAGAAATACCCCAGCGGCAGTCAGCGCCAGAGCACGTAGGCTAGAGGCCACGCCGCGGCTCGGCACGTAGCCCTACTCTGAGACCCATCACCCTGGGAGGATGTGGATGCCTCACGTGAAGACATGAGTGGGGCTGCTATTAGAGAGAGAAGGGGATGGGGAGGTGGTGGGAGAGAGAGAGTGAGGGGGGGGGAGGAAGACGGGGATAAGAGAGAGAGAGGTGGGGGGAGGGAGAGAAGGAGAGGAAGGGAGAACTAGAGAGAGAGAGAGAGGGTTGTGGCACCCCCTCCATCCTTCTTTGGGTGTAGTGCTCCGAGCACGTGGATCAGTGTGTACTCGAGGCAGAGACATGCCTCTTGGATTCCAACTCCTGGCTGTGGCCGTCTTCATCCCTGTGCCGAGGAAAACAGAGAGCGATAGAGGTGGGGGGAGAGAGAGAGAGATAGCTAGAAGGCGGATCCATCCAGGCTTCTGGTTGCAGGATGCCCCCGTTGGCCTCTCTCTCTCTCTCTCTCTCTCTCTCTCTCTCCCCCTCCCTCTCCATGTGTATCCCAGTCACATGTGCTCCTCCGGTGGCCTACTAAACGCTCCAGACTGCGGAGCAACAACAAAGCTCTCTGCGCTGGTCTTTTATCAGCTCACATGGGGCCAGGAGACCCCTTGAGCTCAGGGGCCCCGCTTGCTAGCCCCGCCCCCCCACCATCGGACACCCAAGCCCTGCAGTGCTGCTGACCAGCGCCGTGGACTGATTTATTAACACAACAAAAGTGACTGAAACTGTGTCTGAAATACTGATAAATAAGCACAACTATACAGTATATGATAGACACTGTGAGGATGTCTGGTGAGCAGGAAGTCTTATAGGCAGTATAGTTGTTTTTTCTTTGTCTTTGTGAAGGGGGGGGGGGGGGGGGGGCTACAGAAGAATAGCTGATTTTGATTGAGAATTCACTTTTGATGTTTCTGATAATGCGTGTGTGTGTGTATACAGATATAATAGGCCCGAGTGCGTTTCATTGTTGTGGCGCTGGGTTCGACTTTAGGTGCGGTGCGGCTGCACACAGACAGCCCCTCCCTCGGGACGACTGTGACCTACATTCAGAGCTGGCAGCGGAGCCGACCCGCCGCCTGCTGCGCCAACCGAGGCGAAGTAGCGGCGGCCAGTGGCTTTCCGCCGGTTGCGTAATAGGATAATCCCCCCCCCCCCCCCCCACACACACACACACACGCACAAACCACGCTCCCCGTTTACATTATTTCATTGATGTGTTGTTCTTATTATGCAACCCGCATAACATTGTCCACAACAACGTCCCCGCAGTGGTACACACGCAGCACGTACACGATGAGCTCTCTCTCTGAACCCCGTCTCGACTCACCTGGAGCCACGCAGTGACGGCTGACTAACTAACACACTGTTTACACACCGACTGCGACAACTGCGCTTATTTGCACGCCGATTACGTTGACCCGCTTTGAAAGGGATTGTTCTGATCGTGTTCTTTTAATGTCCCACACGGGGAGAGACGAATAGATAGACAGGTGCTGCGAGCGGAGGGGAGGGTGGCCCAAGCGTGCCCATGTGCGCTGCTGTGTTATTATGAACCATAGAAGCAGCCACGCATGGCCCTCTTCGTTACACCTTGCGGATTCTGAACATTGTAGATCAGGCTCGACCCCGACCTACACATGACCCCCCGTCATATGTAGGTGACAGGGGTCATAGATAATGGATAATGGGGGGGGGGGGGGGGGCGACCTCACCTGATCACACGGGTCAGCCTGAAAAAAATATAAAATTGTGATACAAAAATGACAATTCCTACTCACTATAACCTTTACAAAGAACTGCTCTAACCCCGAAGAATAGATCAGGGATTTCTGCTGTCGTTGTTCATTTATTAAGAAGAGAGGAACGCCATTATTAGTTTATTACCAACCTTGATTATGACTTCAGTAAAGGGCTAGTAGAGGATCAATTAACGTCATGAAATGTGAATCGAATGTAATGCATCACCACATTTGTATTATACACACGCTTTATACTACTATATTATTATTATTATTATTATTATCTTTTTGCCTACTTTTTTGCGTACTGTCGCCTGCCATGCAAAAATAATTTCACTGTTCACAATGGCCCTGTGTTATGATGAACACGTGACAATAAAACACTTTGACTTTGACTATTTGATGTCGATCATTCCAGTGGTGTAGTTCAGGGCTTTGATTTGACCCTGATCAACCCCCCCCCCCCCCCCCCAACACCTCCAGTGAAGGAATTCAGGAATTCAAACACACACACACACACACCACACGCACACGCACACGCACACACACACACACACACACACACCACAAAACATCCTACAATGAACATGCGGCAGACTCGTCCTCATCTCAAGAGCATGCGTCCTGACAGCCAGGGGGTTCGCAGCATGACAAACAGGACAGCAATAGAAAGCACAATAATGACATTAGAAGGCGTGGAAGTAAGAACAACGTACCTGTCTCTGTTTCTGCAATCAGAACCCCCAAAACACGGCATGCACAACGGGTGGCTCCCTCCGGTTCAACACACACAGCTCTCCGGTCCGCGTGTGTGTGAGTGTGTGTGTGAGTGTGTGTGTGTGTTCCGTGAATACCGATCGAGTCCCGTATTGTCGACAAGGTCTTCCGTGTTATGAGATGAACCTCTCTCCTCTCTCTCTCCGTGTCGCTCTCTCTCTCTCTCTCTCTCTCTCTCTCTCTCTTCTCTCTCTCTCTCTCTCTCTCTCTCTCTCTCTCTCTCTCTCTCTCTCTCTCCGTGTGGGTAAAAGTGTGTTAGTAGGTCAGTGGTTGCATAACAAGGCGCTTTGGGTGCCTAGTCACGTTTTTGCTCCTCGCTCTCCTCCTCTTCCTTACCCCCCCCCTCCCCCTCCCCTCCCCTCCGGCCCCTTCCTTAGAATCCCGTTGCAAGGAAAGGAGCGGGGGGGGGGGGGGGCGGGGGGGCTACACACTCAAATATGCCAAACTGGGATGCAGTCCAAACATAACCATATAATAGTAAGGTGTGTGTGAGAGAGAGAGAGAGAGAGAGAGAGAGAGAGAGGGGGGGGGGGTAGAGAGAGTGAGAGAGAGGGAGAGAGAGAGACCTATGCCTGTGGACCCTAAATGTTTTAAAACATGTTTAGTTGTTTAGTTGACTGCCAGTGTGTGCGTCGCGGGGACGGTCTGGGACTGAGTGTGTTATTAAGGTGCGTTACCTCCTCCGACGCCCTCTACTGGCCCTGCGGAGAACAAATCGCGGTGACCTGCTGCATCATGTGGGTCATCCCTTCTGACCAATCACAAGCCCTTATCAGCTCCTCCACAGAGTTGAGAAGGATTTTGAAAAAATGAAACAAGGGACCCTCATTGCAAAAAAAAAGAGTACGGACAAATTTGAGAGACATTTACAGAATACAACCCTTATCCGTCGGGTCATCAGAGGTTTCTCCAAGTCCCCAAAACAGAAGGCTGTTGTCCATTTTGGCTCACTTGTTTACTTACTCCATAAACAGTGAACGCTTCCCGACACTACTTGGAGGATAAGTGTTGTGGGGAAACTACATAAGTGTGGATAAGTGTGTGCGGACACTAAATGTGCGCTGGAATGATTTGTACGGGTGGTCGCATAATAACCAAACTGACACGTGTTAAAGATGGCAGCCGACTTTAAAAGAACGACACTTTAAAAGAATGACACAAGACATAAGACTTTTCAAATTAGTTCACGTCAAGTGGAATCATTCGTCCAACAGTAGTAAGTGATCGTGGGAAAGATACGGGGTCAAAGATCATGCGACTGCAGAGCACACCTGATCACGTGTGGACACAAGGAGGAAGTGCTTCTATGTAATGATGCTCACTTCCTGGTAACCGTGGAGAATGAGGGGGGTGGGGGGGGGGGGCGGGCAGTGATGTTGTCATGGTTGCGTTCACTGTTGTTGCTGTAAAAGGTAAGCAACCGCAACTCAGACACACTTGAATGTCTTCATATAATCATCAGATACTTGGTCGGATCTAGATCAATCTCATTATTTCCTTCTTCAGTATATATATATGTATAACACATGCATACACACACACACACAAACACACACACACAGTTTTCTTGCCCTATCGTCTGATTTGGAAGCGGGACGATAGTGTGAAGGTTGTGTGTTTTCTAAAATGTGTGTGTGTGTGTGCATGTGTGTGTGTGTGCATGTGGGTGTGTGTGTGTGTGTGTGTGTGTGTGCACGTGTGTGCGTGTGTGTGTGTGTGTGTGAGAGAGAGTGTGGAAGGCCCTGGCTGACCCATGGAGAGACACTGTGACCTGCCAGCAGAACACACAGATTGCCTGCATGGTTATGGATGTTATGAACGTTATAGTGACAGCTGCAGATACCGAGGCCTGGCCTTCTGATTATCCAAACTAAGATCATCAACATAATTGAAGGTGTGACCAGCCAGAAGGATTTGTCCGGTCAGTATTTCACAAGACGCAATCGAAATTTTCATTATTAGATTATGGATGGCTAATGTGATATATTATATAGTTCAATTAAATCTGATAAATTATCTACATTGTATGATATATAGTATGTATATATTGTATATGATATATTATATATATTAGGTGAAGATAATTTGGTTCATTTTAGGTATTAGGTTTGAGATGGTTAGTTTAGGTGTTACCTTAGAGATGCTTAGTTTAGGTGTTAGGTTAGAGATGGTTAGTTCAGGTGTTAGGTTAGAGATGCTTAGTTCAGGTGTTAGGTTAGAGATGCTTAGTTCAGGTGTTAGGTTAGAGATGGTTAGTTTAGGTGTTCGGTTAGAGATGGTTAGTTTAGGTGTTCGGTTAGAGATGCTTAGTTAAGGTGATAGGTTACAGTGGGTTAGCTAAGGTGTTAGAGGTTAGGTGGTTTAAAGTCTGGTTAGAGTTTGTTGTGGTTATGATACGGATAAGGAGTGTCTGGTGAGAGGCAGCAAGGTTTCATGTTGATTGTCATGTACAACAACAACAACAACAACGTAGAAGCAACAAAATGCGTGAGTTCCAGCCTTCTTCCACAGTGTGAACAAAGTGCGTTCCATTTGATCAGTGGGCTTCTTGTAACCACGATGGCTACCAGCCTAGCCTCCATTAGACTCCTTCTTGTGGAGAACATGAATGCTGGGTTTCATCATATGGTGGTGACAGCCTGTGATCATCACGCCACATGGCAGCTTCCTGTGCCAGACGCCATGTTGTCCCAGCGCCAGCCGCGGCCGCCGCCTCGCCAACTTCCTGTCCAGCCGAGGGCATGCCAGGCGTCCAGAGAGCCGGCATGGTTGGCTGACGTACGGCGGGGTGTGTAGGGTGAGGCTGTGTCGCTCCCCAACACGCATGACCTCTGTCACGGAAACAATGATGCAACAGGAAGTGTTTCGTGGTGGCTGATGCAACCTGTAGGACACTTTGAAAAAGAATCACAATGTAATAACAAGCGGGTGGCTGGAGACACAGTGACACCTTTCAGGAGGTCAAATGTGCTTGTGATGTATGTGTTGAACTACAGGTTTATAAAGCCTCCCCCCCTCTCTCTCTCCAAATCTCACACACACACACACACACACAGTTTTAATTAGGCTATATTTGGAACACTAGATTGAGAAGGCAATCTAGTGTTCATTACCGACCATGGGGTCACAAATCATTCACACGAAACTTGGTCCTATTTCTCCTCTGTGCTCTGTGATTAGCGGAACACAGATAAGATATCTTTTTCTCTGTTGTTCTGCGGCTTGATCAATCAATCAATCTATCATCCATCATATCTACTGCTAAAACCCAAATCAAAATCGGCCAAAACATGGTAAATAAATCAGATGATTATATAAAAACCCAATTATAAAGCAGAACGAGATATGTGCCCAGATTGTTATTTCCACTGTCCTTTGTTCAACCCCACCGCACGAGACACTGGCCGTGACCCCCCCCCCCCCCCCCCCCCCCTCCACCCCCAAACACCCACCCAATGGTTCCCCCTTCTAGCAATGTCTGTGAGTGTTCCCATGGCAACTGTCGCACTGCCTGCCTAGCAACAGGCTTTATCCTCTTGTGGGGATGGGGGGGGGGGGGGTAAAGGGGCAAAATGTGGGGGGAAGAAGGGGGGGGGGGGACATGGGAGTTTTGGGGGATGTGTGTTTTTAGTTTTTTTCAGGGGGATGAGTACGAGGATGGTGCACAGTGATCGGCCTCGAGTTGAACTGCTTTATATTTACACCACTTTTACTACACCATCAAAACCTGCCACTCAAACCCTGGACTCCATAGATGTTCATTAGCGGGGTCTCGGTGACCTTGGTGAAGCCTGACCTTTTGATAGCATAGCGCACGTGGGTATATAGTGCGTATGTTGGAGTCGAGCCTGGTGCACTGCGTGGGGTTGGAATGGGGTGAACGCACACACACACACACACACACACACACACACACACACACACACACACTGCATGAGCTAAATGAATGAAACGATTATCTGTTGCTCTTTTCCCCCCAGAATCCAGTAGATTACAGAGCTGATGACGTCAGTGTGCAACATCGGCATCGATAGACCCAGGCTTCTGGGGCTTGGAGATTGTATTTGCATTTTAAGAGCTGTAACATTAGTTCATTAAAAAACCCAAATGGTACAGCTTCGGTCAAGGTACTAACACATACGGGGAGACTCCTTGCACGTAGCCTAGTCCCTGTGTCCATTTGTGTAAGTCTACAAAAAGGTTAGGTTAGGTCTAGTCCTTAACTGGCTCATCAACTAGGCTGAAAACGTGGACCATTGTACAGTGATTTTAATCCTCCCCGGCCACCGGACAGCCCTACTTACCTTAAGGCTCAACCCCCTGATGTTTCATCACTCACACAAACACCTCAGAGGTCAGCATGTGTATAATCATAGACTGTAAAATATAGTGGATAATATGTAGGCTAATTATGGCCACGAACCGCGACTGAGCTGCCAACATTGGCCCGTTGCTGCCCCCTTCTGGTTGAGAAATAGAATTACAGCCAAGGTCATTTTAGACGTCACCAACACACCGACGAGCCAAGTGTATCTTATTGAGCTGAATTCCCCTTTAACTGGCTATAATAAACTTTAAATTTTAATCTGATCTATCTATCTATTTATTTATATATCTATCCGTCTCTCTCTCTCTACAAAATCAACACAATCATCAACTTGAAAAAGAAAATACCATCTTGCATCTCAAATGTTGTGAAATGTTTATTTAAAAGATACAAAATAAAAGATCTCCATGGGACATTTTCATCTCCTCCGCTCAGTAACGGTTAACATGACACTACTGACAAACATTTTGAAAATGTTTCTCTTCTGGACATCTGACCGGACAACCGTACTAATCCACCACCACGCTATAGAAAATAAAGCTTTCTACTCCATGTTATCTGTCTATCTGTATGTACGTGTGTTAGAAGAAGTGTGAGAGTGTTTGTTGGGGACTAATAATTACCAGTGTAATTATTAGTGCCCAACTGTAGTATTGCGGTATGCCAGTCACTTGACAAGTGCTACCAGTGTACTGAAGTGTAGAGCAGTGCTTGCTCAATCTGTGGTTGGCGACCCTCTGGTGGGCAGCATTCATAAGTAATGCATTTGATTTATAAAGCGCCAATAATCACAGGCAGGTGCTGTCTACAGGACCGGGTATAAACATAGACTACTTTGATGACATTAGAGTTGTGAGTAGAGCGAGAAACCACTAAAATGAGTTGAATGTTGTTTCCTGATTCCTGTGACCAGGGATCTATAGTTTTCTATTGGTCGTGGAGTACTTCAACACCTGTTTTAGGCTTTGTTACTCCAGTTTTCAGACTACATGATGAGGGCCAGAAAAGATGCAGTGGAACTATAGGTGTGGATCATGGATCATGTTTCAGGCTTGTCTAAATCTACATTTGGTGGGTTTCCGCTAAAAGACCTCCTGCTGTAAAATAAAGGACATCAGAGAGATCCTAAGTAGCCCAGAATCTGATGGCCCACCTGGCTCCACCATTTACTCAGAGGGATCCAGTGATGGTGGGTTTGGAATAATTCGAAAGCTGTGTTCAAACGGTTATCTCTGTGTGAGTCAGTGTTGACAATTAAACTGTAGATTTCAGACATTTTGTGTCAATAATCCGTAGTTCAACGACAGCCCACAATGGGAACACTGAACAGATTTAAGTGAAGGATTATTCAAATCCCAACACCATTTTAGAGAACATACAGCACAGGATACACAACAACAATACAACACTTAAAACAAAACTGATTCATTTGACCCTTAAGTATGGTTTTCAACATGTGGTCCATGTCAGTCTAGACATGCGACAGTACACTTGATGCAGAAATGGAGAGACCGACCAAATGGTCTGTAGGTTCTTTTAGTTCTCTGGTGTCTCAGTGGACTTTGAGTTATTAGTTCTCTGGTCTAAATGAACATTGAGTTCTAAGTACTCAGTGGACTTTGGCCATGAGCTGCTGCGTGAAGAGCTTCTTGAGTTGGGCCACCTCCTCACTCAGGGAGGTGAGCTGGGACCGCAGGACACTGTTCTCATTCTGGTAGTCCCCCCCCAGGAAGGGCCCGCATGGTGGGGTCTGCCTCGTGGCTCCATCCTCTGTCTCCGGCGGGTGCACCCACGGGCCCCTCCCTCCGGAGCCCTTCGCCAGACATGCGGCAGTGGCAAGTGGCGGGCTGCATCTGGCACCGGCCCCGTCTCCCAGCCCCCCCTCACCGGCCTCCCTGCTCCCGGGGACCTTGAAGCGCAGCTTGTGGGGGAGGGTCTTCATGGAGTCCGCGGGGGAGAAGTGCGGGTGTGGTGTCCGTGAGGCGAGGGTCTCGGGCCCATTGCCAACAGAGGAGGAGGGGTTCAGCTCGTAGCCCGGGTCCTCCACGCTGCCGCCGCCACCACGCGGGGACAGCTTCCCGCCGTCGCTCAGCCGGTCCTCGAAGAACACGGGGCTGCCCACGCTGGAGCCCCCGGGCGTGGAGAACCCGGAGTCCTCCGACAGCTGGCCACCCGGGTCCCGGATTGCCCGCAGGGACTGGCTGTGGTGGAGGTGCGAGACCGGCGGGGTCACCGAGAGACCCCGATCCGTCCTGGGGAGGTAGTACTGGGGGCTGGGTCTCTGTAGGGCACAGGGCGGGGAGGCGGTGAGGGGCAGCATAGGGGTGTTGGAGGGGTCTTTGACCAGGCCAAATCGAAACTTGAGCGCCAGCAGCTCGGCGCGGAGCCGGGCGTTCTCCTCCAGCAGTGCCAGCACACGGTTCTCCAGCACCATGTCGTTGACACGGCGTTTCTCCCGCGAGCGTTTGGCCGCCTCGTTGTTCTTGCGCCGCTTGTCCCAGTAGCCGTCGTCTTTCTGGTCCACGGGGATGAACTCACGCTTCCGGCGCAGCGCGGCGTTTGCGGAGGTGGAGGAGGGGCTGGCCGGGCGCTTGACGGCCGGGGAGCGGCCCAGCAGGGAGTGGGCCAGCAGGCTGCTGGACGTCAGGATGGACACAGCCTCGTCGGTGAAGGACAGGGTGGAGGTGCTGCCTCCTCCTCCACCTTCGCCTCCTTCCTCTCCCACGCTTGGAGGAGACGTCCCGCTGGGGGAGCCGAGGATCTGCAGAACTCCTCCCTCCTGCGACCTCCTTGTCTGCTGGGACTCGTCGAACATGGCGACACGAGCAGTCATTCAAATATATATTCTTCTTTAAGTTAGTGGTCTTCAACCCCCTGCGGTGTCAGTGGGATGGGAGAGTGCAGCAACAGTGCCACCTAGTGACGATGAGAAGGGAAGACAGACGGGGATTTAGCAGGTTATGCAAGACTATGACGCAACAACGACATTATATCTCCCCATAAACGTAGCCAGCCCTTTGTACTAGAGCTCGTAATAGAAGCAACAGGCATCCGAGGCGGATGTTCAAATGCATCCTGTCATGATGACGTAGGCAGCAAAATAATTGAAGCGATTGTTGCTATAAATTGCATAATATGTGGAAATGATACAAGTGGGCAGGTCTACGTGATGTGGAAGTAGCCCATACAAGCGCTGAACATTGAGATAAAGAAGTTTTCAACAGGAAATCAACTCCATTATGATGGCAAAAATATAGGATATTCTTTCGACCCATGTGTTTAGACATTTCTTTTAAAAGCTCAAGCTTCAGCCACTATTAAACTGATCAATTGTTCGAAATGCCTGATTAGTAGTTTTCATCCGTTTGTTTTGAAAGTCCCACTAACTATGAAAGTGTGTTAACGTGGGCAGGTGTAGGCTAATAATCTAACATGTCAAATATCACCTTTTCAATAACCAATCTTTAACGTTTAGTCTAGGCTATATACACACATTAAACATGTCAAAGTAAATACAAAACCTATCAATAATAAGCTATATGGCTGATAAGCCATTGTGTGTGATTTAAATACATTACATCCATTATACATTATACTGTACATCAAATACATACAAGGTTTTAAAATAGACTCTAGCCTGTCCGAATAAAACAACATCCACAGCATATATAGAACTAACAGTGGCGGACGTGTAGCCTATACCAAAAATAAGAGAATAAGACAGAAATAAGTTTACCTCAAATCCACCCGTGAACGACTTGTCCACCGAGTCTCCCGACAGCAGGTGTGTTGAGGTAAGAGGACCGTCCGGCTGCGGTGGTCTCCGCGGTGTGATGGAGAGAGCTGCGGTGGTCCCCGCAGCGGCGCTACTTCAGGTCATCAACACACAACACAACACACACTGCGCGCTCTGCTCCACTTGGACGCGGAAAGCAGCGCCCCCCACTTGTGACGTCACAAAGTTCAGCCCAGGACGTAGCGTCGCCGCACTTGAACCACCAGCATCACTCCCTCCTCCTCCTCCTCCTCCTCCTCCCGCGCCCTCCTGCCTGCGTCCATAACAAGTAGGTCTCCTACCCCCCCCCCCCCCCCCCACCCCGCGAAGGAGCGATCCTATCGGCTTTCACATAACTCTCCATTCCAGCCATCCTCAGCTGACCCGCTTACACTCTACCACAGGCGAAGTCTCATAACAATTCGGTAATTTCCATCCCTTCCTCCTCTGCCCCTCTCCCTCTCTCCTCTCTTCTCTCTCTTCTCTTCTCTCTCCTCTCTCTCTCTTCTCTCTCTCTCTCTTCTCTCTGTCTCTTTCTCTGTCTCTCTCTGTCTCTTCTCTGTCTCCTCTGTCTCTGTCTCTGTCTCTCTCTCGTCTCTGTCTCTGTGTCTCTGTCTCTCTGTCTCTCTCTCTCTGTCCTCTCTCTCTCTCTCTCTCTGTCTCTCTGTCTCTCTCTCTCTCTCTCATGTCCCTCTCTCTCTCCCTCTCCTTCTGTGTCCTCGTCTCTGTCTCTGTCTCTGTCTCTCGTCTCTCTCGTCTATCTCTCTCTCTGTCTCTCTCTCTGTCTGTCTCTCTCTGTGTCTCGGTCTCGGTCTCTGTCTCGGTCTCGTCTCTGTTTCTGTCTCTGTCTCTCTTCTCTCTTCTGTGTCTCTCGTCTCTCTCTCTGTCTCTCTCTCTCCCTCTCTTCTGTGTCTCTCGTCTCTCTCTCTATCTCTCTCTCTGTCTCTCTCTCTGTCTGTCTCTCTGTCTCGGTCTCTGTTTCTGTCTCTGTCTCTCTTTCTCTCTTCTGTGTCTCTCGTCTCTCTCTCTCGTCTCTCTCTCTCTCTCTCTCTCTCTCTCTCTCTCTCTTCTTTGTCCTCCTCCTCCCAGCTGCTGTTGTGTAACATGTTATAATCTCTGAAAATACATAATTAGGTTGGTTACAAAATAAAAAACAACATAGCAGCAAGGCATGGCTTATGGACTTTAAGATCACGGAGGGTTCAAAGAGAATTGCTCTGTCACAGTGGCTTCTTGGCTTAAGATATGAGCCATCTTTTTCGGGTATTACATTCTTTGCTTTGATGTATTGGATTCAAAAATTGGATTTGATCTATTTTTAAAAAAAAGCACCTTCCATTTAGAACAGGAGGACCACAGCAGCGATGCAGCATACCTTGTCATTACCATGGATGGATGCAATATTTAGCCAACAATGTGCAATGTGCATCACACACACACACACACACACACACATACACACACACACACACACACACACACACACACACCACCACCACTGTGGTTGTCGTAACTCTGACTAAACTTGTGATTTCTTGAAACGAATGAGAAAATATATCATGAGTGTGGTGGGGTGAGAGGTTATCAGCTCAGCTCCCACCACGGGTCAAAGTCACTAGGTTGGGCCTTCACACGGTGTCAAGCATGTCAAGAATTTACGAGTGTGTACCCAACGAACCCGGGGGGGGTTAGCTGGGAGAGGCTCCTCCCCCTTCCGTCCATGAAGTCAACATGCTGTTGGGTAACGCTCTCCCAGAAGACACACCTTGTTCCCAGAAGACACCTTGTTCCCAGAAGACACACCTTGTTTCCAGGAAAGAGAAGCGACCGAGTGTGAAGGCAAAGGAATATTCACAGGAAGCATACGTAACTCTGATGTTACATGCTCACGAGAGCCCCTTGAGTCGGTCCTATACGTTATATTAATGTTAAAACCCACTGACTCCCACCCCCCCATGGAAACTACTGCGTGACATTAACGCACGCCTTTTATTTAAATAGCACCAGCTTACTTTTTAAAATATATTTCTACTTATTTTAGCATTTTTTTTATTTCTATGTTATTACTCTGTTAATGTTCAATGTTTAGGCACCAATTGCAAAAACTAAGGCAATAAAGCTGATTCTAATTTGACATGGACGGACGCGTTTATCTACAGCTGTCTGTGGTGGAAACAACTCCGTCACCAGTGGATTTTAGACCAGTATGGTAGACAAACATTTATTAAGTATCGATGCATATAATCAGCGCTGATGGGTCGAAGGAACCAAAGAGACAAAGGAGTTCATAATCTTTATAGTCATTTTCCTGCCCAAACATGGCAGGCTGTGACAGATGATCTATAGGCTCAAAGGGAAAGCTCTCTCTCCCCTTCTCAGACCATTCCGGTCCACAACATAAATCAGGTGTTATCTTATCATGCGAGGGGGCATAGAGACTTCAGAGTTTCCTTTGTTAATTAAATGATCTACACAGCCAGACCACAACGTCAGGGCACGGTGACATACGACTCTTTTGCACGTGGAGCATCAGTTAACTTAAGGGTTTATGGCAACCATAAACCATACGGAATGTGTCCTTGAGAGGAGATTTGTAGTGTTTGTTGCTTTTGTAGTGAAGAGAAACATATATGCATGCATAGTACGTGACTATACTTATGTATGTAATTTTCCATTACACTGTCCTCCTCCCACCTGCTTGTCATTAAAAAAATTTGTGATTGGTTCTTGAGGATTATGCCACATGGGCAATGTGTGTAATGTTAAGTACCAGGTTATTATGTGTGCGTGCATGTGTGTGTGTGCCATAGTGTGTGGCATATAACCTATATAATATATCATCTGAAAAGGTTTTTCAGGACAACGTCCCCGCTGCTGTGTTTGCATGTACTATCGAGACCAGAGCTATCCAAACACCATGCAGCCTGTGTGTGTGTGTGTGTGTGTGTGTTTTGCTCTGCACATGTGTGATGCTTACAGTTCATAGTCTATTGAACATACAGAGGCCATCTTCAGGCTGGGTCACGTTGGGTCACTCAGGTGTTGGGTCACTCAGGTGTTCTGGACTGGTCTCTCCCAGGCCAAACAGCTCACCTGGTCTCTCTCAGGTCCTCAGATGTAGTAGCCTCTCCGAGGGCATCGGTTCGCCCGGTCTACCTCAGGTCCTCAGACGTGCCAGCCTCTCCGAGGACATCGCCTCGCCTGCTTTCTCTCAGGTCCTCAGACGTACTGATCTCTCCCCAGTCCTCCGCTGTACTGGTCCAAGGTTTTCTCTGTTCCCACATGAGGAGTCTTTATGGTGAGGGTGGAGACCTCTCCAGCATCGGCCTGTGATGAAGCCCTTCCAGACAGTGATTCTGATAAAGTACCCTGCAAACAATCCTGGACTTCCGAGACGCATTCTCGACGCATGTCAGAATACGACCAGGAGGGAGGCCGCCATTTCATCATCAACATGAGTCATACATCGGGCTGTTTATAGCCACGCCCATACATCTCTCATGTGTAACAGCAAGAAACCAAGGCCCATAGATATACATGTATATATATATATATATACGGTGGGGATATAGGCAACAACTGGACTGTGACATCATGACCCACACAGAGTCTCATGGCTGGCCGTTGAGTAACACGCTTGTGCATCCCATAATAATGGTGCGGTGGTGTGTGTGGTGATTATTATATTATCAGTACAGGGGGAGTGGTTGGTCATATCCGCTGTGCCAGGTGGGTGGCAAAGAGAGGAGACACCCTGCAGAGGGCTCAAACCATCACTGCAGCGGCCTAGCTCAGCGGCCTAGCCTCGCGACCTAGTGGCCTAGCTTAGCGGCCGACCAGCTGGAACAGGTAGTGGGGCAGGGAGGAGGAGGATGAGGAGGGAGTGGACAGGTGGGGGAGAATGCGGGGTAGGAGCAGTGGAGAAAGGGGAGGGAGGGAGTGAGGAGTAGGAGAGGGTGAGAGCGAGCGAAGGGGCGGGGGGCGGTGAAAGGAAGTGGGGAGAAGAGTGAGGGGAGGGGTGTTATGTAAGGCAGGCATGTAAGGCATCACCAGGGGGTGATGGAAGAGCTGAAAATATCCACCTAGCTTGCATCACAGACCACCGGGTGAAGCCGATGGGCCAACGATGAGAGGTAAACTCTGCTGACACACTTTATGTTTTGAGCGCAAAGAGGTCAAAAGGTCATGTCACACAACAGAGTTGACCCATTTCCATATTTCCACTTCAGTGTTTTTCATCATGCTTACTCTATCAGCTTCATCCACTTCTGCATGGCTGTTGGTCATCACTAGCATTCTCTCCTCTGTTGCTGTGACGCGGTCACACTGATATTTACTGTTCTCCTCAACAGAAAGGTAAAAACCCCAAATCCAAGTTGTTTTCTGCATTCTTGTGTGAAGTTGTTTAGAACGTGGAAAGCCATCAGTATCGCACGTTGTCATGCCACCCTTGTTTCTGTTGGCTGGGCCTTACATGGAGTTTCAAAGTCGTTTCAAATAGAGCCAGTGCTAGGCCGGCACAGTGCAAGGCTAATGCTAATGTAGGGCTAACGCCAGTGCAGGGCTAACATTACCACTGAACCAACGCTAGTGTCGGGCTAATGCTAACATTTATATCCACTTCTGGATCATCAAAGCAAATACGAAATAAAGTAAGCAACAACAAATTAAGAACTTCCTGCTCTCGGCAGTTATAGGCCTACACATATTAATCCCAACAAAATAACAAACAAACAAACAAAACCTGGTGAATTTCCAGCTCTGCACAACTTATTTGTTCCGTCAACAACTTGGTTGGTCACAGGTCGCATTTTACGTGGGAAATCACACAGCAGAGGCGTGAGCTTGTGCTAATCTGGTCCACCTGGTGATGTGGGGAGTCCGGCTAAACCCAGGCTTGACTCTCTGAATACCCCCCACCCACCCACCCCCCACCCCCCCACCCCCCCCCTCCTGCGGTGGTATCGTCAAGACGTGTAGCGCCCTGCGTATGTGTGCTAGATGTATCGCGCTATAAATAGCGGCGGTGACTCACTTTGGATAACTTGGGGGAGGCTGTTTCGTAACAGTGTTTATTTATTTCTGTGTGTGTGTGCGTGTGTGTGTGTGTGTGTTTGAGAGAGAAAAAGATGGTTTGTGTGTGCGTGTGTGTGTGAGAGAGAGAGAGAGAGTGAGAGAAAGAGAGAGAGAGAGGCAGAGAGTCCATGACGTTCTACATCTTGTGATGGAGGCGGATTTGTTCTCCTCAGTCCCGCTCAAATCGGTGTTTTAATCGATTTGAGCGCATACACAAACTAGACCTCAGCTGCCCAGAAACTCCTGCCCACTCCCAAACACTCCTTAACACTCCTAAAGCCTCCTAAACACGACTAAACTCCACTAAACACTCCTAAACACGACTCAACACACCCAAACACACCCACACAACACTGCTACACACTCCCACAAACTCCTCTGTTCTCCATCAACACCATACACAACATGTTGCTAATGTGGTGCAAGGAGCAGTGTGTTGACACTGGCCTGCAGTGAGCGGCTGCTGGCCTCGGAAAACTCCGGACCTCAATGAGCCAAGAGCCCCGACCCCCCTGTCCTCTTGCTGCTATTCTCGGGCCTAAGTGCGTCACGCCGTTGCCAAAGCAACCGCTTCCTGTGGTGGGGGTGGGGGCTGGTGTGTGTGTCGGGGGGGGGGGGGGGGTTGATGCTCATGAAGCTAATCAGACAGATGAAGGATGCAGTGTTCGGTGACAAGAAAGTAAACAACGACAAGTTGGAAGGAACCATCGGTCGATGGTTACCACGAAAACATGTATGTTGTGAGTGTGTCGGTCCAGGCTGCAGCATAACTTCCTGTTCATTGGTGTGAAATTACATCAGTGCCTATGTGACATAACGCTAAGAGATCTCGTGTTAACATGTTAGATCATCTTGTTGTCCGGAACATGCAGGCTACATTCGGGAGAATAACACAGTACATGTTGACAGCAATCTGTCTGTCCTTCCTCTGAGGCATGCAACAAGACAGACAGACAGACAGACAAAGTAAGAAACACATTTGCTGAAAAGCAGGGTCCGGTCCGGGTCAGTCCGGTCCAATCCGGTCCAATCTGGTCCAGTCTGGTCCAGTCCGGTCCAGTCTGGTCCAGTCCAGTCCAGTCCAGTCCGGTTCACTCTGTCCCAGTCTGGTCCAGTCCATTCCGGTCCAGTCCGGTCCGGATGACATCACACACAAACGACAAGCTTTCAACACTTCGTTCAATTTAAAGACATTTGGAAAAGTTTGATGCAGTCAGTTTGGGAAAGCTAGAGAGAGAGGGATGCAAGAGAAAGAGAGAGAATGTGGTAGAGAGAAAGAGAGAAAGAGAGAGACAAAGGGTGGGGATGTGAGAAAGACACAGACAGAGAGAGTGAGAGAGAGACAGAGAGAGAGATAGGGCAAGAGAGAGGAAAAGAGAGAGAGAGAGAGAGAGAGAGAGACAGATAGAGAGAGAGACAGGGAGAGAGAGAGAGAAAGAGTGAGAGAGAGAGAGAGAGAGAAAGAGAGAGAGAGAGCAGTGCTGCTGGTGGTTATGTAAAACAAGCAATGGGGCATTGCATAACCCATGCATAATCAGCGGGCAGCCCAGATATAGCTGGCCTACTTTCCCCCGCTGACAGTGACACAGTGTACTGAGAGCGCACTGGTTCAACCGCCAGCGTGCCCCCCCCCCCTACATCAGCCCTCCCCCCCACCGGCCCGCCCCTCCCCCGGCTCTGCCGTACGTGCCGGCGAGCCACCGAGCCTCCTTGCCGATCCAGATCCAGCTTTAGTCCGTCTGGCACCAGACAACTGTATCCACAGCGACTCGCAAGTGAGGCTGAGGACGTTCAAGGCGCTCTCAGAAAGTGGAGCAGCTCCAATTGAAGGTTTTAGAGCTGCACTCTGAAAGGAGTTACATTTCCATTTCCATTTAGGGCATTTGACGCTTTTATCCAAAGCGACTTACAAAGAGTATATTTGTTGAAGGAGACAGCAATATATCGCTGTGGTACATAAAGATAAGAATAGAGCTGTTTTCGAGCAGTTTTTTCATAATTGCGAGACAAATTGAATAAGTTTCGTAATTGCTAAGTTGCCTGTATAAGTAGCTGGGCAGGCGTGCCATTCTGAGCACATTACCAACATCTAAGAACATACAACATGCCAAGCAATGCTTGGCATGCAAAGTAATATTAATAAATGCCAAGACGTACAAACATGCAGGTTAGTGCTAGGGATTCACAGAGGAGGGCAGGGGGTTATGCAAAGTCCAGGTGAACTCGGAACAGGTGGGTCTTGAGTCTCTTGCGGAAGCTGGTGAGCAATTCGACCGTCCTGACATGAGCCGGGAGCTCATTCCACCACTGCGGAGCCAGAACCGAAGAGTTGGGACTTGGAAGAGCGATGTTTGTCGGTTTTTAGTAAAGGCGGTACCAGTCCTTTAGCGGAAGTTGTAGAGCGGAGCGTTCGGGCTGGGGCGTGGGGTCTGACTAACGTTTGGAGGTAGGTTGGGGCGGTTCCATTGACAGCCGTGAAGGGCAGTACCAGTGTCTTGAATCTAATCCGAGTAATTAGCGGGAGCCAGTGGAGATCACGGAAGAGGGGGATTACATGGGAAGATTTTGGTAAATTGAGTTTGTGGAAACAGTTACAGTATAGATAGACAAGTCAAGTCAATTGTATTTGTATAGCCCTTAATCACAGTTACAGTCTCAAAGAGCTTTACAAGCCATATGATGATGGGTCATGTGATTATGACACGCCCCCTAGCCCTATAGCGCCCCCTAAGGGCAAGAAACGACTCCCTTAATTAACAAGGAAGAAATCTGGAGAAGGAACTCAGAGTGGGGGATCCCTCCTTCCAGGGACGGTCCGGTGCAATGAGTGTCATACGGGTATGAAAAGGGGTAACAAAGCATTACAATTACAAATGATAAATGGAATAGTAATATTGTGGGGTGCTGGCTGGAGAGCAAGCTGGTAGCCGTCAGGTGGCCATTCACGACAATGTTTAACCAATGGAACCACCTTCCATTTTGGTTTCATCCTGGTTCTAGAGTACCTTTCCCCTATAGTTAAACTGTAGTGTATTAGTCATATATCGTAGTATAGTTCTGATTACAGTGCAGTATTGTGTAATACAGTATAGTGCAGTAAACCTATTGTTTAATAGTCTAATGAGGCTGGAGACTCAGAGACAAAACGTATATATGTGAAGGATACTCTTCCATGTTTGCATGTCCTGCATGTGTACCGACATACCTCCATATTCCAAACATTTGGAGAACAGTGTGTACTGTAGTGAGTCTAGTCAGAGGCTGTCTCTGAGAGTCAGAGGCTGTCTCTAGTGCTCTGCAGCTATCATACAGGGTAAGACGTTCCCTTCAGCTTCACTCCCACCAATGCGTCATTTTTCAATCCACTGACCTGAAAGAATTGTCTCGTGAGTCAAAAAATAAACAGCTTTCTCTGGTCCTGAAACCAAGATGGAGTCCGTCCACACCTCCAAGGGATTCCTAGGCTAGACTCGCTCTGGCTGTAAAACAAGGTCATCACAGTGATGACCACCTTAACCGGCGTTCGTTGGGTTGTGTTTTCTTGTTGTGTCGCTAAGGTTAACGAATTGGAGCGCAGAGAATTACGTTACGGAGTCTGTTGATATTATAAACAGGCCGACGTGATTCTCCGAAAACAAACACGCACCTTATGCAACAATCCGAGAGAGAGAGAGAGAGAGAGACAGAGAGAGAGAGAGAGAGAGAGAGAGAGAGAGAGAGGAGAGAGAGAGAGAGAGAGAGAGAGAGAGAGAGAGAGATAGACAGAGAGAGAGAGAGAGAGAGTGAGAGAGAAGAGAGAGAGAGAGAGAGAGAGAGAGACAGGGAGAGAAAGAGCCAGTCTTTATCCCATCATGACTACATTATATCATTGCTTACTCTGGGCTGCGTCGCTTGCTCAACTGAACAATTGACCTCCTTGTGTTTCAGAGAAAGCAGGCGGGCGTCGGGGACAGAGATGGGCAGGGCGAGGACATCGGGGGAGGCAGGGAGTGGCTCTGATAAGCATAATGGGGGGAATTCTCGCAAATCCTATGTGGTGCTTCTTGTGAGGTCGATTGTCCTCAGCAAAGTCGTCTAGTTCTGAGGTAAATCAATTGTATTCATGTTGTATTCACGTCGCTGGCTCCCTGCCTGTGAAGACCAGACCTGGACACATCCATGGTGATGTACACCCCACAAGGGTGAAGAACAAGATGGTCTGAAGGTGGGTTTGGCTTGGGGCTGTGGAGTGTGAGTGTGTTTGGTGGCTACACGCCACCTTATCGTGGCGTGTAGCAATGCTAAACCTGCATTGCTTCATGCTAGCGTGACTAACTGAACATTGGCAATGTGGTTGTTGTGATGGCTTTGTATGGTTTCATTTGACTTGCCGTCTCATTTGAATTTGAATTTAAATGCAAATTACTCTAGTGACGTGATCGCTGCTCGATCATCACCCAGCCACCTCGAGGTCTGATGATATTCAAACGAACGAGAGAGAGAGAGAGAGAGAGAGATGGAGTCACCGGCCCCAGAGAGATTGAGGTGAGGCCACTCCTGTCACACATACTGTACACAGACCAGGGCTTTAACTCTGTGTTCACTATTTATTTCTATTTAGCTGACGATTTTATCCGAAGCCCCTGCTAAGCGAGAGGTCTCCGTGTGAAGAAAATCAGATTTGTGTTTCCAAGAAGCCACAGCCTTCATTGTGTGGTAATACCTGACGTGGAGAGATGACCGGGCAAATCATGATCACACACACAGGCACGCAAACACACACACACACACACACGTACGCACACACGTATGCACAGATACACTCTAATGAATCGAGCTATATCCCCCCCCCTCACTGACAGACTGATTTCATGCCCCCGAGGGTGATGAGCAACGTGATCTGTGAACGGTGTGCTTATGAAATCAGCTTACGGATATTGTTTCCGCCCAGCTCTCATTTCTTTTCATATCCTGTGCCAGGAAGGAAGGCGGTGTTGCGACACCAACATCACATGGTGTTTGTGTGTGTGTGTGTGTGTGTGTGTGTGTGTGTGTGTGAGCGCCTGTGGCACGGCCAACAGGCGTGAGATGACAGCGCAGCCTGGGGGAACGCTGACAGAAGTCCCGGGAAGTACAGACAGCCAAGACCCGTCCAGGAATCATCATCATCTCACATGCTTCTGGAAGAGCAACTTATCAGCATGAGTCATCAGCGCCGTCTGCATTACGTAAGACCCCCTTCCACCCCGCCCCCGCCCTCCCTCTCCCACCCGAGTTACACTGGTACTACTCCAGCTTCTCGGTGGATGACATAACCAGTACACACACACACACACACACACACACACACACACACACACACACACACACACACACACACACACACACACACACACACACACACACACACACACACACACACACACACACACACACAGCGAGCATCAGGGATGTGAAGACATGAGAACATTCTTGAGATGAAAGCACACAGACAGACAAGACAGCCCCAACAGAGGTTACGCAAGTATGACTTTTCTGATTGGCTGCCAGGCAATGTGTAAGCCAATCAGTGGTGTTCAGGCCAAACGTTCAATACAATCATAGCCTTTTTAAAGGCAGCTATATTTGTTCAGCCAATTCTCTGTTTAAAAGGCTATCCATATGTGTTTTTTACATAATTAATCCTGGTGCTGTAGCTCTTTATTGGTGAGGATATAAAATGCAATGTGTGACATAATAACAACAAACAAGACAAACTCAATAAAATCCTCCCAGCCAGGAGCGTCTTGTTGTTGGTTGTGTGGGCAGCAGTGCCCTCTGCTGTGCATGGCGTGGAATTACACCGAATTGACTGACATTCGTAGAACGTATGAGTGCCGTTACTTTAATTACGTAAATATCAAATGTGGCAGTTCATTGAAACTTAGCTTTTCAGATTTTCTTGCGTGAAAAAAAAGTTGAGTGATTGTAATTGTGTTTAATGAATACAATTTGGGGGGCCTGGGCGAGTTTGTAGGCCTATAACTGTGGTGCATTGGCTAATCAAGACCCACAGGTTAAAGCAGCCATCACCACACAGACCTGTGCTCTCTGCATTCATAAATACATCTTTACAATAAACCAGATTCAACAAACATGTCCCTGTGTCGTGGTGTCGGGAAGCCAATTGCTAATGTGATGTATTTGAATTCCATAGTTGCTTTGGATAAAAGCATCTGCTAATTGACTCCCATAGCCTACAGGGAGAGATCATTGCAAGACCCACTCTTGTGAAGCTCAAGCAGTAAGACAGTAAGCAGAGTTCAACTACTTGACAAACTCACTAATATGATGTGTGTGTGTGTGTGTGTCCATCCAATACGCATCATACTATGTTTGTGTGTACAACGTTAGGCTCCGTGATCTGAGGAGCCCCCCTCGGTGCCGTGCAAGCCAGGAGCCCGATCGTCTGACGTGCCAAGTCAGCGCCGAGGCCGAGGCGGAGGCGGGAGCGTGACTGGAGCGCATCAGCAGCTTGCGGCGGATTAGAGAGCAGACAGTCCCCTGGCAGAGTGCTGGGGCTGCAGGGCAGATGGCGTTCAGCCTGTGGGTAAGCTCTCTGTTGTTGTTGTTGTTTGTTGTAGCTGCTCAGACCCCCGCATCATTAGCCACTGAACTCTGTTGAGCAGTCTGCACCCTGCAATGGAAAGACGGATTGTTTGTTTGTCTCGTTCCTACGTCACCTTGAATTAATGTGGTGTTTTATGTATGACTCCAGCAGCAAACACTACCTGAACGTGTATATATAATAGACACAAATAATAACTAATACCACAGATCACCCGGTGTTGACGGTTGAGTTCGTCGCTTTGAGTTCAGTGCTTTTAATTCAAACTTTTTCATGATGTGTCACTGCAGCAATTGTGCTTGCAACACGCCACATGAAGCAGCTTCTGCTGGGCTCCTCCAATATCTGCCTTCAGCAACACGCACCCATCTGTCCAGGTCCAGGTGCAACTATACCTATAGTTGCACTTTTTAGCATAATAATCCCATGATGCATAGCTGCAAAGCAACAGTGATGGTCAAAGCATTAGATTCAGGGTGGTTCCGTTTGGGTACAGTTGAGTTGGTAAGGTTGGTTATTAAGGAGATGGCTCAGTCCGTGTAAGGGTATGATGAGGTTGGGTCAGGATTTGAAAGAAGTGCTTTGTAGGAATGGACATGTCATCGTACTAAACCGCGTGATTTTACACACCGTTAAACAAAGGAAAGAGAAATAAAGATGCAGGATTTTGTACTGATAGTATTTATTTACTTTCATGCCGATTTTAACTATATCGTGTTGATACAGCATTCATGAATACACAATTAATCCAGAGCCTGCATGTGATCTATAGGACACAGTTAAAAAGCAGAGTCGATGAAGGAGGGGGGAGAAAATTCAGGAATTCAAGCACCAAATAGCATTGTGACAACATGGCTGACATGCCAGAATGCATCATCATGACAACAGAGTTTCGTGTACGTTTCAGAAATCAAGTCATCCACATTGATGGCTGCACCAAGTGTCACACGGTCCCGCTCGAGGTCACGGGAGGTGGTAAACTATGATGATTGGTCTGTCGTGTTTGGACCCGCCTCCCAGCGATGCGACAACCCGGTCACATGACCTCCTGGTCTGGGGGTCCAGGGCCCCTGTGGAGACGGGAGCAGAAACCAGCTGATAGTGTACGTGCGCGTGTGTGTGTGTGTGTGTTTATTTAAACCCCTACTGTTCGTCAATTACTGTCGCACGATTTCATTATTCTTTGAGAATGACCATAAAAATCATATTTTCCTAACACCCTTCCAACCCCCCAACATCTACCACTTCAGATGTGAGCGTAGAGTGACGGGACCGTGGTGCTTGTTGGGTAAACACGGTTTAATTGCTATAATTGACTGCCGTTGCCTTGATCCCATAAATACGGCCTGCTATCTTGAGCAGCTCCAAACAAACGCAAAGTCAGTCATTAAACACACACTCTGCTCGAGACAGGAGATGACTAGAAACAACACACACACACACACACACACACACACACACACACACACACACACACACACAACACACACACAACACACACAACACACACACACACACACACACACACACACACACACACACACACACACACACACACACACACACACACACACACACACACAGGCCAGCCGGGGTTGCAGTAACAAGAGCCGACATGTCACCTGCGTCTGGCTAGACCTCTGCTCGCCTGGCCTGGGTGGCGGGGGCCAGATCCGGTCCAATTTCCCCCTGGATTGCTGCCTCGCATCTGAGGAACGACACAGAGAGAGAGAGACACACACACACACACACACACACACACACACACACACACACACACACACACACTTCACTTAGACAGCCATGCTACGACGCAGAAGACACAGGCCACTTCCTGCCATGTAGTCACAAGACGGATGCAAGCATGCATGAATACACACCACACAGTGTATTGTAGTGTGTGATATTGTAGTGTATTTAAGTGTGTAGTAGTGTGGTGGTGCAGGGTGTGGGCTTACCTGCTGCACCGTGTGTGGAAGCTTGTGAGTCGTCATTGTCGTCGTCGTCATCCTCCTCCTCCTGGGTCTCCCTGCTCTCTCCGTACAGCACACACCTCAGTCTGCGCAGCTCCTCGTCTCGCTCCCGGGCCTCATGGATGTCCTTCTGGACCTCGGTCGGCTGGGCCAGTGCCGGCCGCAGCTTGAAGAATGGGTTCTCCCCCAGGAGGGCTTTTGGCTCTCTTCGAGTCTTTTTCCGGGTGCCCTTAGCACCGTCCACAACGTCTAGGGAGTCCATGCTCCTGTGATGGGGCTGATGCGGGTCCCGTCTAAGGTAGGGGCTCGACCCAGCCGTTGGGCCCCTGGACCTGCAGGACCTCTCCCATCTCCTCCCCCTCTCGGAGCCCACGGGCCCGGGAACCAGGAGGGACTGGGTCCTGCAGAGTGGCTGGCTCCTCAGGGACAGCAACTCCAGGCTGCGGGTGTGCTCCAGGATGGAGGGGGAAATGGGACCTGTGATGGGGGTTCTACTGAGCCTGACCGCCCCCTGGACGGAGCCCCGCTGAAGACTCTGGAATAGCCTCGTCTTGGGTCCCTTCAGCTGCCGGGTTCCCTCCTCGGCGTACTCTCCGGGGGCACGGCCCTGGCCGACCTCCTTCTGCCAGGCCAGGCTCTGGGCTGAGTCATCCTGCAGACGCTTGAGGAGGACGGGGGTCTTGAACGGTATCTCCAGCAGAACGGGGTTGTCTGTGAGTTTAAACGGCACCCTGGATTTCTCCAGGTTCTCCCTGATCTCCGCCACGGAGGTCATGGTGGTGGTGGTGGTGGTGGCGGAGGACAGCTCCTGCGTGTGGATCGGGGAGAGGTCGGCCGTGACCTGGCCTGGGATATCCTGTACTCTGGGGATCCTGTGGTGGGGGCCGGTGCCTGGGGAGGGATCCACTGGCATGGCTGCTATCCCTCCTTTATTGACACCCTCTTCTCTCCTTTCACTCTTTGTCTGTCCATCCTCCTCCTCCACCAGGCTATGTCTATGCTCTATGCCCCTTGCGTCCTCTTCATCATCAGCCCCACTCTCTCCCTCTGTCCCCAAACTCTCCCCCTGATTCCACGGCACGCCTCTCTCCACATCCACCTCCTCCTCTTCACAACCAGCCATCCGACCGACTGAGACCCCGGCAGTGGGGGGCTGCTGTGTGTCCTGTCTGTCCTGCACCCACTGCAGCCGCTGCAGCAACAGCTCCCCCTGCTGGAGCACAGAGGATATAGCCCGGGCCCCCTCCTGCGCCACGCCACATTCCAGCCGGACGTCGATGCGCTGGCCTCCGTCGCCATGGATTGTGACTTCCGCAACGAGGACATCCTCCATGACGTTGCCTCGGAGATCTTTTGGATGATGTTTCTCGCCCTCAGCGGTCACACTTCCAGCCAAATTGGTCATATTTGAAGCCAGCCAATCGGGGCCAACGGACC
The DNA here is from genome assembly GCA_002895965.2 of Coryphaenoides rupestris. Lineage (NCBI taxonomy): Eukaryota > Metazoa > Chordata > Actinopteri > Gadiformes > Macrouridae > Coryphaenoides > Coryphaenoides rupestris. The sequence goes on from PIJE02000775.1 coordinate 61,711, forward strand.
CCACGCATTCCCCCTCCAGAGATTTAGTCTTATGCTTGTTGGCTTCTCTTGTTGGCCACTGCGGGTCACCGCTCTCCTCTTCCCCTCGACTGTCATGCAGGTCTGGAGGCGGTGAGTCCGATGATGCCTTGTATTCCACATCCAAATCCCTCGTTGCGGAGGTCGTTTCCCCTGCCCCACCTGAATGTTCCCCAGATCCCTCCTCCGTGGGACCGCACGCTTCTTCGGATCCAATGCAGCTAGTTTGTGTCAAGGTTCCGCATCCCCCTGCGGCGTTATTGCGTTCAATGTCCTGCGATGCGATGTCCTCCTCTTCCTGCTCCTCTTCACACAGGGTTTTGGCTTCCATGTCTCCCGGCTCCTCCGGGTTCTGGTTCTCCTCCTCTGTCCTCTCGCTCCCCGTGACCTTGTCCACCACAGCCTCGCCACGCTCAGCAGGGTGCAGCCCTAAGCCAGGGGGAGGATTTCCCTCGGCTTCCGTGGCCTCACCTCCACACGCACGGCTCACACCAGGATCGTGGACATGGGTTTTACGGGCCAGTGGCACAGCTCCACCTAGTGGTGGTGGTGGTGGAGCAGTGAGTTGTGGAGGTGGAGGCAGGAAGACGTCATCCCCAGCCTTGTCGGTTGCCACCGGGTTCTCTCCCTGTGTTCGGGTGGAGGTTGGAGGTTCAGGGTGGTGGTGGAGGTCCACCGGGTTCTCTCCCCGTGTTCGGGTGGAGGTTGGACCTGGTGGAGGTTCCCGCGTCATCCACAGTGGGCTCCCGGTGCTGCTCAGAGGATCCGCTTTTGTTGCCATGGTTACAGTGCAGTTGAAGCTCTGCCCCCTCCCAACACTGGGCTCCGCCTCTCAGACCTCCTGTCCTGACCATGAGGACACAACAGGCTGGTTACCATTCAGAATGTTCCTGCCATGTTGCCTTCACTCATCAACACTTGAGGGTCAAGGGTAGAGTAGGCCTTCTGTTTAGCATAAATGTCCTGCAATGCACTTATATATTCGGTAACTTTCTTACTGTGAGAATTTCAATTGTTGGGGCTTTCGGAATGTGATAAGTATATGTCTACTGATTTAAAAAGCAAACCATGACAGTTTGATGTTGATCAATTTACAACTTTACATGCCACTGCTGGCAGTGAAAAGGCTTTTGAAACTTTTTTAGAAATAAAGTTAGGAATTGTATGGGGGAGATGTTCCATGACCCTCTACCTAAGGAGCAGGTAGAGGGTTAGTGCATCTACCTCATTGATAGCTACAGGTAGCTAACGATGACCAACAATACATTGGTGTGACACTAAAGACAAGAGGAAGGTTTCAATAAGTTGTGAAGTTCTCGCTGGAGAATCATGCGACCTCCGTCTATCTTCACACAGATCTGTATGTCTACTCACACCTGCATTCATGGGCAGGGTGTGTGGGATTAGCATGCATGCATGCAGTGCCATATTGGGACAGGAGATATTTATATCGCATTATAGATATAATGCGAGGTAATGGACTTAGCTGTGTAATTCCACCTTCTCTATCTTCTAGAGGAATATCTCGCCAGGTTATGGACAGGTTGATGGTCGGACATTTAATAATATGGAGGGATCTAGTAAGAGCCCCAGCAACATTATTGGGTCTCGACGAACATGAACTACAAACTCTGTTCACATGAAAGCATGGGAAGGGATTTAACACAAAGATTGGAGTTTTACTTAGAATTATCATCTATAATTTGGATAACCACAGTAACACCTTTCAATGGAGCATGCGGGGGGGGAGAGAGAGAGAGAGAGAATCAGAACCAAGTGGTAACGTTACTTGTATAGCGAGGGAGATAGAGAGGTAGAGAGACATCAAGACGGAGTGAATCAGAACCCAGTAGTAACATTACTAGTACGAAAGCACCCACCTGTCGGCGCGCTGTGGTGGCTAGACGGCGACGCACCTAACACACCTCAAAGGAGACGCTGTTATATGAGCCGTGGGGCTTATGAACCTGCTTAACATGTAGCTCTCACTCACCTGCTGACTGGCAGCTGACCCTACGATTGGCCAGCCGGTTGAACAGTTGCAGGGAGAGCAGTAGAGCCTTTTCCCAGATGGTCAGTAGAAGCAGGGTCAAGTAACTTCCTGTTTCTGTAGAAGCAGGGTCAAGTAACTTCCTGTTTCTGTAGAAGCAGGGTAAAGTATCTTCCTGTTCCTGTAGTAGCAGGATAAAGTAACTTCCTGTTCCTGTAGTAGCAGGGTCAAGTAACTTCCTGTTCCTGTAGTAGCAGGGTCAAAGTAACTTCCTGTTCCTGTAGAAGCAGGGTAAAGTAACTTCCTGTTCCTGTAGTTGCAGGGTAAAGTAACTTCCTGTTCCTGTTAGTTAGCAGGGTCAAGTAACTTCCTGTTTCCTGTAGTAGCATGGTAAAGTAATTTCTGGTTCCTGTAGTAGCAGGGTAAAGTAACTTCCTGTAGTAGCAGGGTAAAGTAACTTCCTGTTCCTGTAGTAGCAGGGTAAAGTAACTTCCTGTTCCTGTAGTAGCAGGGTAAAGTAACTTCCTGTTCCTGTAGTAGCAGGGTAAAGTAACTTCCTGTTCCTGTAGTAGCAGGGTAAAGTAACTTCCTGTTCCTGTAGTAGCAGGGTAAAGTAACTTCCTGTTCCTGTAGAAGCAGGGTAAAGTAACTTCCTGTTCCTGTAGTTGCAGGGTAAAGTAACTTCCTGTTCCTGTAGTAGCAGGGTAAAGTAACTTCCTGTTCCTGTAGTAGCAGGGTAAAGTAACTTCCTGTTCCTGTAGTAGCAGGGTAAAGTAACTTCCTGTTCCTGTAGTAGCAGGGTACAGTATTTTCTAAAAGTAACTTCCTGTTCCTGTGTAGAAGCAGGGTAAATAACTTGCCTGTTCCTGTTAGTGCAGGGTAAAGTAACTTCCTGTTCCTGTAGTAGCAGGGGTTAAAGTAACTTCACTGTTCCTGGTTAGTAGCAGGGTTAAAGTAACTTCCCTGTTCCTGTACGAAGCAGTGGTAAATAAACTTCTGTTCCTGTAGTAGCAGGGTAAAGTAACTTCCTGTTCCTGTAGTAGCAGGGTAAAGTAACTTCCTGTTATTTTAGTCAAGTTTTATTTACAGTATGTCTGTCGCAGCACTAGCATGGTCAATGTATATTCACTTGTTTAGTTGTGTCCATAGTTTTAAATATAATATATTTTATACAAGTCAGACAGATTCCGATGTCACTGACAAAAAGAGAACAATAATTTAAAAAGCAGCAAATTCAAACAGCCCTTGGTTTTATAATATTCATACATTCCAGTTGTCACCGTGTTGAACACAGATACATGTAAATACAGCAAATGTTTCAGCAGCTATAGGCAAGTATGTGAATACTGGTTAAAAAAAGGCAATATTGTGTTAAGTCAACAATGTTATGATTAGGATTGATTGAAGATACTTGCATATTTTAATCAATTGATTAAATGCATCATATCAGATGGAGAATTTACGCTACACAGTAGATTTGAACCATAATGAATACAATTAGAAAGTACTGTAGTTCGTCGTTGTCGTAGTTCTATGTTTTGTCCAGCAGGGGGCGGCAGTTCAGTCCCAGTTCCAGTCTCTTTGCTAGTGGTCATATTCCCCACTTGGATGAACTGAACAGCACACAATTGTTATCCAGCTTAGTTCGATGGCCTTAGTGGTCCTTATTGTAAAGGTGTTATTTAGTTACATACACAATAGACAGTGCTTTACTAGACACCAAAAAATACTTTTAATGAGTCAATGAATGAAACAAATAATAATTAATAGCACAGTGGCTCATTCTATACAAGCATCTGCTAAATGATAAATGACATTCACTGATGTCATGTCATGTGGATGATTAAGTAATGTTAATGTCATGTATCATCACAGAGAGAGTAAAACAACATTACGTTCATCACTACATTCATGTTGTGTCGAAGTTGCATCTATTTTAGATGTATTTATTATTATGTCTCTCTCTCTCTCTCTCTTTCTATATACAGTTGTGGTCAAAGGTTTACATACACTTGAAAAGAACATGTATGTTATGGCAGTCCAGAGTTTCCAATAATTTCTACAACTTATTTTTCTGTGATAGAGTGATTGGAGCACATACTTCTTTGTCACAAAAAACTTATTTTTATGAATTTATTATGGATCTACTGCAATTGTGACCAAATCTGCTGGGTCAAAAATATACATCCAGCAATGCTAAAATTTGGTTACATGTCCCTTGGCCATTTTCACCTCAATTAGGCGCTTTTGGTAGCCATCCACAAGCTTCTGGTTGAATCTTTGACCACTCCTCTTGACAGAATCGGTGCAGTTCAGCTAAATTTGTTGGCTTTCTGACATGAACTTGTTCAGCACTGTCCACATGATCATTTTAGGTTCTCCTGAAGAATTTTCTCATTCAATTTCTTCATTATTCCATTTACTTTCTGTAAAGCACCAGTTCCATTGGCAGCAAAACAGGCCCAGAGCATAATACTACCACCACCATGCTTGACGGTAGACATGGTGTTCTTGGCGTTAAAGGCCTCACCTTCTCTCCTCCAAACATATTTCTGGTCATTGTGGCCAAAGAGCTCCATCTTTGTTTCATCTGACCACATAACCTTCCTCCAGAAGGCCTTTTCTTTGTCCATGTGATCAGCAGCAAACTTCAGTCGAGCCTTAAGGTGCCGCTTCTGGAGCAAGGGCTTCCTTCTTGCACGGCAGCCTCTCAGCCCATGGAGATGTAAACCACGCTTGACTGTGGACACTGACACCTGTGTTCCAGCAGCTTCTAATTCATTGCGGACCTGCTTTTTGGTGGTTCTCGGTTGACTCTTGACCATCCTGACCTATTTTCTCTCAGCAGCAGGTGATAGCTTGTGTTTTCTTCTTGATCGTGGCAGTGACACAACTGTTCCATGCACTTTATACTTATGAACAATTGTTTGCACAGTGATCTCGGGACCTGTAGCTGCTTTGAAATTGCTCCAAGTGACTTTCCTGACTTGTTCAAGTCAATGATCCGCTTTTTCAGATCCGTGCTGATCTCCTTTGACTTTCCCATTGTAGTGTTTGTGTCTCAGTCTAATGATTGTATTAAATGAGTCATATTTAAATGGACTCAGAGAAGTCACCAGCTGTAGTCAATCATAACCACTCACAAGAAGTTAAGAGGACACAAAGATCATTTGATTGACACAACTTTCTACATCACCTAAATTGATAATTCATGTTGCTGTATGGATATTTTTGACCCAGCAGATTTGGTCACATTTTCAGTAGACCCATAACTAATTCATAAAAGAACCAAACTTCATGAATGTTTTTTGTGACAAAGAAGTATGTGCTCCGATCACTCTATCACAGAAAAATAAGAGTTGGAAACTCTGGACTGCTATGACATACATGTTCTTTACAAGTGTATGTAAACTTTTGACCACAGCTGTATATATTCTATATCTGAGAAGTCAGCGTTGTAGTTCTGGGTCTTGTCCACCAGGAGTCAGCAGTGGTTTGTGATTCCTTCCTTCCCTCCACTACATAACAGAGCAGCATTGACAGGCCTTGGGTTTGGAGGGGGTGTCTGTGACGTGCTCCCTCCCCCTGGGTGTGTCCGGGTCCCCGGGCCCCTGGGCCTCCTCTCCCGGGGCCTGCAGCCGCATCGTGCTACCACCCAGCTGGATCTCCTGGAACGCCCCGTCGGCCTCAGGGGCCCCGACTGGCCCCACAGGGCCCCCGTTGTCCGTCCTCAGCTCCGGAACCTCTAGAACCTCCTCCTCCTCCTCCTCCTCGATGACAACCCGCTCCACGGTGAGCACCCCCCCGTGGTCATCGCGGCCCAGCGCCACCCCCTCAGGCGCCTCCTGCTGGTCGGTGTCGGCATAGCCCAGGAAGGTCAGGGTCACGGGTGTCTCGGAGTCTGCCACAGCCGCCGCCTCCGTGGCGTCCGGCTGCCCGACCCCCTCCCTCAGCGGCACGCCAGGTTCCACCAGGCCGCCCGTCATGGCAACGGCTGGCCCTTCCCCCAAACCCGTCTCGCTGCTCACCTCGATGACGCGATGCGTCCCGTTAACGGAAGCTGCGGCCGACCGGGACTCCCCAGCGCGCTCTCCGTCCGGCGCCACCTCCAGCCCGGCCGCCATCGTCGCCGTCATGGCGACGTCATCCAGAAGCACCGTCATCCCCACACCGTCGATGGCGTTCAGGATCCGCCCCAGCTCCTCCGCCGAGGGCTGGGCCCCACCCCCGCCGATGGCGTGCACGCTCTTGCGGCCGTCGTCAAACACCGTAGTCGTCATGGCGCCGGTGGCGGCCCCTGGCGCGGAAATGGGTGCCACTGAACGGACGACGGTGGCGCCCGTCCTGGGGTCACGTTCCACCTGCACCGCCACCATCCCCAGGACTGCAGCGAGACACGACAGGATGAGGACGTCAAACAAACATTGATTGATGAATATTACCTTTCATCATCATGTGCAATATTCCTCATATCATGTGCGATACTACTTCTCATTACTACTTCTCCATATACCACTGCCAACTTGTTTTGTTCACTAATATCTTACTTTTAGGCTTATTCACTGTACATTCTATTGTTTTTATTCTTATGTATTTTTTTTTTGGCAAACAAATTTCCTTTGGGATGAATAAAGTTCTATCTTATCTTGTCTTATGAAAAGTGTTTGGTTTTGCCACAAAGTCATTATTAGCAGTGGTCATGTTTTGTGCCATTGGTCCACTGTCCAGTTGGATCTGGTAGGTATTTTTGGCGGTAGTGTGACTAAAAGGTAGCATAAAGGCGAGCGTGATGAGCAGCTAGCTCAGCAGCAGCTAGCAAGCCTATGGTGATGAACCGCTAAGCTAGCCCGGTAGGGAATCACAAGGGAATCACGAGGGTGATGCTTCCATGGATGTTGAAACACATCCCAACAAGAACAATCACAGCACAGACTAAATATAACAAGGCCTCCCGTCATTAAGTCTTTCCCAGGGGCCACAGCAGCACACGCACACCCACGTGCACACACCACACACAGCGACATGGACACACACTCACACATGGCGCCATGTGAAGTTTGTGAACACACACACACACACACACACACACACACACACACACACACACACACACACACACACACACACACACACACACACACACACACACACACACACACACACACACACACACACACACACACACACACACACACACACACACAGCAACATGGACCACACACTCACACATATCGCCACGGGAAGTTTGTGAACACACACACACACAGCAACATGCACACACACTCATCAGGCAGATAACGGCCCTGTGTCTTTTAAACATGCTGTTGGTCCTGTATAAGGGTGCTGTTGGTCCTGTATAAGGGTGCTGTTGGTCCTGTATAAGGGTGTCATAATGAGATCTCCCCAGGATGCTGAGTTGTCCTACGCTGCTCAGGGTCTTCCTTTTTTTGTCTCTGGAAGGGGTCAATATGTCCTCACCTGATCGGCCATCTTGCCGACTCTCGTGGAACATTCTGTGTGACATCTCTGCGGTGATGTCACCGTCTGCACTCCCTGGGGAACACCACAGGGCGGTCAGGCAGGGACTACAGTGTCATGGAGCTGTGGTCACAACAATGTACCTCCTGATATGAAATGCTGGGCATCGCTCAACACACTCATGTAAAGTCTCAATATTCCACATTTCATCTTGAGACAATAAAAGTATCCCAACGTTTGCCATGATCCTATTTGTGATCTCCAAGACATATATACATCCCAGACAATGATGATAATCATAATCATAATCGTAATACACATCATATATCTCTTCCATCTCCTACCTTGGATGTAGTGGTCCTCTCCTAAACTCACCTGGAAAGCAGAGAGACGAGATCACATTAAGTCACGTTTCAATACCATCTTCATTGTAATAGTTTTGAATAACCTCACTATATACGAATAATATACAAATAATACAATACTGATAATGACATATTTGACAGTAGGCAACAGACCATTTGTATTCATTATTCAAATCTGTAAATCTGTCTACACTTCAGGATGTATTGTAACATCAGAGCTATATTTTCTTGGGGGGGGAGATGATTGACAGCAGGCTTGTCTCCCAAGAGAAACCTTTCCTTTCATGACTATATACAGTATATAGTCAATATGAAATCCATTTCATTTGTATAGCCCTGAATTCACAGTTACAGTCTCAAAGGGCTTAAATAAACAATATATGTTTATATCTGTGTACATACAGTATCTTGTTCAAGAAGAGCTTTGTTTTCCATACTTCCTGTTTCTTTTTTTGATTAATTCATTATTCATTATGTTTGTCTCTGCCCTTATATTGTCTTATGAACAGCTGTTTTGCATATGTATTGACACACAATTGGCAAGAGTGGTATTCTTCAGATTCATTTTAAAGGACTACACATACAAGGATGGGAATGTCTCATGTATAATCACATATACACTCTCAACGTTCATGTTTATAGTAGCCAGGTGTTGGATCGTGACATGAGGTTTTATTTCTAAATGAGTTCAACATGGAGCTGTAAGCAGAGGGCAACAGTTTCCTTACCGTGCTACAAAAACAGCCTAATGTAAATAATGAAAGTTTATTACAGGAAGCCAAGGTTCTGTGAGTGCCATATAATGATTTATTAATTTAAAACAATCTCCAGCTTTTCAGGACTCACATGATTCTCAGCACAAAATGTGCTCTAGGCTCTAGGACAGTGTGAACGCACCCTAACTGTGTTTATTACAATCAGAGATGTTCTAACCTTTTATTCTGTCATTCATCATATATCTCATCCCTCACCCTGTGCGTGTGTGTGTGTGTGTGTGTATGTGTGTGTGTGTGTATGTGCATGCATGCGTGCATGCCTGTGTGTGTGTGGTGGGCGTGTCTTTACTGACCAAAGAAGTCAAGTTGTTCGGTTTTCTGATGCAGACTTCCTGTTCCTCTTCCTTGGGCGTTGCTTGACTTTTACACACACACACACACACACACACACACACACACACGCACAGGGTAAGCATTTTGTTTCCATCACATCATCGGTCGTTACTCGTGAGTGAATCTCAGGACGGGAACGCCGGTGGCGACCATGTTGAATGTTGTCCTTGTTGTCGTCAATGTGTCCATCTGCATGCCTGCTACGTAGCCCTGCCTCTTCTTCGTCATGATTTGTCAGCTGATAAAAAGCGGCATCATCATCACACGTGGATTTCTCGAAAAGTTTAACCATGGTCCCACTCTGTTGTACAGACTGTGTATGTGTGTGTGTGTGTGTGTGTGTCTGTCTGTCTGTCTGTCTGTGTGTGTGTCTGTGTGTGTGTGTGTGTGTGTGTGTGTGGTGGCTCACCTGTGTAGCTTGGGTAAGTCTGATTGGACCCCGAGTGCATCACCTGGAGGTGGGTCACTGAACCACTGATCTCTTAGGGACTTCCTCTGGAGTGAGAGAGGTAGAGAGAGAGAGAGAGAGAGAGGTTTCATAGTCCTGAACCCACAAGGGAATGTGTTGTGTTATACCAATGTCTGTCTCCCTATGTCTGCATTTGTAGTTTTGTCCTCACGCCAAAACAATGACGATACAGATTATTTTGAGCCGTCTGTCGTCTGCGAAAACAAAAAGGACACGCACGCGCACACGCACACACACACACACACACACACACACACACACACACACACACACACACAAACATTGTGGCCCACGGTTACTGGGACATTAGTTAGCCAGGTCACTCTCTGCCATTCCAGCTCTCCTTTACAGGGCGAGTGAGGCCCGGGGGCTGCCATTTTGGACCTAGTTGTGAGGTCGTCGGTGTGACAGAGGAAAGTTGTCACCCAGCCGTTTCCTGACCCTGCCCCCAGAACCCAGACCGTGCTGCTCGCGGGGGTCACGACCCTGACGCAGCCCTGGATGCAGTGCTTCTACACTGTAATCTGCCCATCCACTTATCTACTGCAGTCCTGGATGGATGGACGGAGGGAGTCCTCCTCTGTGCTGCTTTCCAGGGTTTATCCCCTCTGGGTTTGAGGGGACGGGGGGGGGGGGACGGGGGGATTAGCATGAGTTAAGGCCTCTGTTTGCTTCAGAAGTGTTCTGAGATCAGAACAAATCAGACGCCCGAATTCGACTTCACGTTATATAGTTCCACAGAACTGGCCGATATTGGGGAGGTACTAGAGTACAGGAGGCTCTGTCCCTCAACCTACCGAGATCTGGTGCCAGCCTCCAAGCTCCACCCACACCCCGTCATACCCCACTAGTTTACCCTATCGCTGAGGACAGGGGCGGGACCGGGAGGGCTTTTCAGATCCACTGGATTTGGAGAGTGACGAACAAAAAGAACCCAACAGAAGCGTCGGAAGCCGGTTTCCGATGCATTCCGACGCATTTCGGAAGAAGCATACAGAGGCCTTTAGGGCTGTCGTATTACAATGTGGGCCTTTAAAGCCCTGTGATACTAACCCTGTGATTAAGGGGCTATCGAAGCAAATTTGACATGACATTTACATTTTCTTCCACCAGGACTGGATCTATAAATAGCTTGCTTTACCATTTCTCTGTGACAGTGGGTCAATGTGTGTTGTGTTGCGTGCTGAGGGGTTTTCGCACAGAACAGAATCTGAAATATAATCAGAATGACGCGCACATGAGTAAAACCCTATTGTAATTTCTAGTTTTGTCAGCACAAGTACAGTAATGTACTGCAGAGGCAGTGTCCGGAAGAATGGAGAGCCGTCGCGGCCAGTAAGATTAGGTTAGGTTTATTTATTCGATTTTCCTCCATCACAGCCAAGACATTACTTTCACCCCAGTTATCTACAGACTCCTGATAAGTCGGGTTCGGGTCCTGTTGCTGGGGGGTGGTGGGTGGGGGGGGGCTGATGAGGACGGAGTAGCTCAGTAGCTTCTGTCTCGCAATCAGAAGGTTGCTGGTTCGATCCCTGGGCTCCGCCTAGCAAAGTGTCGAGGTGTCCCTGCGCAAGACACCACCTAACCCGCAAGCGCTTTGGTTAAAAGTGATGTATAAATGCGATCCATGCGATTTACCATTTAATAATAATTGCCGAGGATCGGATCGGATTGTCAGACCGAATGGTTCCGGCCCTGAGAGTCAGACGGGGGTGTCGGCCCGCGATGCTGGCTGGGCCGGCCTGGCAGACGGTCAGGAAGCAGAACCACGGTGTGGCAGCAGCAGCAGCCACAGGAGGGGAGGGGGGGGGACATGACCCGAGAGATTCACACCAAAACCCAATGAGAGTGAGGAAGGTGTTTTCTCCTGCCTTGAACAAGTCTAGAATGGGGTTGTTGTTTTCAGATGGGAACATTTGACCCCCCAATGCTTATGTTTTTGAGCCAGGAAGATGAATATTTAGCGACAAAATGGTCTGTTGGAATGAAGACCAGCCTACTGGCACTTTATTTGGAGACCCCTCTCTCTCTTTCTCTCTCTCCCTCTCTCTCTCGCTCTCTCTCTCTCTCTCATATATGTATACACATTAAGTCGATGATTGATGGCAGAAGACCTGTTTCTGGGCCAGTTTCCACTTTTCTTCGTCGGTCTCCCTCTTCAGCCTCTCCTCCTCTTCCTGCTGACGACGCCTCTCCTGGAGAGCGAGAGAGGGAGAGAGAGAGAGAGAGATTTCCTTACATATTCACTTCATATATCATTGGTGAACTGAGTGACTGACCTGCCTCTTCACTGCCATTTCCACCACCATGACATTTAAACATTGTTCTGATCTTATGCAGGCTTACTGGAGTTACAGCTCAACATTAACAGTGGCCCTGATCTTTATTAACCACACCAAACCTAACACTTTCCACTGTCGGCCTCAGAGCACCGCAAATATAGCATGCAAATGCTGCCCGTGCTTCAATGTGCTATAGCAGTATCTATTTTTGACATATTGTAAACTGAGCTTTCACAACATACTGGGTCAAAGTGTCGTGGTGGATGGTGAACGGTATTTTAATGTGTTCTGTCCTGAAGATCTGCTCAGACAGACATGCATACACCACCGCATACTAGAGTTACCGAATTCACGATTACTCCAACCACCATGTGTTTGGGCGTGGTGGTTTATGTATTTAAGTATTTCAATACATAAATATGTCCATGCAGTACATTAACACATCGTACAGGATAGCATAATACCCTGTTGTTTACAGACATACAGCCCATAACAGGCTGGGCAGTAAAAGTAAAGTGCCTTCAAAGCCAGTATCCCTTACCTTTTACATTCTCAAGAAAACGCTCCACCAGTACGAACTGCCAGGTCCCTCTGACCAGACATTCAGATCAGGTTTTTCAGATTAGCTGGCAGCTAACAGGTAGTGGATGCTAAGCAGAGGTCTGCCTGGAGCTAACAGGTGGTTGGTACAGTATACAATATGCGCTGGTACTGAGGTGTGTGTGTGTGTATGTGTGTGTGTGTGTGTGTGTGTGGCTGGGTGGGTGGGTGGACCGCAAGGAATTAGATATGACCTCAGAGTTGTGGGTTACACCCACTATTAACCAGAGCTGTGTGTCAAACCCCTCCCTCTCCTCCTCCTACTGGCACGGGGAGAGACCAGCACATCACACATGAGGTCAGCGCAGAGAGGGAGAGAGAGGGGGGCGGGGTATTAGTGTGTGCAATTGAAAGATAAAGAGAGCGCACGTGGGTGTGTGTGTGGGTGTGGTGTGGTGTGGTGTGGTGTGGTGTGTGTGTGTGTGTGTGTGTGTGTTTGCAGACGATTGATAGCAATAGTGGCGAGTGAACGAGGGAGGAAGGGAGGGAACAATGGAAATAAAGGAGAGAGAGAGAGAGCTTTTTGGCACACACAATGGAAGACCCTGTGTATACTGTATGACCTGGTGCCTTCACTGTATCTACCTCTCAACGACATCAGGTCACTTCCAGGGTGGGCTCAACCTGGCTGAAAGGTCAGGGGTCAGTCAGGGTTGGGCTCTGAGAACCTTCAGTCAGCTGGCTGCTCATTGGCCAGACAGCCAACGCAGGGCTGGTCTCTGCCAGTTAACCATTCAATGTGCAGATAAAGCAAGCTGTGTGTGTCTGTCTGTCTGTCTGTCTGTATTGGAGTGTATATTATAGTATAGGAGTGTATAGCCTGAGAGATAAGATGGTGCAGAAAGAAGATAACCAATCGACATTGTGTAGCCTCAGTACTTGTGAAACTGCTCTAAAAACTAGGTCGCAGGCATCAATTGTGTATCTGCAAATAAATGTTGAAGTCACAATAACCCATGCATTGTGTAGAGTAGCAGTCAATAACTTCAATCCATGCACATCTGAAATAAATGAAACGCATATCCTGATTCTAAAACCTTTTGCTGAATTCAGCTCGCCTCTGCCCCCGGTGGTCCAGTGTGGTACTGCCCTCTTATTCCGGTCACATATGGCCAACGGGAGTGGCATAGCTCTCTGTAATAGTATGATATCAGATTATAATAACCCTGGTGTGAGATAGTGTATGAACTCACAGCGATGGCCTGAAGTCTCTCCTGGTATGTGACATCCTCCATCTTGTTTCTGAAAGACACAAGAGAGACAATAGAAATGAATTAATCGACATGTGGCAATCTTTCCTGAAGACATTTAAAACCGGTCGCCTCAATCAACTCGGTGTAACATTTTAAAACAACAGTGAAACTGATAACTATACAGTTTATAACTTGGGACAGCATCTATTACAATCCCAGTTGATCCAGTTTGTTGTTTGCTTGAGTCCATGGCCCCGGCGGCATGCTGTGTTTGTGTGCCAATTTGTTTCATATCTGACAACCCGGGGTGCTCAGAGAATCACACAGTCAGATCAAAACACAAAGTGACATTCCAGCCCGGCATGGGCGTGTCAAACGAGAACATACTGGCTGGAGCACTGTTGTCAGAGAAGCCTGCATGTATGTCCTTCATCTCTAATGATATACCACAGTCATCTGGTGATTTAGTGCAGTAAATGTGCTACTACAGTATAGAGCACCTTTAACTCTCACTCCTCTCCCCCTCCCTTGTGCCCCCCCCTTGGTTATTTGTGCTGTCTGAGAGAGAGAGAGAGAGAGAGAGAGAGAGAGAGAGAGAGAGAGAGAGAGAGAGAGAGAGAGAGAGAGAGAGAGACCCCTTGTCGTGTACAGTGCCCACGCACATTCATCTCTAGATATGTGGACGCACACACACACACACACACACACACACACATACACGGCCTTACCTGACCAGTTAACCAGAGTAGTGTGTAACTTATAACTTCCAACTTCCAGGTTCACAAAGTAAAAGCCCTCCTGGTGGTTGTCCTGCAGATGAGCTAACGAGCTAACGAGCTAACGAGCGGCGGGGCAGACCGGACCGAGACGACGGCAGACCATCCAGAGGTGCTCGTACTGTGTTACAGCGCGGGGGCGAGAGAGAGCAGGGGGCTGCTGGGGGGAAGTAGGGGAAAAGTCAGGGTGCAGATGTTTCCGTCGCCACGGCAACGCACAGCGGCTGCCGGGCTGCATCCTTTTAAAAGTCAGGAATCCCAAATATGCAGACCCCCCGACCCCCTTACTCCCCTGTCCCCCCCTTTCCTCCTCCTCCCTCTCACTCATCCGCCCCCAGAAACCCCCTTACCCCCGGACCCTTACATTATGAGAGAGAGAGAGAGAGAGAGAGATTTGCCTGCCAGGCTTCTATCAGCTGACAGACTTGCAGGAGGAACTCTGATTTGTTCTTGAGCTGGATCTGTACAGACACACACGCACACACACACACACACACATACACACAATCACTCGCTCACCTTATCGATATATTTTAGAATCACCAAATATGCAAGTATGCATCATGCATGTGTGTCTGTGTGTGTGTGAGAAAGTGTGTGTGCATGTGTGTGTGCGCATGTGTGTGTACGGGTGTGTGTGTGTGTGCGCGTGTGTGTGTGTCTGACGCCTGCATGGGCTCGATCTTCCTGAGTCTGACATGACTTGAGGCACAGATTGGAGGCGGTGGTGCACATCTGATTTCCTCATTGGCTCACATCAGCATCAAAGGGAGGGGGCGGGATCATTGCAGATTGTGTGTGTGTGTGTGTGTGTGTGTGTGTGTGTGCTGTCGGCCCATCTATCTTACCATCTATCCCCTCCTAGTATCAACCATCATGACAGGCAGCCTGCACCCCTCCTCTAAGTATATCCGCCACAGACAGGTGTCAATCACAGACCCTGATGTTATTATCAACCCCATTGAGTGTCATTCCTCTCTCTCCAAGTGTCACCTCTTCAAAGGTTCAATCACCAATCTAACCATCACCTGAGGACCAAACTTTACACTCAATCACCCCATGATCTCTCTGGGAGTCTCTGTAGTCCTGTGCAGAGGAGGACTCAGGTCGCAGGTCATGTGATTGAGATCATGTGACGCGCTGCTCTGTGTGTGTGAACTGTCCTCCTGAGGGAGAAGTGTGTCCATGTGTCCTCTCACTTGTTACAGAGGGCAGCGTTTCACGACATGTCAAGAACGTTGGTCACATGCCTGGCTAAAGCTTGTGTGTGTGTGTGTGTGTATGTGTGTGTATGTGTGCCTGTGCATGTGTGTGTGTGTGCTACGTGTACGGGAACTTGTTGATGTGCCACAGCAGACTGTTATAATGCTGCAGCCCCCCTCTGTCCCTTAGCACCCCCTCTGCCACCATCTCTCTCTGTCTCTCTGTCTCTGTGTCTCTCTGTCTCTCTCTCTGTCTCTCTCTCATATCTCTTTTTTTTTTACATAGTTCTGTAAGGTCTGTACCGTAAATGTGCTGAACTGTTGAAGGATGGCATATCTTATTGATATCTTTTCCAAATAATTTATGGAAACTCAAACTATGTTTGAACAGTTGAAACTAACCAAACCAAGACAACGACATGAGCAAGATTAGGTCGGTGAGAGGTTCTACTCGGTTTCGGTACATTTTCGGTTAATTGCCAAGCAGCCAACAAAGGAGAGCAGAGAGAGAGCTCAGACTGCTGCTAGTCAGTCTCTCTCTCTCTCTTCTTCTCTCTCTCTACCTCTCTCCATCTCTTCTCTCCTCTTCCTCTCTTCTCTCTCCTCATCTCTCTCTCTCTTCTCTACTCTCTCTCTCCTCTTCTCTCTCTCTCTCTCTCTCTCTCTCTCTCTCTCTCTCTCTCTCTCTCTCTCTCTTCTTCTCTCTCTCTCTCGTCTATATTCACATCACACCAGAACGGATCACACAGCTTCCCTCTCTGCCCTTTCTATCGCTCTGCTGCTCCTCTGGAGGAGAGAGAGAGAGAGAGAGAGAGGTAGGGGGGGGGAGGGGGAGGAGGTGGAGAAAGAGGAGAAAAAGTGGGGAAGACTAGAGGGGAGGAGTAGGAGGAGGAGGACGAGGAGGAGGAGGGAAGGAAGAGATAATGAGGAAAGATGGAGAAGAATACAGAGACGAGGGGAGTTAGAGAGGAGAGGATTAGATGATGGAGGAGGAGGGACTGAGAGGAGCAGGAGGAGGAGGAGGGGGTGAGGAGGAGGAGGAGGAGGAGGCAAATAAAAATGATGAAAGAAGGAGAGAAGTGGGAGCTGAAGGGGAGGATGGGATGATGGGGCGGAGGAAAGAGGAGAGGAGGAAGCAGAAGAGAAGATGGGCGAGGAGATGAGAAGGAGTGGGTGGAGGAGTAGAGGACGAGGAGGAGATGAGGAGGTGGGGAAGAGGAGAGATGGATGAGGGGAGGGATGGGACGGGACGGGACGGGACACCACCCCCCCCCCCCACCTGAGGAGGACAGCACCATGACAGGCCTGCCCACCGGGTCCATGCCCACAGTCTGAGACGGAGTCTGTCTGGGCAGGCCTGTACAGCTCTGTGACGGCTGTACCTGACGGCGGTCCTGATGGGAGGTGTTGCGTGGGGCAGCAGTGCGCGTGAATCAGCCTGCATCACAGCTCAGACCACATGGTCCCTCCACTTACGCGTCAGCACTCAGAAAACCCTTTAGAGGTGCCCCATCCATTTCATCAGCATCATCATCTATTTTTAAAGGTACACAGGAGGCTGATTGACGGCAGCACCGTAATAGAGAAGTAATTAGTTTAAGCTAAGAACAAGATGGACTTGTACAGTGCTTATACACTCTGGGTTTCTCCTTACAGACACACACACACACACACACACACACACACACACAACAACACATTCATTCACCTACACCTACATAGACAATACCAGAACTTCAACAAGATGTAACCGTTTAAAAACGAATAACAAAACGCAGCCATTCTTGACCTAATATCGCGAAAGTTAACCAATCGTAGCGTATCACGGGACAACCAGGCACCGGAGACATCCATCTGGTTGCAATAACAATGTCAAGTGAGACAATAGTCTTTCCTCTGCAGTAAACGGGAGGTGTAAACACAATGTCACATGCCACACAATATGAGAGAGAGAGAGAGAGAGAGAGAGAGAGAGAGAGAGAGAGAGAGAGAGAGAGAGAGAGAGAGAGAGAGAGATGAATGTTGATGCCTGTGCCCTACTCTGATCTGATCTCTGGGTCATGTGACCAAAATGTGAACAGCGGAGGCACGGGGTAAGATTTGAGCATCCAGGCCTGGTTATGAGAGCACACAGAGAAGCACATGGTCTCAGCACATGGTCTCAGCACATGACGTCTGCTTGGGCGTTCTGGAATATATACAGCCAGCCAACAGACCGGAGTTCAGCACTTTAAAGCGGTTTGCATTTTAGATTCAGTTTATTTTGGAACGTCAATCTGATTGGACGTGCAGCCAGAGGTCACCGTGTCGTCCGGCGGGGGTCAAAGGTGAAGAAATCCAAAGCGGTGTGGACGGGTGCGCTGGGCTGGTGCTGCTGCCTTCAACGCTCGACTCCAACGGGATGACATCGGGACAGTCAATGCTGAAGTCACATCCAGACACTCTCGAGTTCAATTCACTGCAAATCCTGTATGCGGATGATAAAGTTCTTGAATCTTGAATCTTAAATTCTATTCTATTCTAAATCTCGTATGCTCACAGCTTAAGGGTTTCGAGTCTGTTAAACCCACAAGGTACTGATGTCCTCATGCACGCCTCACACACACAGGTCTTTTTTATCACCACACACACACACGCACACACGCACGCTGCACGCTGGGGTGCGTCACATGATCCACCCCAGCAGCCTGGCAGCCTTGAAGTGTGAAACTCCTAAATGGAGAGCAGGGCTGGAAGAGAAGGTTCTGGGCTATGATTGTGTGAGGAGTTGTTTCGCACGGCGGCGGCGGCGGCGACACGTCAGGGCAGGCGAGGAGGGAACGTGATAAGGAGGGATCCAAGTCAAACCAGATCTGTCTCGGGAAGCTTGCTACACACACAGACGCATGCTGTACACACACACACACACACACCATCCACCGAAGGGATTCACTGAATGGTCAAGGCGGCCATCTGCTGAATCACACGTGAGCTAATTATTTTGGTGGCAGCAGTTGTGGTTTTTCGAGCCCGGATCTGTGGGGCTGGATCTTGAGTACTGTAAGCAGAATGACCCAATCACCTGCCCTCATCCATGAGTCCCACCACACTCACACCCAGTGTAGTGAGGAGAACATGCATTACCCTACCTTACATAGAGCACACTTTGGATCAATCACCTCTGCTACACCTCCCTATAGCACATATCATACTACCTCATACTACCCCTATAGCAACACTAGTTGCTGTGTATGATATGTGTATTTGTATGTATGTATGCATGCATGTGTGCGTGTGTGTATGCGTGCGTGCATGCGTGCGTGCGTGCGTGTGTGTGTGCGCACCTATATGTAGATATGAACACATGAAGGGCTTCTTCGTGTCTGTAACGTGTACATGTGTGTGTGTTTTTATGTTGTATTTACCTGTGTGTGTGTGTGTGTGTGTGTGTGTGTGTGTGTGTGTGTGTGTGTGTGTGTGTGTGTGTGTGTGTGTGTGTGTGTGTGTGTGTGATGGGGCCCCGCTCTACAGGGGACCCCCTCAGATCCTGGCAGGAAGCAATGTGTAAAAAGTATTCCTTCAACCCTTCTCCTCCTATTCTTCCTCCCCCTTGCTCCTCCTCCTCTTCTTCCTCCTCCCCTCATCTGCGTTCAATGTCATTAGTTGCTTCCTCTCCGGTCGCCATTTTGGATCTGCTATTAAATAATAACGGCATGTGCTCGGCATGCTGGGAGATTCCCTGTCTTGTGCTTTATTGTGTACACACGTGCGCACTCACACACACACACACACACACACACACACACACACACACACACTGAGTGTACACACTGTACAGTCCCAGTCAGGTGGTGGGGTGTAAAGAACATTTGCTTATCTGGCGAATCAGTTCCATGATGACACCGGCGACTGCTGACTTAAACCACGTCTGTTGTACCTAAAAACATCCCTCCCCTATCCCCCCCATCCTCCCATCTCCCCCATCCCCCGTTCTCCCCTCTAAAGTCTCTTAGAAAGAAGAAGAAGAAGTCGTCCGACTGATGTACTGATCAACAGATTTGTTCTCGCCTGGTGGAGAACCACGTTAGCCACACAACCACAAGCAATACCTTTACATTTGTAGTGTAATCATTTGTAGCTCCTCATTCAAATATCCATCTCTCATCTATCTACACAGCACGGCTACAGATCCAGGAAGACATTTGTGCATATTTGTGTGGTGAATCTTGAGTGAATCTCACATATTGTGGCGACACCGGTCCTATTGAACTCAAGGCCTGTCTGGGGCTGATGAACCGTGGTACTGCTGCCCACACAGAGAGCCCTTGTTGGGCTGAGAGGAAACACACAGGGGTGTGTGTTTGAAAGCTATGGGGACGCGCTGGATTGAGACATCCGCTTCCAATATAAATGGTAACTTGGTTTTAAACAACCATTAGGACCACATGACCCACATACACACACTTATGTCTGCATACACACACGTACACAGACAGACAGCAATAGTATACTGTATATACAAATACATGTACAGTACATATGCATATACAATATATATTGATAACCTATACACACACACACACACATACATACATACACACACACATACATACAGACTGTACATGGATGTGACTTTTTTTATTGTATATTATATTAAGTATATTATTATTATTTAGTGTTTATTATTCCAACTCAAAAATATAGTGTCAGTATCACAATATAGTATCACCAGCCAGAGTTGGTGATAGTGTGATAGCAGTTGCGTCATCAGGAATAATGATGATGAATTACAAATAGCACCATAGTTTATTTTATTCCGTTTGTTCATGGGTGTGTTGAGTGTAAATGGAGATGTGTTCTGATTGTATCGACATGTTATAAAGTTGATCCAAGAAAGACCGGTTGTTGTTGTTGTTGTTGCTGAGATAATATACTGCTTACCTTGCTTATTCCGACGATGACGCATCCGACAGTCCACCTAAAACTTTGCCGTTTTGTGATTCCTTCAAAAGCTTTCTGTGTCTATAGCGTACGAATCCGGATCTATTTAAACCAGTTTTCTTGACTCCAAGGCGCAGTTCAGACGCGCCGCGGCTGAGCGTCAAATGGGCGTGGCCTAGAGACGCTCCTCTCCATCCCGTCCACTCCTTACAATTAAAAACCAGGCAGGCCTTGCTGCATACAATTGCCCAGTTTGGTTACATTGAGGGTTTAAATCGTGTTTTAATCCATCACGGTTTTAAAAGCCGAGCGGAGAGAGAGTGCAATACTTCCCTCTAACTTATTTTCATTATTTATTATTATTAATTATTATTACACTTCAATTATTGCCACATTGTTTTTGGCGGACTGAATATCTTATCTTACATATGATTTTTATACTTCCACCTAATATGTTTATACTTCTACTAGGACTTAGATCTACTGTAAAATTGTAAATCTGTTATTTTATTTTTATTATTCTACTGTTTATTTCTCTATTGATTTATTGTATTGCTCTGCAACCTGGCACAATAATTTCCTATCTATCTTATCTTATCTTATGCTATCATCATATATATTATGAGTAAAAACCTGCAGTCTGTGTGTTGTGGTGCGGGTCACATTATGAGCATTATAAATGAGTCGGCCGCTAACTCAATTTTTGAACAAGTTACCGCGCACAATGACGTCATTAGTATGACATGTGGTGATGGGTGGGTTCACTGATTGGTTGAGCCACACACACGCACACACGTCTGTATGTGTGACGTCTCCTCCTAAAGCTGGGAATCGAACGTGTGGGCAGGTCGGCCTCTATGAACACCAGTCTAATGAGCGCTAATGAGCGCGGGACGGATTTGACACAAATGGAATCAATTTTCATTTAAATAAATGAAACTTTATTGTCATTAGACTAAGCCTATAAGGGGCGAGGATCTCAACTAAACGGTGCAAAAAAAGAAAGACATGACATTAAATGAGAATAAGACTATGAGGGATAAGGCATAATTAAAAAAAGGAATACGACATACATATAACATACAATTGTGTGGCAAAATAACAATTTAACACAGGTAACCGTTGTGCAAATAAGGCCGTGTAGTTTCTCTGCTGATGCATGACCTCTGCTCTGTTCGTAGGTATCCCTGTGTGGCCGGGAGCTGGGTGCTGGGTGCTGGGTGCTGGCGGGTGCCGGAGATGTGTGCTGGGCGTCTCGGGGGAGTCGCAAAAGCCGCCGTCCCCCGTGGTGCAGGTTTACTACCTGTCACTTACATCTCATTGCAGTGTCATCCATTTTAAATCAGCTACCCCACCCCCCTCGCAGATTGGCACGCATCACGGCGGGACCCAGGTGGTGTGTTCACAATAACATGCGCCGTTTCCCCGGGTGCCTCCGGACGGGGGGGAGGGTGGTGGAGTTATGGCTGTAAATTGGAGACAGAATATATTTTCCAATCAATCCCCGTGTGCGAGAGGCACCTGCTTGTAGCCCCGCCCCCCCTTGACATTTGAACCGGGACCTAATAATATCGCAGAGAGGGAATCCTAATGGTAAACAAGGTCTAGATCTTCTAATAACACATAATAACACACAGCTGTGATGCCATGTTGTGTTGTGTGCGTAGGTGTGCTCTGAAACCCACTGTCGTTCACTTCACACCAACATAATGTTTATATCAACACACTTGTACATAATAATCCTCACAACATATGGTTTATCATCGCCATCGGCCGTAGGCGATCATCACCATGGGCACCAGTTTAGGATGCTTCATGTTGGGGCCATCTTTGATGCCTGTCTGATGTCCAAGCTGATCATGAACCCAGAGCCACTGTGAGGCCGTTAGCCGTCTTTCATCAGCAGTCAGGAAAATGTGATTTAGATGTTTGGTTGGAGGATAAGACCATTTTGCTAGAAGTATTAATGTATATGATAATGTATATTAAAGTATAGTTTTTTTTTTATTGATAGTAGTGATGCAGTAATTAATGGAAGGTAGTAGGTATAGTAATGCAGTATTTCCATGGGAGGTATTATTTGTAGTAGTGGAACATATTAGCAGTATGCTAGTGTTTGTAGTTATGGAATGTATTGGTAGTATTTTGTGGTAGTACTGTATGTGCAGTAGTGGAATGTAGGCTAGTTCTTTGTTCTCAGGCTGATTAACGAGCGGCCCCAGTAGACCACAGCTGGGACACAGGGCACAATGGTGTAGCACACTAACAACATCAGAGTTTGACCGCCTGATTAGTTAAACACATCTGGGCTCCCCCCATCTCCCCTCCCCGTTCAGACATATAGACTCTATAATGGGAGACTCGTGGGATGCTTGGACTCTCTAGATAAAGACTCTGAGTCTGATGGGCCCACTTCCTTTAAGGATGGCTGGAGGGAGGGAGGGGGAGGGGGAGGGAGGGAGGGAGAGGGGGATGAAGCAGAGATGTTTAGGTTGTGTGTGAGTGTGGATTCTTCATGGACTATGGAGGAGGTGTCGGACGTTATCTATAGATTGATTTAATGTTGAAAAGTAAAAGACTGAATGAAAGTGGAAGGCATTGAGCTCACCTAGTGCCTGATGTGATGTCAATAAGTCATATAGACATGCAGTGTCTATATATATATATATTGATTATCTTTGTCTGTATTCACAGTGTATATTCATGTCCTGAGGTTATGGGGCACCAAAAATGATCTCCAAAACACCTTTAATCATTCCCTTTCAACATTATTAGACATGCGGTCGGACATGTTGTTGTGTATGTGGCTCCCAGGTGTAGCGGGCGTGCACGTCAAGCCTGTATGTCACCTTTCCGTACCGCCGCGTCCTCCGCCATACAGACCTCCAGCTGATCAATAACCATACGGCTAGACCACCACCTCCTCCATCACACACACACACACACACACACACACACACACACCTCTCTCTCTCTGTGTTGGGGGCGGGGGGGGGGTGGTTACCTACTGTCTTCCAGGGGGGAGAGCGTGGGGAGGGAGGAAGAGAGGAGAGGTGGATGGGGAAGAGGGGGGAGGGAGGGAGGGAGGGAGGGAGGGGAAGCAGGCTTTGAATACAAATGAGTTTTTTCTCTCTGACACACATAACAGATACCCTTCCCACATCTCTTCTCTCCCTCCCTCCCGCCTCCAACACACGCTCCCTCACTCTCTCTCTCTCTTTCTCTCTCTCTCTCTCTCTCTCTCTCTCTCTCTCTCTCTCTCTCTCTCCCCCTCTCTCTCTGTCTCTCTCTCTCTCTCTCCCCCTTCCACTCTCTCTCTCTCTCTCTCTCTCTCCCCTAACTCTCTCTCTCTCTCTCCGCCGCTGTGTGTTCTCCATGTTCGACACAGCTGCATCGTAGCCCACCCCCCCCTCCCTCCCTTGCATCCTGGAGCCAGCCTCGCTGCACAAGAGGAGTGGTCGCCGTCCACAGCCTGTGCATGCAGCAGCAGCAGCAGCAGCAGGCATGCATGTGTGTGTGTGTGTTAGCGGTGTGTGTGGTGTGTGGTGTGTGTGTGTAGAGGACGTGGAGTGGATGCCGCCTGGTTCCCTGTCGGTGTGAGGAGGACCCACATCTTCTGAGGACACGATACGCGTCTTCTTCACTGAGGAGCAGGTGGACTCCAGGTTGTGTGTGTGTGTGTGTGTGTGTGCGTGTGTGCGTGTGTGTGCGTGTGTGTGTGTGTGTGTTTGGGCACGAGACGAGGAAACGTGGAGAGGAGAGGAGAGTAGAGGAGAGGACGTAGGGAAGGACGGAGGAAGGAGAGGAGCCCGAGGTGTAGACGGAGTCAAGTGGAGTGCAGTTAGCGGTTAGCCCACCACATCTCCCTCTCTCTCTCTCTCTCTCTCTCTCTCTCTCTCTCTCTCTCTCTGTCTCCTCCACCATCATGACTACCGCATAGGAGTCTGTGGCTGCCACGGCAACCGGCAGCTGAGCAGCGAGAGAGCGGAGGTGAGTATAGGGAGGAGACACGGCTGGAGAGCTCCCCTCTCCAGCTCTCCATCCTCGCTACACACACACACACACATGCATGCACACACGCACAAACACACATACATGCACACACGCACACACATAGTGTATTCGTAGGAGTTCAACAGAGCAGACCGTTGGCCCGAGGCGGTCTTGCAGCAGGACGGGGCGTGCACGTGAGTGTGTGCACGACACGTTTGTTTATGTCAGGTGTTTGCACGTGTGTGTGTGTTTAAGTGTGTGTGTGTGAGAGAGAGAGAGAGAGAGAGAGAGAGAGAGAGAGAGAGAGAGAGAGAGAGCGAGAGAGAGAGGGGTCTGCAGTAGGGGAGTGTCATGAAGTCCTAATTATCCACCGTTGGTAAATCCTACGACGTCTTAATGAGGCGTATTAAGCCTACTGAGGTCGTCTTATTGACGGACTAGCTTGTGCTATCATTCGGTGTGTGTGTGTGTGTGTGTGTGTGTGTGTGTGTGTCATTGAATGCCCTGCACGTGCATGCAGTGTGTTAGCAAGAGAAAACAGGGATTAGCAATTCTGCACACTGCCGGCTGCAACCTTGAATCAGTATGGGGTAGGGCTTGAAAGACATTTTTATGACACACACCCACACACACGCACACCCACACACACACACACACACACACACACACACACACACACACACACATGGCACACGCACAGACAAACGCAAACACACACGTACACATAGAGCTCAGTAGTGCTCACACACATATGCAGATACACACACACCTATGGCACACACACCCATGGCACACATAGCACATGCAGACACACACATACATGCAGGGAATCAGGGGTGTGTCTGCAGAGACGGGGGGGGGGGGGGGGCGTTCTGTGTGGTGGTGAAGTGAAGCCTAGCATGGTCGATCCCATACCCATCCTGCTGACCCTCACCACGGCGGTACCGCTCTGACTCGGTACCGACCGGCTTGCGTTGATGTTGGTGTTGGTTATTGTTGTGGCTACATGCCTTCATATCTTTATGTGTATTCATTCAGTCGATGTCTTGTTTTTCATCATTTAGCAGACACTTATGTCCACAGTGACACAGCAGGTAGGGGGTGGGGGGGACATCTTGCTCCAGGATGCCCACCAGGTTAGACTGAGGGACATGGGGCACTCAAAGCCAGGACCTTTCGGCTGGGAGTCAAACACCCTGATTACTTCATGTCTCCATGGTGATGTGATCATGTCCATGGATGTATGGAGAGGATGAGTGCCCTCAGATTCCCACGCACGCACGCACACACACACACACACACACACACACACACACACACACACACACACACACTCTCTGTGTGTTTGTGGCTTCCTGAGCCCGTGTGTTGCTCTGCTCGTCCACCATTTTGATTCCCGGTTAATTTTATTCAGCCCGGTCTTTCATGGTTGCTCTTCTGCCTCTATTTATCTCTCCCATTATCTCCCTCCATCCCTCCCTCCCTCCCTCTTTCTCCCATCTTCCATCACTCTCCCTCTCTTTCTCCACATCTCTCTCTCATCTTCGACTCCCTTACTTCCCTCTTTCTTTCTTGCTCCTACACGACCTCTTGTTGTCTGTGTTGTCATGGAGACACCGTGACATCGTTGACAGGTCAGCTCTCTGCTGATGGATGACGGAGTGATTAGATCAGCCTCCTTTTCACTCACACACTGATAATCACATCCACACACACACACACACACACACACACACACACACACACACACACACACACACACACACACACACACACACACACATACACATACACATACACATACACACACACACTTACACATACATGCACGCACACACACACACGCATACACAGCACACACACACACACATACACACACACACACATACTCACTGGACACACAATGCACACATACTCCCACACACACACACACTTGGACACACACACACACACACACACACACACACACACACACACACACACTCTCATACATACCACAAGCACACAGATGTACACACCACATGTGGTGTACTGTATGGAGTCTAAACCCAGGGGGGGGGGGGGGAGGATCGCCAATCGGCCGTAGGCGATCATCACCATGGGCACCAGTTTAGGATGCTTCATGTTGGGGCCATCTTTGATGCCTGTCTGATGTCCAAGCTGATCATGAACCCAGAGCCACTGTGAGGCCGTTAGCCGTCTTTCATCAGCAGTCAGGAAAATGTAATTTAGATGTTTGGTTGGAGGATAAGACCATTTTGCTAGAAGTATTAATGTCGTATTTAATGGAAGGTAGTATAGTTTTTTTTATTGATAGTAGTGATGCAGTAATTAATGGAAGGTAGTAGGTATAGTAATGCAGTATTTCCATGGGAGGTATTATTTGTAGTAGTGGAACATATTAGCAGTATGCTAGTGTTTGTAGTTATGGAATGTATTGGTAGTATTTTGTGGTAGTACTGTATGTGCAGTAGTGGAATGTAGGCTAGTTCTTTGTTCTCAGGCTGATTAACGAGCGGCCCCAGTAGACCACAGCTGGGACACAGGGCACAATGGTGTGTGTGTGTGTGTGCACATGTGTGTGTGTGTGTGTGTGCACACACGCGTATGTGTGTGTGTGTAAGCGCACATGTGTATGTATGCGTGTGTGCACATGCGTGTGTGTGTGCACGTGTGTGTGTGTGTGTGCGTATGTGTGTGTGTGTGTGTTTCATGCGCATGTGTGTGTTTGTGTGTGTGCGCGCATGTGTGTGTGTGTGTGTGTGTGTGCACGCATGCACACCAATATGTAGATATGAACACACACATGAAGGGCTTCTTCATGTCTGTGACGTGTACATGTGTGTGTATGTGTGTGTGTGTGTGTGTGTGTTGTTATGTTATATTTACCCGTGTGTGTCGTGCTGTGTTGTGTTGTGTAGTATTACACAGAGCTGCACCGACCTGCTCATCACCCAGGCCCACCGCGCACACAGACACGCCCCTCTGGCCGGCGGCTGGCATAACATTGATCCTTTCAATTATGAATTTGATGTTGCCGCGTCGTGCATAAAGTAACACAATGAGTACAGTCCCAGGGTGTGGCCGTACATCAGTAGCTCTGTGCTCACTAGCAGGCCTGACCGTATGTATGGCTGCACAATGTGCAGGGAGGTGTGTGTGTGTGTGTGTGTGTGTGTGTGTGTGTGTGTGTGTGTGTGTGTGTGTGTGTGTGTGTGTGTGTACGGCTGGGTTCCTGTTCTGCGCTCCGTGTCTTAATGCACTGAATGCATGTTTGCTGCTTGAACGCGTGGCTATTCTCGTATACCACAGACCCCCCAGACAGCAGGAACCCCCCCCCCCCCCCCCCCGCTGTCTCGCTGGCCATCTCTCTCTCTCTCTCTCTCTCTCTCCCACCCTCCCTCTCTCTCTCCCTGACTGTGTTTTCATTGATCTGTTGTTTGATCAAGTCGGCAGTTTAATCAGGCGAAATTTTGGAGAGAAAGATGAGACAGAGAGAGAGAGATGGAGAGAAGGAGAGAGAGATAGAGGGACAGCGAGAGAGAGATGAAAGGAGAAAAAGAGGGGATGAAGATAGGCGTTGGGGGGGAGAGGGGGAGGGAGAGAGGGATGAAGTGGGAAGGATGGAAGGATATGGTGGAAGGATATGGGACAGAGGCGGGTGGAGAGAGTATAATAGAGGGGGTCGATGGGGGATAGAAGGGTAGAGAGGGAGAAAGATATGAGATGCAGAGAGAGATGGAAGGGGGACAGAGAGAGAGAGAGAGATATGGATGAGGGAGAGAGAGAGAGAGAGGGAGAGAGGATAGAGGTGAAAGGGGAGAGAGAGGAGAGAGAGAGAGAAGGGGAGGGAGAGAGGGAGAGAGAGGAAGGGAGAGAGAGAGGAAGAGGAGAGAGAAGGGGGAGGGAGGAAGAAAAGGGGGGAGAGAGAGAGAGAGAGAGAGAGAGAGAGAGAGAGAGAGAGAGATGGAGAGAAGGGAGAAGGGAGAGAGAGAGAAGAGAGAGAGGAGAAGAGAGAGAGAGAGGAGAGAAGAGAGGACCGACCTGCCCACACGTTCGATTCCCAGCTTTAGGAGGAGACGTCACACATACAGACGTGTGTGCGTGTGTGTGGCTCAACCAATCAGTGAACCCACCCATCACCACATGTCATACTAATGACGTCATTGTGCGCGGTAACTTGTTCAAAAATTGAGTTAGCGGCCGACTCATTTATAATGCTCATAATGTGACCCGCACCACAACACACAGACTGCAGGTTTTTACTCATAATATATATGATGATAGCATAAGATAAGATAAGATAGATAGGAAATTATTGTGCCAGGTTGCAGAGCAATACAATAAATCAATAGAGAAATAAACAGTAGAATAATAAAAATAAAATAACAGATTTACAATTTTACAGTAGATCTAAGTCCTAGTAGAAGTATAAACATATAGGTGAAGTATAAAAATATATGTAAGATAAGATATTCAGTCCGCAAAAACAATGTGGCAATAATTGAAGTGTAATAATAATAATAATAATAATAATAATAATAAGTTAGAGGAAGTATTGCACTCTCTCTCGCTCGGCTTTTAATAAACCGTGATGGATTAAAACACGATTTAAACCCTCATTTAACAAACTGGCGAATTGTATGCACAAGCCTGCCTGGTTTATTAATTGTAAGGAGTGGACGGGATGGAGAGGAGCGTCTCTAGGCCACGCCCATTTGACGCTCAGCCGCGGCGCGTCTGAACTGCGCTTGGAGTCAAGAAACTGGTTTAAATAGATCCGGATCGTACGCCTATAGACACAGAAACTTTGAAGGAATCACAAAACGGCAAAGTTTAGGTGGACTGTCGGAGGCGTCATCGTCGGATAAGCAAGGTAAGCAGCTATATTATCTCAGCAACAACAACAACAACAACCGGTCTTTCTTGGATCAACTTTATAACATGTCGATACAATCAGAACACATCTCCATTTACACTCAACACACCCATGAACAAACGGAATAAAATAAACTATGGTGCTATTTGTAATTCATCATCATTATTCCTGCTTCCACTATCACCAACTCTGGCTGGTGATACTATATTGTGATACTGACACTATATTTTTGAGTTGGAATAATAAACACTAAATAATATTAATATACTTAATATAATATACAATAAAAAAAGTCACATCCATGTACAGTCTGTATGTATGTGTGTGTGTATGTATGTATGTGTGTGTGTGTGTGTATAGGTTATCAATATATATTGTATATGCATATGTACTGTACATGTATTTGTATATACAGTATACTATTGCTGTCTGTCTGTGTACGTGTGTGTATGCAGACATAAGTGTGTGTATGTGGGTCATGTGGTCCTAATGGTTGTTTAAAACCAAGTTACCATTTATATTGGAAGCGGATGTCTCAATCCAGCACGTCCCCATAGCTTTCAAACACACACCCCTGTGTGTTTCCTCTCAGCCCAACAAGGGCTCTCTGTGTGGGCAGCAGTACCACGGTTCATCAGCCCCAGACAGGCCTTGAGTTCAATAGGACCGGTGTCGCCACAATATGTGAGATTCACTCAAATCAACTCCAAAACGATAGGGAAGCAAGTAGAGGTGCACCAGCACAAGATACATACAGAGGGATCATTGGGCAATAGCGTCTTATGAGGTTATTGTGTGCGTGGCTGCAAAATGCGTTTGAGCGCGAGATAAGTGCAGTTTGGACATCCATGCCTCTCGCGACTATAACGCTCTTGATGTAACGTCTTATAGATTTATCGTACATCATCGACATGATTATTGTTATTGTGTATTATTATACAGTGTTTGTTAGATATTTTGGGAATTCAGTGAGGAATGGATTTAATCAGACTTTCCTTTTACAAGCCAGACGGGGGGGGGGGGAGGAGGAGGGCAGAGGAGGGATGTCTCGGAGTACCATGAGTTCACCAGACATGAGGCTTTATACACAGAGTGCTCTAGACCTCCACTAAAAAGCAGTTTGAATCTATTGAATTTCATCGGGATACTCCCATCGATCATATTCAGCAAATTATATCAATTACATCGAGAACTTTGTTACGATACTCCAAAGAAGAGTACTCGCGTGGGAGCGTTCTGCAAAGCGGGACATTGAAATGATCCGGTATCTTTTTGCAGTCAAAAGCAACTTAAAAGTCATATTTTGAAGACTACTTTGGATGGGAGCGAGCACAGCAAAACGCAGTCGTGTCAGCGAGCAGCGATAACGCTTTTCCACTCGATGAATTCATTCGATGAGTGACGAGGAAGAGCTGCTGTGTTAACCGGTAGCGGTGCCGTACTCTGAATGTGTGCGTCGGGGGGGTCAGGGTCTGGCGTCGTGGGGACAGCCGATCAGCGATGATGCTGATGATGATTCTCCCTCATCGTCATCTCTCATCAGGACTCTAAGCTATCGCTGGTGGAGTCACCACCGCCTGCTGTCTCGTCTGATACCCAGAACTCCTCCACAAACCCCTTCCCTCGACCTCTCTCCTTCTCTCATCTCCCCTCCTCCCTTCTATTTTAATCTCCTCCTCTCTCCTCTTTTTCTTTTGTCTCCTCCTCCTCCTCCTCCCACTTCTCCTCCTCCTCTCCTATATTCTTGTCTCACTCATCCCCTATACTCTTCTCCTCTACATTCCTTTCCTCTCCTCTCTCCTCCTACGTCTCCTCCTCTCCTATCCCTCTCTCCTCTTCCTCTCTTTCTTCTGTCTCCTCCTCTCCTCCTCCTCCCCTCTCCTCTTTTTCTTTTGTCTCCTCCAACCTCCTCTCTCCTCCTCTCCTATCCCTCTCCCCTCCTTTCCTCCTCCTCTCTTCCTCTCTACTTTCTGTCTCCCCCTTCCCTCCCTATAGTACTACAGTGCACTATAGTGGTCGAGGTGCATGGGATGTGGGCACGGTGTGCGTCCCGTAGGCGGGGCGGAGCAGTCTCTTATACCCGCTGTTACACACACTCTGTCCTTGCAGCGTGTGATGGACTGCGTGCCTTTGCCAGCATTTTGCTGTACATGCTGTAGAAGTAGACGGCGGGCTTCACTGTGTGTGCATATTGAGCTTTGCCGGGTGATAATGCAGTTGGTCTACGCAGGGTTTGCCGTGTAAGCTGAAACGTTGTTTTAGATTTGATTTGATCGATTTATTAAAATGTGCCACGAGGTTGATCTGATGGGTTGCATTGCCTCTGGTACAACGAGGTTTTTATTTGTATCATTTTTTAACTGATTGTACTTCGACGGTCACATAGATTAGATTACATTAGATTATATTAGATACATTTAGATTAGATTAGATTCAACTTTGTTGTTATAGTGCAGAGTACAGGTAGGAAGTCAATGAAATGCAGTATAGATACTGTGTATATTTTATGCAGTATAGATATATATTAAGTAAGTACGACAGCGTAAGTGATGCGATAAGATACTATATGCAGATGTTATACATGCAAATAGTATAAATGTGTATATACAGAGGAGCCATACGTAGAGAGAAAAAAACACTTGATGAATTTAAATAGAAACAACATCTGATCTCATTGATTATCGTGTTAGTGTATTGTATATTATAGTGTCTCTGAATGTTAAAGTAGCAAATAGCCCTTGTTCTCAGGAACAAATCAAAATGGAATTTGTTCCATCTTTCCGACTGAATGTGTTCATAAGGTTATGATCCTATCGGTTGACATATTAAAGCGGCGACGTGCGTCATCATCATAACAAACGATTTGTTGTGGAGGAGGACGTGAAGTGGAGCGGAGATTTAATCTGAATGGGATGTAAATCTAATTTTAAAAATGTTGCCACAATGGTGCTGAAACCATCTCCACACTGCTCTCTCGTGAAGGGTACTTTACTGCTTGAATTAGTGCTTGGATGGGAGAGTGCCTGGGAGGACCACTGGATGTCTGACGGTCACAGCAGGAAGGTCAAGGGTCAAACCCGGCATGGTGCCCTCTGTGTGTTCATGTCGGTGTTCATGTCTTACCTCCAAGACGTCTAGGCAATGCTTCTGTCTTTATCCCTGTCTGTTTTTATCCCCCCACTCGCATAGTCTCTATTTATCTCTACCTGTCAAAGGGTGTGTGTGTGTGCGTGTTTTGTGTGTGTGTGAGCGCCATGCAGTATTCTATAACTTTCAGTATTGTATCAAATTCGTGCACATAACAAAGCCTTTCTCCTCTCCTCTCCCCTCTCTCCTCTCCTCAACTCTATCCCGCCACCTCTCTCCTCCTCTCTTCCTCTCCTCTGATACAGGAATATCAAACTTGGTAACCGGTTGCCCCCGCGGTAACGCCTGTTAATCCTCTCCGAGGCGCTGTGTACGTGTAACACTGACTCTCATTAGGAACGACTGAGGAGCCGCTGCTGAGTCTCGTCCAGACTCCTTACCTCTGGATGTGCGCGTAGTACGGTCTGAGTCCTGTCCTGTTCCCCCGCCACTAGACCTGCGTTTAGACGGGGCAGGGCGTAGGGGGTTAAACATTAGACACTTACATCAGGAGGTTTAATAGAAGTCCTAACACCACCATCCCGCCCCCCCCCCCCCCCCCCCACCCCCACTACTAGACATGTGATTTAGAGGTGGGGTCCGCAAGGCAAGTTTATATCTGTTGCGCCCCTCAAACACAAGCATTTCATTGTGATTTATTAAAAGATTTAGCGCATTTGCAAAACAACATTCAAAGAAGGCGAAATGGAATTACATAGTTTACCTACAAACTGAAAACGTCATTGATTACCAAATTGATTGATGACCTGGTGAGGTTCAATAAGGGAGGTGAGACGTGGGTCAGGTCGGGTGAGGGTTTGAACAGTTGGGTGCTCATGTGTCACCTGTGTGCTCCCGTAGTGTTCTCGGTGTGGCCGCACATCTACTGCACCTATGCTGAATTCCATTTACCTCAGAATTCAGAGCTGGGAATGATGTCACACCCGACTTCCGACCGCGTTCCAGGTCAGAAACAAGTCAGAAAACCAAGACGGACGCCTCCAGGAAAACGTTAGTTGTGCTTGGGTTTGCTCTAGCCAGGTTAGCCATTGTTAGCAATACCAGTTGATAACAACGTATTACACGGCATTTTGCGCATACAAACACCAGCAATGTCCACAGATAGAAGTTGGACAGTACTGGGGTGTATGAGACACAAATAGAATCCCTACTTCAGGGGGCGTTTCCCCCTGAAAACCTCTGAATTGGAATTTGGAAATTCCGACTTCCGAGCACAAATTGGGAACGAAAGACTAATGTACTGCACTCGGTTTGGAACGCCACAAAATGTCGATGTTGTCATGAGGCACACGCAGAGCCCCCCCCCCCCCTCCTCCTCCTCTGTGAACCATTCATCCACTGCTGGAATATTAACGGAGATGTGAGGTACGCGTCTCGCGGCGTCTTCCGCACAGCATTGTGCACATGTCACACTGCGGCGCATTAATAAGCAAAGTGTCAGTGGGAAGGGTTCAGCGATCAGTAAAGCACACAAGGGTGATTATTTGTGGCACACTTTTGTTGTTGTTGATGTTGTTGTTGTTGTTGTTTTCATTCTTGGGGGTGTGCTTGCTTCCTGTTTAACGTCCCAGTTTGAAATCCCCCAGCTGGACAGTCCCGGGTTCTGAACCCCAGAGGTCCAGTTCACATGTAAAATATTCATGTGTGTGGTGTTTACATTAGCCATGGTCGTAAAACATGTATGAGTGTGGGGGCGGGGTGAGGTTGGGGGTGGGCTATGGGTGGGGTATGGGTGGGGACAGATCCATCATCACAGAACATCCCATACTCCAATCCTGGATGTAACCGGTCTGACATCAATCTGGCGAAATAACATTGAAAGCAATGTAATATTACATGATAATGGTATCTATCTAGCAGTCGACAAAAAGACTCAACGGGTACTTGAAGTGTTAAAGAGGAGAACACATTTAATGTGTTCTCCTCCAAGCCATCTCACAGTCGCAGTTGAGATTAAAGTATCTCCAACCTAAATGACTAAGTTCTATACCTGTAACCATAACCTGAACCCTGTAAACATCCAGAGAGCCTTCATCACGTGTATAAATGCAATAAGAACCCTTTGAGAGTATAAATGTGATTTTAGTAAAGGCAGCCTGATTTAACCTCTCTCTAATGGATTAATCTAATCTAATCTGTCCTAATCTGAGTCGATTGACGCGATCACCGCGCGTGTCAACCCCATTTGGCTTTAACTTCCTGTTTCCTGTTTGTCTGTCACCAGGTGTACTGTGAGAGCCCACCCGGAGAGAGGGGGAGCAGGACAGGGAAAAGGAAATAGAGAAGAAGAAGGAGAAGTAGAGGAAGAGGAGGATGGCGGTGGAGGAGAAGCCTGCGGTGAAGAACAGCAGTTCTATCGTTCCCTGCTTCCTGTTTGTGGAGGTGAGTCTGCAGGTTCTCTGGCTTCTGATTGGACGAGGGGCCTAGTAAGCATCAGCACCATGTATTTCACCCAGAGCCCGACGGTGATGTTTGAGGACTTTTGTGTTCATTTGTTTAATTAGTTTTTTTCTGGTTTTCTGTGTCAATATACCACAACATAAAGGAACATTCTGTTGAGAGCAGGAAAGTTAAAATTTGTATTGATTTGTTTTTCGTCATCATCGACTTATTTCAATATTGCATTCTCTTTCTATGTCGAAACCTACTGTATATACCATGATGTCCATAAACATACAATATATATATATATCCTAGTACTAGTAGTTGTATCACTACTAGTAGCAGTAATGGCAAGAGTAATGGAATAAGTAGTCGCAAGTAGTAGCCATCATGTGATCCATCATCCCGGCAGGGGCTCCCAGCAGGGGCTCCTGCTGGGATCCGTCGGTAAAAAGTGTCTTAACAACCCCGCACACGTCTCTCTCTCTCTCTCTCTCTCTCTCTCTCTCTCTCTCTCTCTCTCTCTCTCTCTCTCTCTCTCTCTCTCTTCATCTCCCCCTCGTTCTGTGGAGATGATAACTGCACAAGCCTAGTTCATGAAGTTATTCCGCTTTGGTCTCTGCTCGTGTTCCTCGCCGCGCTAGACATTCTCAACTCTCGTGGTCTCTCGCCCGCCCGCCTGCCCCCGCCAGCCGGGTTGTCATTTCACTCTGGGTGAACAGAGGTTTGGTTTGAAGGGATCTGGGGATCCAGGAGAACCTCTCGACCAGCAGTCCTAACTGTGTATAGGCAGAACCTCTTTACCAGCAGTCCTACTGTGTTACAGCAGAACCTTGCTTGATCCAGCAGACCTACTGTGTTACAGGCCAGAACTTCTGATCCAGCAGTCCTTACTGTGTTTGAGCAGAACCTCTGATCTCGCAGTCCCTACTGTGTTTACAGCAGAACTTCTGATGCCAGCAGTGCCTAACAGGTTGTGTACAGGCAGAAACCTCTCGATCTCAGCAGTCCTACTGTGTTAAACCCCCCTACCTCTCGCCAGTCCTACCTGGTTACAAGCAGAATCTTCTGATCCAGCAGTCCTACTGTGTACAGCAGAACTTTGATCCAGGTACAGTACAGCAGAAACCTCTGATCTCGCAGTCCTACTGTGTTACAGCAGAACCTCTGATCCATCAGTCCTACTGTGTTACAGCAGAACTTCTGATTCAGCAGTCCTACTGTGTTACAGCAGAACTACGGGGGGGCGGAAACCAACAACTGTAGGGGGGCCTTGTTTGCTGTTTTGTTGCGTGAGTTTGTACAGTACATTAAGGGATCGAAGCGATAGAAAAATGGTCAGGGTGTGATTTCACATAGTTATTGATCAGGGATGTGTTTGTATTGATCATTCGCAGTCAGATTGGAATCTGATTGGTCGTAGTAGGAGTACTCAGATGTCCAGCCGTGTGATTCATATATTGATTGGTTTATTGGACTGTTATGCCCCGCCCACTTGCTCCTGGTGAGCCAATCACAGCAGACAGGTGTTTTTTAGAGGAAGTAAGATGACAAAGTGTCTCATCATCGGCCCCTCTTGTCTTTTCATCTGTCGTGTCTGTCAAGATAGGCTACAGTGGTAACAGGAAGGAACCAATCAGAATGAAGTTTCCATGTGATGTCATGATTGGCAACAGGTGTTGTGTAACACACTCACAGCAGGGCCAGGGAAACTGGGCTATGGTATTCCTACTGATTCATACACCACTGGCTGGTACAGCCACACCAGCCATTGTTTACACTCGTGAGCAGGGTGAGAATTGAACAGCTTTATTTGTGATATTGCTTCTTAGCTGAGTTTGCAACATTTCATTTGTACCACTCGCATAAATTGATACGCATACCATATACAACTTTGATGTACTTGTGTGTACACGGCTGTTTGACTGTTGGACATGAGAGCAGTTGGGGGTCGTATGCGTGTCTCTCAACATAACGAGGGATTGAACATGCCTCCCCATTCCCCTGCGCGACATCCATCCCATAATACTGATATTTAACTGAGTGGGTATTAACCGCAGCTCTACGGCTATGCAGAGGAAACCAGGCAAGCTGGGCCCAGGCCTTGGAGTTACAATGACACTA
Source organism: Coryphaenoides rupestris (assembly GCA_002895965.2). Lineage (NCBI taxonomy): Eukaryota > Metazoa > Chordata > Actinopteri > Gadiformes > Macrouridae > Coryphaenoides > Coryphaenoides rupestris. Next base: position 98,638 of record PIJE02000775.1, read on the forward strand.
ACTAGTCCATCCACTAACTAGTCCATCCACTAACTAACTAACCCATGCACTAACTAACTAACCCACCCACTAACTAATCCATCCACTAATTAACCCATTAGTTAGTGTGTGTGTGTGTGTGTGTGCGTGCGTGCGTGCGTGCGCGCGCGAATGTTATTGCCCAGGTGTGTTCTTTGATATACCCCCCCCCCCCACACACACACACTCGCACACACACACACACACCCACACCCTCATCAGCAGTTACCATGGAAACCAGATCAGATCATCTTGCATCACCTTGGTTATTTCTTTGCTCTGCTTTTACATCAGAGAGCAAGATGCCCCCCCCCCCCCCCCCCCCCCCGATGGGGGTCGGGGCCCCACTTGGGGTCCTCTGATATGCTTATGGGGTCACAAGGGATTTCTGACATAAGCAATAGATAATGAATGCAACATTTTAGCAAACCATTTTATTGTAAACTACTACTAATCAATTAATCTGTAGTGGAGAGTAGAGTAGAGTGAAGTGATTCCCTGATTGAGGTGACCGGAAGGTGTTGATTGGGTTGATTTGGCGGCAGATGCACTGAACACATGGTTTCTTCCCGTGGGCTGTGGACGTGTGCTGCAGTATGTGACCACCAGAGGGTGCTGTGTGCGCATGGATCCTTGGTAAATGCCTGAGCGTCATGAATATCTACACGCATAACTTGGCTGTTCACACTCTTTCAGATGTGTCTCTCCCTGGGATCACGTGCCCTGAATCACACGTGTGCATCTGGCTGCACACACACACACACACACACACGCTCCCAAAAGCCTTGTTAACGAGAGGTTGAGAGAGGGGGTTGAGAGAGAGATGAAACACCTTAAATGCCTCATCCACATCTATAAATAGATAACGTCTCACAGTAGATAACACTTCTTCTACAGCTGCACACACGCACACACACACACACACACACACACACACAGAGTGCCGCTATATGACAAGAGCACAACAGATTAAAATGAATCCATATGCAGGCTTCTCATAACGGTGGTGGTGTAATGATGATGAGGATGAGGATGATTCCTATCTTCTTCCTCTCTTCTTAACGTCTTTCGTGAATCAGTATATCTTAAACGCAATTTCAACTCTGCAAACTGAGGTATGACGTATGCAAGGTGTCTGAACTTTGAGAAAGTCAAAGTCAAAGTCAAAGTGTTTTATTGTCACATGTTCTTCATAACACAGGGCCATTCTGAACAGTGAAACTCTTGTGACATGACAGGCGGCAGTACACAAAAGAGTAGTCAAAAATATAAAATATGAAATAGCAAGATAGCAAGGAGAGAGTTTATATATGAAAATATACACCCATGTACACACATACACATATACAGTATATACATTGAGCGGCACAATATACATAATACGATAATACATTAGCACAATGTACATAATAGTTTAATAATAATAATAGCATAAATAGCATAGGGAATATGGCATTTGTATTCGGAGTAGATTAATGATCTAAAAATGTTATAAATGTGTATAGGTATAGGTATATGCAGTATATTATTTACAGCGGGCTGCTTTGATGTTTGACTACATTGACTGGTTTCTCCGCAAATTCGCCCATCGCCACTCATTCACAGGGATGTCCTTTTATGGTCTGTGCGCTGTGTGTTTTTAATCCTCCCGCCCCCACAATATGTAAAGACGAGGCCGGTGATTCACTCCCAATGTGGCTGTGATAATTGGGCTGCGTTCACAGTACCCCCTCGTCCGCAATGAGATAAGGTTTGTTAACCCGAAAATTTCAAACACAAACGTGAAAGTAGTTTCAGATGGAGATGCGTTTTCAGTGAACTCTCTTTTTCGTCTGGGAAATCTACGACGGTTGATCTCCGCAGGCGGCCAAAATGCTCTTACTCCAGCCCCTCCGATCTGCAGCTGCATGTCGGATCTCCTCAACAGTTGGTGGAATTGATGGACATGTGGTGTTTGCTATGTTTTGGTGGTATAACCATTGCCGTCCTGTTGTAGAGAGCTAATTTTTGGATGAGCTCTGTAGGATCTTTTCTTAGGCAATGTCCAAGGAACCTCAGCTGATGTTGTTGAAATGTATTTCGCAGTGGTTGTTGTTTTATTGCATCGTACACAGCCTCATTGGTAACATGGTCATCCCTGCGGATGTTAAGCCTGACCATGTAGCAGGAAGTGGCAAAGGTGTTGATGTGTTGAAGAAACCTATCTTCTCGTTTTCTTGATTGTCTTGGCTTCAGTATGCACCCTGGATCTCCTTTATTGGCATGCTTCATAATCCAGTCAATGACAATAATAAACAGAAATGGCGCAAGGACATCTCCCTGCAAAACTCTGTTCTTAACCTCAAAGTCTTGGCTGGTATTACCATCTACAAGAACTGCTGATATAGAATTGGTCTAGAATTGCAAGCCTGGGGAAGAAGGAAGCCTGGGGGTCCCTGCTTAGCCGCCTGCCACCGCGACCCGGCCCCGGCTAAGCGGATGAGAATGGATGGATGGATGGATACAATTGCACCTACTACTTTTACTGGGATTCCATAGTTTCTTGAGATATTGAATAGTTTTGGCCTGGAAATACTGTTAAAGGCTTTGTAGAAGTCGATGCATGTTGCAACTACTGAATGATTTTGGTCGATTGCACCTTCAAGTATTCTTCTGATTATGAATCTGCTCAACTCTACCCCATCCTTTTCTTGATTACATCTGATTTTGGGTCAACGAGGTCTCTTGTTCTGTTGAGGAGGCGGTTATCGAGTTTTGCACCAATTGACATAGTGATGCCTCGTAAATTGGTAAGGAGGGATAGATCTCCTTTCTCGCGAGTGGTGTCACCAAATTGGTTCTCCACTGAGTTGGAGGAATCTGGGTCTCAAAGACTTGATTACAAATGTCTACAAGAGTTTCTGTCACAACATTGCCGACATACTTGAACACCTTTGCTGAAACACTTCTGAGACACCATTCATTCATGATTACTTACTTACTGTCCTTCTTTTCGCTCATTAGCGCCTCAGAAAATATTTTTATGCTGGTGACAGAGAGGTCACATGACCATCCAAGAGAAAGACAGATCAACATGGCATATAAATATAAAATGAACGCCGCGCACCCCCCTGGGGAGCGTGCACGTGTACTGAGAGGTGAGAGGACGTGACGGATGCATCGCAGTGTCACAGCTCAGACGCCAAGCAATCACAGCTCAGACACGCAGCCAATCACAGCTCAGACGCCAACCAATCACAGCTCAGACACGCAGCCAATCACAGCTCAGACGCCAACCAATCACAGCTCAGAGACACAGCCAATCACAGATCAGACACGCAGCCAATCACAGCTCAGACGTGCAGCCAATCACAGCTCATATGTCTATTCCCTAGCTGCTCCTTATTGACATCTCAAAATCAAAAAAACAATTTGTTGTAAGTCACTTTGGACAAAAGTGTCAACTAATTGTGTAAATTAAAAAAGTAAAAATGACATTTAAATTAAATATACATATGCCCCGGTGTAGCCTATGTATTGGAAGTTGGTTTCGATATTTTTGCCCAACACACAGTGGGAAACGAAAGACACACACACACGCGCACACACTCACACACACACATTATCCAAAAATATACCCACCGCTCAGCTATAGTAAATTCACGAGTGCCAGCAGCATGAATATGTTTTTCTGTTTCTCCCTCTCCCTCTCTCACTCTTTCTCTTCCCTCCCTCCCTCTCTCTCTCCTCCCTCTCTCTCCATCTCTCATTTACCCTTGCGCTGCAACTCACTCTATATCTCTCCTCATTCTCTGTTGTCTTCCTTACGTTGCCACGGAACCCTCCTCCCCTCTCCTCCTCCTCCTCTCCTCCCATCTCTCCTCCTGCTGGGAGCTCCGTCCTCCTCCCTCCTTCACACTCCTCCTGCTTCTGGCATAGGCGGAGCATCTCTCTCTCTCTTTCTCTCTCTCTCTCTCTCTCTCTCTCTCTCTCTCTCTCTCTCTCTCTCTCTCTCTCTCTCTCTCTCTCTCTCTCTCCATGGATGAGAGGGGACAGGACCTCAACCACTCTACCTCATCTTTCATCACCGCCTCCTCCTCCTCCTCTTCCACTGTCCTCCCGGTCTCTCTTGTCTTCATCACCTCCTCTTGCTTGGACGCTCGTGCTAATGGCGTGCTACCGCTGTGTACCGCTAACTTCCCGCTTAATGTCGTCCTAGCCCGCGCGCTTACTTTACGCTAATGTCGTTCTGGAGTGACGAATGGCGTGCTAGCTGCTAACTTTATGCTAGCGAACGTGGCTGTATGCTAGTGGGGGGGGGCGCGAGCTAACGGGCTAATGCTTTACTTCCAGCTGGTGATCATGGCCGGGACGGTGCTGCTGGCCTACTACTTTGAGTACACGGACACGTTCCCCGTGCACGTCCAGGGCTTCTTCTGCTACGACCGCAGCCTCTCCAAGCCGTACCCGGGGCCCGAGCACGCCAGCCGGGTCCCGCCCACGCTGCTGTACGCCCTGGTCACCGCCCTGCCCACCTGCACGGTGAGACGCCCCCGCTACTCTGCTATGCTCTGTGTGTGTGTGTGTGTGTGTCTGTGTGTGTGTGTGCGTGTGTGTGTGTGTGTGTGTGTTAATTGAAGAAACGTGGTTTGTGTGCGTGTGTGTGCATGTGTGTGTGTTAATTGAAGTATGTGTCACTTTTTGTGTGTGCACATGTCTGTGAGTGCAAGTGTGTGTTTGTGTGTGTGTGCATGCGTCACTTCGTGTGTGTGTATGTGTGTGCGTTTGTGTGTCTGTGAGTGCGGGGTGTGTGTGTGTGTGTGTGTGTGTGTGTGTGTGTGTGTGTGAAGCATGCAGTCGGGGAGAGAGGAGAGGCAGCTGTGTAGGTGTGAATCCTGTGCACATGCTCATGTGTTAATTGAGTGAGGAACAAGTTCTGCTAATGATGCTCACTGCTAAACTTCTGGAGAGAACCTAAACTTCTAAACTTTTCTGATCCAACCCATAAAGTGTTGCTCTGCCTGTCGTGCGTGTGTGCGTGTGTGCGTGTGTGTGTGTGTACATACGGACTATATTAAATCCACCCTTGCACTCCTCTGGCAGGTCACAGATCGGCCAACAGATTGGTGATCCGCATGGAGGTAGCCCCCTCCATACCAGAGAGAGAGAGAGAGAGAGAGAGAGAGAGAGAGAGAGAGAGAGAGAGAGAGAGAGAGAGAGAGAGAGAGAGAGCGCGCTGACGATAGAGGGCTAGTGTGTGTGTGTGTGTGTGTGTGTTTGGGGGGGGGGGGGGGGGTTATCTGTTGGTGAGGACAAAAATAGAAGCATATCTCACAAGGGGTTGAGATGGAGAGTGTTGTCAGGTCCGAGAGACCAGCCCCGGAGAGAGGCACTGTATAGCTACACACATAACACTCATATCGTTATTGAAAAAAAGGTTTCTTCATCTTCATATTCGCACTGTTAGGTATGTGTAGTCTGGTGAACAGACTGAGATTATAGATGGGACTGTGTACAGGACTACAATCAATGAGGGATTTGTAGTTTTAGACTCTCTTGGTTTTCACCAAGTACAGTATAGTTCTGTCTCACCACCCATCCATTCACGCATGACACTTAACACATTTAGGAACTTTCATACACTATAGCAGGAACTGCCCCCCCAGGAACTAGGAACCTTTGGAGGAACTCAACAAAGCCTGCATTTCTACCAACAGGGACAAAGTCCCTGCATGCTCCGGTATCCTTTCCAAAAGTTCAGGAACTTTTGACAGTGAAGGTGGGGGCTCGAATTGCTGAACATTTCTCCGTCCCAGTCGTCTCGCGGCCGATCTCTGCAATAGTTTGTGAAATCTCTTTGCTTTTAAAGGTCCTTTTAATTTAACAAGTGTGAAATAGTGTAGCGAACGGTTGTTCACGGACGCGGACGATGATGAGTGGGTGTGCGTAGGTGTGCATTTTGGAGCGTTCTTTAATACATCCATGTTTTGAAGACGTTAGTTAAAGGACTGGGACAAAAATTCCATGGTATTTTATAGGTGGATATGCGGCTTATAAGAACAATTTAGTTTAAATAACAAGGAAAAGCAAACTATATAAACAGTTCCAGTAAGAAAAACATTCCCCAATATTTACTCAAGCCCCCAAAGTTATT
>PIJE02000775.1:107288-137288 GCA_002895965.2 Coryphaenoides rupestris
CCGTGTGTCAACATGGCCAACTTCCCCTCTTCAAACCCCAAAACCTCCCAAGGGCCCCTGAAGTAGAACAACTCCCTGAAACAAGCTTTAGAAATCAATGGAAAGTAATTTAAATAGAAATATACAAGATTATAAAATACCGCAGAGTAGGGCTGGTCAGTTTGCCGTACTTATTCCAATATCGCAAATGGCAATATCAGAGAAAAAAAGGAATTTGGGCACTATTCCCAGGGCGCTGTATTCAAGCGCAAAACCTCCAATGTGGACACTTTCAGTGCTTTACTCAGACCAATTCAGTTCATATTGTGTCAAATACTGATACAATTCCATTACTCATAGGGCCAACATCGAGTCTATGTGCTATATGTGGTCTTAGTCGACAGTGGAATGCTCTTTAAGGGACTTTTGAAGGGGAATTGTCGCGCTCTGCTGTGTTCTACATAAGAGATTAACATGACATGCCAGATGGATTTTGCCAGAACCATCTGGGAATTCGTCATTGGAAACTGTTTGGAAAAGGGTGGGCCTCGCCATTGTTGCTATCGCCACACCCTAAACCACGCTCCCCTGTAGCTGCCGGCAGGACGCTGATTGGACACAAACGGATCGCTTGAAGCCTGGCCAGACCAGTCTTAAGAGAGAGAAACAGAATGTGAACGTGATGAAAGATGCACATTGTATTAGCTTAGCGGCTACTGGCATTGCTACATTTACCTTTCAGGTTTAGATCCGCGCCAGCATTATTGTATTTTATGAATGGCCGCTGATATAAACATCGTCTCCGACAGCGTCTGCGCATAGCGTTGACACAAGAGAGCAACAGACATGTTAAATGAGGGATTACAGCTCACTCCAACGCCATCATCCTCTTCTGCGGCTGGTCTCCGTGGTGACAGACGATGGAAGAGACGGGGGGCGAGGGCAAGGAGGAGGGAGGAGAGGGGGACAATGGAGGGAATGATGCAACACAATGGTAAAAAAGAGGCAGTTTTCCATGGAGGGAACTGGTGCTCCAAGCGTAGGCTAAAACGGTCTCTCTCTGTACCTCAGACATCCTACCTTTAGCAAGCTTAGCTCCCCCAGACATGAGGATTTGCACCACAAATACACACATATTATTATGGGATGTGTGTTGTCTGTGTGTCTGGTCATGTGATTAGTCCGTGGGCTCAGTGTTATTTCTGTTTTACTGTAGTCCTGTGCCCGTCTGAAGCATGCCCGTGCCTGCTCGAAACGGGCCGACTGCGTGGCCTCCGGTTTTGAGGTAACCGCTCGTTTCAAACAACTTCGGATGTATGGTTGCCGTAAAAATCAAAGGACAGACATACATACACATCGTTTGATATTTGATCTCAGGGGATTTAATGATCTCATATTTATTAGCAGCATTTTCAGCAGCTTTATTTAGCACAAATGCCCGCTTTAGTATTTCGTTAAATATGATGCCCCCTACTGATGGCAGTAGGAACAACGGCGCTAGGTGGACTTTTAAACATGCGCTGACCCCAATGTCTTCTGATGTGTGTCAGTATCTCTGCTGTGTGTTGTCCTTCATCGTCCCCCTCCTCCTCCTCACATGATGCAGGTCTGCACTGTGGGCTGGTAACCACGCCAAAAAACGACAGACCGTAGCCCTCGAACCACCCCGCCTCTATAACCACACGCGCAAATATGCATGCACGCACACACACACACACACACACACACACACGCATTCTCACACACATGCACACCCTACCTCACATGCTTGAGGTAATGAACACCCTTGAACTCTTTTTCCATTTGCACATAATAATGACTAATTTGTGCGTTTTGTACCTATATTACGGTCTTATTCAGACTATAATCTGTAGGTAGCCTGTTATTAAGATTATAATTCAGTATTTTGTGTTCCTCAGGTTAAAGAAAGGGATTCAAAATGGAAAGTGACAGGATGCTGTTAAACGTGGTTGTCCTCCACTGCAGTGTGATGCATAACTTGAGGTTAAGTCTTCCTACAGTCATCTCCCAGTGACACTCCAGCTCCACGGGCCTGGGAGGGACCTGATTGGTCTAACCTGTTCAACGTGGAATTTCATACTTTTGTAACTTTTAGTTTTGTCCTCTGCTTCTCTCTTCTGTGTGTTGGTGGTGGGCAGGGGCGGGGGGTGCAGATGTGATGACTCACAGGCAGAACATGACGTCATCTACAGACGTCATGCTCTGAACTCACAATACTGTGTGACGGACATGCCAAGAAAACACATGTGCGCACACACACACAGGCGCACACATGCACCATGCACACACACAGACACACACTACGCACATACAGTATATATATATATATGCTGTATAGTGTATGTGTGTGATGTGTATGTATATTATGTACACAGGTTGTATTTGTCTGTTGTATTTCTGTGAAAAAATACGTTGGAAAAGCTGTTTCTCAATCTATTTGCAGGACGACTGAGCACTCCTAACGATTTCCTGCGCTCAATAACAAACTGTTGCCCATGGCGACGCGCCACTCGCCTGGTTGCCGCGCCAGCGCTGTGATGTCCTCATAAACGTTGTGACAGTGGTGTCACCCGGCCTCTGATCCCGTCCATGCGTGTTTTACACGTATTTTTGAAGATGTAGTACTTTAGTAGATACTTTCTCTCTGCGTTTATGCTTTCTGCCCACACTAATGTTCTGAAACTCCCCTCCCCCCATCCTGTCTCGTAGCACCGGTTAGCTGGTTAGGGATGGTTTCCATGGCGCCGTGACTCACTAATGGAGGAGGGAGCGGATCGGGACACGGCACGTGCTCCTCCTCGCGCCGTGAGGTCACCCAGCGCCGACCCGCGCGCTCAGACAGCCAGACATGAATCACTGGGGGGGGGGGGGGGAGGAGAGGGGGAGGAGAGATTGCTACTTGAATCTACGTTTTGTTCTTTTATCGTTCTCTCCATGGCTGAGCCACACTCCATTTGAACTCAATTTATATTCACTTCCACTGCACATCTCTCTCTCTCTCTCTCTCTCTCTCTCTCTCTCTCTCTCTCTCTCTCTCTCTCTCTCTCTCTCTCCATCTTCATCACACCGGAGACACAGTGGTGAATAGATCAATAGACACAAAGCCTGGCACCCTAAGCAGCAAAACAACAACATAATGTGAAATGTGATGATGGTGGTGAGTTTTCCACTGTTTAAAAACAGATCAGACTGGAATTGACTGCAAAAACCTAGCATGATGCAGGATTTAATTTGGAACGTTGAACATTGAAATAATGCATAATGCTCTTTTGGTCTCGCGGTGACGTTGACTTCCAGAGCTGTTCAGAGACCCCTGCTGAGGTTCCCTGATTGCGTAGTTATTTCGTTTTATTACTCGGCTTTGTTGAATATTTGAATCTGATTGGTCAATTACATACGCCATTCTATGGTCTGTTTTTTCAGACTTTTTCTGAATGCTGCTACGAATAACGTTGCTATGGACGCGGTTCTCCAACAGACATTTAAGCGGAAGCATTGAAATCATTTTCAATCAAATCATTTTTTTTTGCATATTCTTGATTTCTTTAGGAAGTAGCTGAGTAATAAGTGGGATAATGTACAGCAAGCCGGTCATTATTGTGAAATAAACCCCATCAGGGTGAGTCAAGACCCTGACCTGCATCACTCTGTCAGGGTTTAATTCACAATAATGGACAGGCATCTTGTTAACTGGCCAATCAGCAGCTCTATTCACGTCTTCACTCCTCCTCTCTCCTCCAGTCGATCGTTTACTGATCCAACAGAAACCGCCTGCCTTTCAAACCTTCAGAACCGACCACCTCTGTCTGGAGGGGGAGGGGGTTATAGTGTTTGCAGTTTGTGTGTGTGTGTGCGCGCGTGTCTGTGTGTGTTTTATAGTGTATAGATTACACACTAAAACTTTAAAGTAGTGTTAGCTTGGGTGTTGATAGTGTCTAGTGTACATTGTAATGTACACGTGTATTTCTGCTGGTTTGTGTGTCGATTGTAACATACTGTGTGTGTGCGTGTGTGTGTGTGTTTTATAGTGTATAGATTATGCATTTAAACTTTAAAATAGTGTTAGCTTTGGTGTTGATAGTGTGTAGTGTCGATTGTAATGTACATGTGTATTTCTGCTGGTCTGTGTGTAGATTGTAACATACTGTGTGTGTGTGTGCGTGTGTGTGTGTGTGTATGCGTGCACATGTGCGCAGATCCTGGTGGGGGAGATGTGTGCGTTCTTCACGAAGGCGGAGGGCACCCAGGAGAGGACCATCGTGACGGCGGACTGCTGCTACTTCAACCCCCTGCTGAGACGCATCATACGCTTCCTGGGTGCCACTCATGTTCATATCTACGTACATACACACTTCTAGATAGATATTAACAACATACTGTATATTACTGAGGAGGCTACACCCCCATCACCACCTGGAGTTATTCTACGTTCCGAGAACATCTGTGACTGCACATACATATAATATTTTTAGCTCATCTTCCCTGTTAGCCAATTATGAACTTACAGATCCAGCAGCGTGATGGAGCAAACAGATATGAATATGAATATGAGAGATTGAAGCTCTCATCTGTGGTCTGATTTGCGAGACTTATTTATACCTCACTTTGAAACGAACACCACACATCTGTGCATATTAACACGTACATAGCATAGCATTAATCCCTCTGTGAAAGCGTCTGCATATGCATGCATTATACAATATACTGTATGTATCTACATGTGTTGTGTGAACAAGGGCACACAGGATAAAGGAAGTAAGGGACTAAAGAAAGATGTAGGGTGACGGGTGAGCACCTCGGCGAGGCTTGTTACGCCGCGCTGTGTGGACGGCTCTGCGTGTTGATTGGATGAGAGATAACGAGAATAGCCCAGAGTCATTAGCATATCCGGGGCGGCAAACAGTTGAGTTGGCGACTTCGTCTTCATGCTGGAGCCGCTAATAACGTGTTGGGTTATTTTAGGAGGGGCGAAGAAAAGGAATATACTTTTGTTTTAGATGTTTGAAATAATATGAGTCTCTCTCTCTCTATCTCTCTCTCTCTTATATTCTCTTTCTCTCTTTCATTCTCTCTCTTTTCCATTCTCTTTCATTCTCTTTCCCTCTCTCTCTCATTCATTCATTCATTCTCTCTCTCTCTCTCTCTCTCTCTCTCTCTCTCTCTCACCTCCAGGTGTCTATGCCTTCGGCCTCTTTGCCACCACCATCTTCGCCAACGCGGGCCAGGTGGTGACAGGAAACCAGACGCCCCACTTCCTGTCGGCGTGCAAGCCCAACTACACGGCGCTGGGCTGCCAGTCGGCCGTGCACTACATCACGGAGCGGCGGGCGTGCACGGGGAACCCCCTGCTGGTCACGTCCGCAAGGAAGTCCTTCCCCTCCAAGGACGCCGCGCTCAGTGTCTACGCCGCCATCTACACTGTGGTATGACCACGCCCCCCTTATGACCACACCCCTCCCCACTATGACCCCGCCCCCCTTACCCATAACCTGACCCGCCTCTCTGTTGTTGTGACACATAGACAGCTTGCTCACTGGGTATGTAACCCCACGATATGGCCGTCTGGCTTTTTAACTCCTGGGACCTTGTTAAAGGGGCAGTGAACCCCAGGGGCAGTGTTTTGTATTAAACGTGGTTATATCTCTTACAAGATTTGTCACTGATACTAAAATAACACTATCATTTCGAGAAAACATAAGTCTCTTCAGTTACACTTTAAGTGTGTGTGTGTGTGTTTCTCTGTGTGTGTGTGTGTGTGTGTGTGTGTGTGTGTGTGTGTGTGTGTCTGTGTTTGTGTGTGTTTATGTGTGTGTGTGTGTTTCTCTGGGTGTGCTTGTTTTTCTGCATATGTGTGTGTGTATGTGAACATTCGTTGGTGTGCACGCACATGTGCTTATGTGTGTACATGCACACACTGTGTATGTGTGTGTGTGTGTGTGTGTGTGTGTGTGTGGGTGTCCGTGTGTGTGTGTGTGTGTGTGTGTGTGCGTGTGTGTGTGTGTGTGTGTGTGCACGCCCTCCCCCCAGATGTATGTGACCCTGGTGTTCCGGACCAAGGGCACCCGACTGACCAAGCCCACCCTGAGCCTCACCCTGCTGTGTCTGGCGCTGCTGGTGGGCGTGGTGCGCGTGGCCGAGTACCGCAACCACTGGGCCGACGTGTTGGCCGGCTTCTGCACCGGCGGAGCCATCGCCCTCTTCCTGGTGAGCGGGGAGGAGTGGGTCATGTGACCGACCCATACGTGTCATGTGACTGACACATATGTCACGCTTTACATAAACTAGGAGGGGGGGGGGTATGTTTTAATAGCGCTCTCTTTATTGCCTCTCTTCTTCTCCCTCGCTCCCAATCTATCTCTCCCAATCTATCTCTCTGTCCCTTGTCTCTCTCTCTCTCTCTCTTTTTGTCGCTCTCTCTCTCAATCTATCTCTCTGTCCCTTGTCTCTCTCTCTCTCTCTCTTTTTGTCACTCTCTCTCTCTCTCTCTTTGTCTCTCTCTCTCTCTCTCTCTCTCTCTCTTGCTCTATCTCGCTCCCTCTCTCTCTCTGTTTTGTTCACCATCGCCTCTCTATCACTCTCCACCCACTCTCTTTTTCTCTCTCTTTCTCCCCTCCTCCCTCTCTCTCTCTCTACCCCCACATCGGTCTCTCTCTCTCGCTCTCCCCCTCTCTCTCCCCTCCTCCCTCCCTTTCTCTCTCTCTCTCTCCCCCCCCCCCCCCCCCCTCTTCTCCCCCTCTCTCCAGGTGACCTGTGTGATCAATAAGTTCCAGCAGGTGCACCCGCCCCCTCCCCCGTGTCGCCCCCAGCGACCAGAGTCTGTGTTGGGCATGCCCATGATGACGCTGCCCTGTGTCCAGAGTCCCCTAGAAAAGTTAAGTGGCCCTCAGGTAAGGGGCGGGGCTTCACACACAGGGAGGAAGGGATGGGGGTGGGTTTCCTCCACCGCTGGTGTGTCTCAGAGCACCACCTAGTGAGCAGCGGAGGTACTGTGCCAATAGTTAAAATGAAATTGCTTGTCAAATGTTTTTTTTTGTATGGCTCATAAAAATTTAAAAATACAATAATGTGAGGCTAAATAAAAGCACCCTGGTGCCACAGACAACAACTTTACTTTTAACCCTTTTGTGAACTTTACGTGTCACAAAGATGGTGAAATATACCCGCGTTACATTAATCATAACGTAAAATAATCTAGCTTTGCTCTGATTGGCCCCACGATCCCACATGACCACCGTGTGGTGTTCAACAAGGGTCAGCTGGGTTTTAATGGACTGTGTGTTTCAGCCGTCTCCATTACCATCCAGTACCTTCAAACCCCTCACATGACTACAGTTTACAATTAGTTCTTATTAAAAGGGACTGTAGGTACGATTTAACAGCTATTATTTGAGTGTAATTTGTTCAAACTGGCATAGCCCTCCGTCAGCTGCTAGTGAGTGACAATCTGTTTCTAGTTGACTGCCTGTCTCTATATGAGATCATTTAGATGTTCTACCAAGTCCCTCCCAACTCATTTCTGACCAATCAGGGCATCTGTTCCCTGATTGGTTCGGGTGGGTGGAGTCCATCTCACCTGTCAATCACAGATACACAGAAAAGCAACACTTTATTTCAATGTTGTTATACGTTGTTTCAACGTATAGGCTTTTCACATTTAAATAAGTTAACCCAGGGTTAACTTTAACCCTGGGTTATAAATCAAGTTTAATATAATAGCCCTGAGTTTTCTTTAACCCTGGGTTAACAATTGACCCCGGGTATTAGTGTTCAGCGTTTCACACTGTAAGCTTGTAGAACCCCGGTTAACGTTCTCATTTGCATATTTACTGGGTTATCGAAAATGATTGGCCCGGCCCAACACGTGACCTTTGTTTACATTTTAGCCGGCTTAGCTGTCAAAATGGCGTCCTCACACCGCTGTGATGGTGACAGTAATTAAACACACACACAAAAGAGAGAGAGAGCGACGAGAGAGAATACAAATTAAACTGGAGAAGAGAAGAGTATATGAGGAGGTTTTCGATTTTATTTTAAGTATAGAGAAATTTATGTTCAAGATCGCCATCACAGATGCGCGTGCGATTAATATGTAAATTAGGTGAGGTTGCGGTCTGTGATTGGATGGATAGTCGTTGATATCGCTGTTACCTTCTAACCCCACATTCATTTCACACTAGTGTTCTTGGCACCGCAATCGCGGTGCTAACCCCGCAATTGCGGTGCTAACCCTGCTTCGTAGCAGGGTTTGTTAACCCAGGGTGCTAACCCACTTTCAAAAATGCAAGTGTGAAACGCTGTGGGTTAAGTGTAGTGTGAAAAGCATATAAGGGAAGTCTACAGTCCTCTACCTGCAGCAGTGTTTATTATTGTGTGGGCTCTAGCTGTCTTGTGAGGGGCCTCAAGTTCCAAAAGGTTGAGGGCCCCTGCAGTAGTGGACACACAGACACACACACACACCCCTTTAACCTTGACCCCTGACCCTTGACCCCTACATCACCTCCCCTGCATGACCCAAGCCTTTAATGTTATTGGGAAAGCGACATGAAGTTTCTACACGGTTTCAACAACAACTTAGTAGACTTTAGGTGTTCTGAACGCAGAGGAACCAGAGAACTTCTATGTCAGTGTGTGTGTGTGTGTGTGTGTGTGGGTGTGCAATGCTTTGTGTTGTTGTCTTTGTGTCTTGTTGTTGTCACTAACTGTCACCCGATTGGTTGTCCTCCTGACTCCTCCCCCTCCTCCTCCTCCTCCTCACCTTGTCTTCCACCTGGGCTCCTCCTCCTCCTCCTCCTCCTCTCCTCTCTATCTGTTGCCACCTCCTCTCACTCTCCCCTCCAGCACCCCACGCTCCCCTGCACCTCCTCTCCGCCATACAACGCCTACGTTCAGCCATTCTAACCAACCGCTATAACTACTCCTTTATCTCCCTCCCTCTCTCTCTCCCCTCCCCTCTCTGCTCCCCCTCCTTTATCTTGCCCTTTTCTGTTTTTTTATGTTGTCTTTTGATGCCGGCTCTTCTCCATTCCTCCTGACTGTCATCCCTCCTTCCCTCTCCTCCATGCCTCCTTCAATTATACTCATTTTGGCTTCTCTGGCTTTACTTTGTCCCACCTCCACTCCCCCCCCTCTCTCTCGCTCTCTCTCTTTCTCTCGCTCTCTCTCTTTCTCTCGCTCTCTCTCTTTCTCTCGCTCTCTTTCTTTCTGTCTTTCTTTCTCTCTCTCTGCATCGCTCTATTCTCCCTCTCTCTGCATTACTCTATCCTCTCTCTCTCTCTCTCTCTCTCTCTCTCTCTCTCTCTCTCTCTCTCTCTCTCTCTCCCCTGTAGACATCAAGGGGGTCTCCCTTCACTGAGATCACATGACCATCAGCCCTATCGGTTTCCCGCCACGTCCGATGCGCTCCCCCCCTCTCGCTCCAGTCAAGTGTAGAGGTGGACCCCTGGGGTGTGGCCACCCCCCAGCGCCCCCCCGCCTCCCCCCAGCGCCGGTCCTACTCTACGCAGGTCTAGGCCTTGCACACACACACACACACACACACACACACACACACACACACACACACACACACACATTAATATGCATACACACATGAAAACATACATATACACATACATTTGCACGCACATAGCAAAATACACACACACACATGCACACACAAAATACACGGATACATACATACATACGTATAACTTTACACACACAGAGCTAGATACTCATATTGTGTGTATGTATGCATGCCTATATACACAAATACACATAAATACATACTTACATACATACAAATGCACACACCTTTACAAACACACACACACACACATGTGCCCCTTGACCGGCCCCTAACCCTGAGCCCAGTCCCTGGAAACCGATAGGACAAACTCCACCCAGACTCTCTTTCTTCTTCTCTGGTGACCAGCGGACCAGCGGAACAAGACACTTACACTTTACAGACCGCTGAGCACAACATTCGAGGAACAGCGGCAGCCATCTTGTCTCTTCTCTCGTTGTTTTGTTTTGTTTTATTTGTTCACTTTTCTTCCAGAGACTTTGCAGCAACTGACTCTGGCTTTTTGTATGAGCCTCGGATCACGGGAGGTTCCCGCGTGGGTGGTGGGGGGGGTGGGCCACGCCACACCTGGGGTGACTCTGAAAGGGAAAAGACGTCGTTTGGGGCATTTGGCGACTTTCCTTTTCCTTCTGTGCGTCCACTCTGTGACTCTGTGGTGTCCCTGAAGGCAGACACTGGGGTGTCTCCCGGTGAACCTTTCCCTCCGTTGAGCCCCCAAGTCACAGTGAGGCTCTCCTCTCGCTGTCCACAGCCATCTTGGATCTAGATCAGTGACCCCTACCCCCCCCTCCCCCTTTTTGTAATGACGCACCTCAGTACACATATTTGCACAAGCAAAAATTATTTCCAGTTCAAAGTTTTCATTCAAATAGAAAAGAACCAAGAGAAGTGTCCTTGCATGTGTCTCCCCCTGACTACCACTAGGGGTCCCCACAGGTGCGGAACCGCCACACTGGAGGAAACAATCGGGCACCCTGAGACGCACATGCATGCTCACGACGAGCACATGAACGCACACACATGCACACACATGCACAACGGCCTATACATGAACGTAAAACAAGTGTGTAGACACACAAACACACATGCACACACACACACACAACCTAGAAGACTCAGCCTCATCTCAACAGACCAACGCCAACAAGATGTTTTGAGGAGGAGAAGGAGGAGGAGGAAGATGCACCAATCACACGGCAGATGGTCCAGGTGGTTATGTTACGTGATGCCATGCACAGACATTTTAATGTAATGTTGTTCCCTGTAGCCTTCCGGTGACTTGGTGGCTTTGGACAATTTCTGCTTTCCTGCTAATCTGTTTGTTTCTTTGTATATTTATTGTCGAGGCCGTCGTGATGATCACTGATTCTGATGCGTTGATCGACGTGTAGATACCGTGTCACGTGTGTAGCGGAAAAACAGTTTTGCCGGTTTTGATTTGCACACGCATGGTCCATGCTTGTTGTGGTTCTATTGTGGTCTTGTTTATCTGTGTTACATCTTTTCGTTTAGGTTTATTTTTTATATTGTAATTCTCTCTCTTCTCCCTTTCTCTCTCTCTCTCTCTCTCTCTCTCCAATCGCCATATTTTCCAGACCCCAGCTCTACCTGTGTATTGTGGGTAAATATGAATTATGTCACTGTGCTACGTAATGTTTTTCTCTGCTGGAGCACACACACGCACACACACAGCCACACACACACACACTCTCTCTCACACACACACACACACACACACACACACAACCACATCAGAATCAGAATCAGAATTTCTTTATTGTCATTGCACAGAGTACAACGAAATTGAGTAGCAATCCTAACGGTGCATTCACACAACAAACAGCAATTAAAAAATAGAAAGAGTTCAAACTAAACTCATTTCAAATGCAAAATTATAAATATCAATATCAATATCTAAATATCAATATAAATATCTGACCTATAAACAGGGACCCTTTCCACACAGTCCCCGTTGATGTATGGTGGATCGGGGTCTGCACTGTTCTTCCGGAAGTTATTTTGTTTTTGAGGAGTTCAGGACGAGATTGTTCTCTGAACACCACACTGCCAGTCTTTGGACTTCATCCCTGTAGGCTGTCTCATCTCCTCCTCGTGTCGTCCGCGAACTTGATAATGGTGTTGGTGGAATGGGCGGGGGCACAGTCATGAGTGTAGAGGGCGTAGAGCAGGGGGCTCAACACACAGCCCTGTGGGGAGCCGGTGCTGAGTGTAAGGGTGGGGGAGAGGTGGGGGCCAAGTCTAACAGTCTGGGGGACGGTTGGTCAGAAAGTCCTTGATCCAGTGGCAGATGGGTTGAGAAAGTCCTAAGTCAATAAGTTTAGTGACCAGTCTGCCCGGGATGATGGTGTTAAAAAGCATCCTCATATAGCTCCCCTGGTGTTCAAGGTGGGTCAGTGCAGTGTGGAGAGCAGTGGCGATGGCATCCTCTGTAGACCTATTCGCTCTGTAGGCAAACTGGTATAGGTCGAAGGTGGGTGGGAGGCTGGCTTTGAAGCACTTCATGATGTGCTGCAGGACCAGCCTCTCGAAGCACTTCATGATGACTGGTGTGAGTGCGACCGGACGGTAGTCGTTGAGGCCGCTGATGACAGTCTTTTTCGGCAGTGGAATGATTGTAGCAGACTTCAGGCAAGGTGGGATGATGGATTTAGACAGGGACAGGTTAAAGATCTTTGTCCAGACCCCAGAGAGCTGGTCTGCACATTCCTTCAGCACCTTTCCCGTCACACCATCAGGGCCAGCAGCTTTCCTCGGGTTCACCGCTCTGAGCACACGCCCCACATCATGCTCTTGCACAGTGAGGATGTGTCTGTTAGAGGCTGGTGGAGGTGTTGTGTCCGTCTCCGCTGCTTTCACCTCTAAGCGAGCAAAGAAACAATTTAGTTCCTCTGCCAGCGAGGCGTCATCGTCGACAGTCGTGCGGTTGCTGGTCTTGTAGTTGGTGATGTGCTGGATGCCCTGCCACACCCGCCGTGGATCCTTGTTGGTGAAGTGGTCCTCAATCTTCCTCTTGTAGGCCGCTTTAGCATCCCTGATGCCTCTCGTCAGGTTGGCTGTATAGGGCTCTGTCGCCGGACCTGAAGGCGGTGTTACGGTCCTTGAGGAGAGTTTGAACCTCCTTCTGGTTGGAGTACACCCTGATGTGTTTGTCGACGGTGACATTGTCAACACAGTTCTGTATGTAGCAGAGTACAGTTGATGTGTACTCCTCTAAATCCTGATCCTCAAAAATGTCCCAATTTGTCCTTTCAAAGCAATCCTGTAGCTGCAAGGAAGCTCCTTCAGGCCATGTCTTAACAGTCTTTATGGAGGGTTGAGCTTTTCTCCTGAGGGGGGTGTATGCTGGTGTATGAAGTATGGATAGGTGATCTGACTGGCCTAAGTGTGGTAGTGGCCAGTGACCTAAAACCTTTCTTAATGTTTGAATAAACCTTGTCTCGTGTATTTTTCCCCCTAGTAGCACATTTGATGTGCTGTTCACATACACACACAGCCACAGCCACACACACACACAGCCTCAAACACACACACACACACACACACACACTTTATATAACTTTCTACCCTCCCCTCTCTCTCTTGCTCTCTCTCTCTCTCCTTTTACACTTTCTTACGCCGGAATTTGTTTGTATGAAATTGTACATAGTTCTTGCTTTTTTGTACCGATGACGTCATTCATTCACCAGAAGTCCCGTGCACACTGTAGCGGTGGTGGGCAGGACGGAGCAGGGTGGCGGTGGTGGTAATGAAGGGGGTCTCTCTCTCTGACGCTACACTGTTGCTTAATCCACGCTAGCTTGACCTGGAGGGACGCTGCGGAGCCAAGGGATCTCTCTCTGAACATGTGGTCGTCTGCGTGAACAAGACGCTCACAGGGTGGTGAACTCATCATTTCTCGGTGTGATGTCCCCGATGTTTGTTTATGATGGACGGCTGTCGTGTCAAATCTCTAAATAACAATCATGTTCCCACCACTCTTGCGTGACCCTGTTCATTTGTAGGTTGGTGTTTATTTTACTGTTCAACAACACACAACATTTAAAGATAGCCATCTGGTTAATGTCTATGGAAGAGCTATGGAATCCTGTCTTACTTTGACCTGAAAAGGTGAATATTTAGGTGCAAAAACACAGTGGCCAACCATACACGTCTTCGGTGTCTTGCAATGTCGACTACGACTGTCATGTTTCAGGGGAGTTCACACTATTCTGACTATTCCGGGACGTATTTCCCACGATGCATTACAAATGGAAACATGTAGACATTAGTTTAATGATTCTAAAATGAAGGTATATAATGTACAACGTTAGGTTGTGGATATGTGTGGCATAACTGTAGGTGAGGATATGGGGGAACATAACAGAATCTAAATAAATGGGAAGGAACTCGACATGATAAGACACAACCTATTTGTGTCTTTCTTGTACATATCTGTGTTCTTGGAGACATAATGAAAGTCACATATTTCCTTCTGACCGTGGTTCATGTAAAACTAAATATGAAAAAACAGGGTTCGTTAAAAATATAAAACCATGGCAACTAGCCAGGTTACTGTGGTTTCTGGACTGAATTAAATATAGTTCTAAGATACAGAAGCATTTCAGTATGTCTAATATATGAGGCCTTTATATGGTCTTTACATGATATAGCATCCATATTAAATAGCTTTATCTTTGCTGTTTATATTGCGTAAACAGCTGAAAACAGGTGCCATATAGTGTCTGGGACAAGTTTGGGTCATTCATGTGAATCTGTGTAAATGCTATTTTACAGGAGGTGCTATGCTAGGTCCTAGCATAGTAAGCCGAGATGGTGGAGGTGGAAGGAAACCAAGTACCAACTCGAGAATGACTATATGAACGCGCAGAGGACACAATATCTTCTTGTGATTTGTAGCCACCGCTGCAGTACCAATAGACCCTTTTGTTCCTGTGGTAGCAGGGTAAAGTAACTTCCTGTTCCCATAGTAGCAGGGTAAGGTAACTTCCTGTTCCTGTAGAAGCAGGGTAAAGTAACTTCCTGTTCCTGTAGCAGCAGGGTAAAGTAACTTCCTGTTCCTGTAGTAGCAGGGTAAAGTAACTTCCTGTTCCTGTAGTTGCAGGGTAAAGTAACTTCCTGTTCCCACAGTAGCAGGGTAAAGTAACTTCCTGTTCCTGTAGTAGCAGGGTAAAGTAACTTCCTGTTCCTGTCACTTATATTTAATGTACTTATTTTTATTCAAATTAACTTAAGTATTGAAAGTAAAGAAGAGTAAAGAACTAATTCAAGTACGACCTATACAACCATCAGCCCTCACACAAATCATGGTCGGCCGGTACTCCTCCTCTCTGCTACTCTCTTTCTGCTTTTCTTCGCAGTCAGTCTTCGTCTGTTTCCTCCTCTGTATACTACCGTCTATCACGGTTGCGTCTTG
Organism: Coryphaenoides rupestris; assembly: GCA_002895965.2. Classification (NCBI taxonomy): domain Eukaryota; kingdom Metazoa; phylum Chordata; class Actinopteri; order Gadiformes; family Macrouridae; genus Coryphaenoides; species Coryphaenoides rupestris. The sequence continues at coordinate 122,288 of PIJE02000775.1, forward strand.
TTCCGTGATATGCACTGATAGATGCAACAAGGGATCATCTTCCCTATGTGTTATTGTCCCATCCATTTAAGTTGAAATCAGTTTAGTTGTCAGGAAGGCGGCACGCAATGATGCTAAATAAAAATAGAGAATTCTCAAATGCATTAAAACTAAAAGTAAAAAAAGCATGTTTTGAAAATGTAAGGAGTAGAAAGAAGGCCTATTTGTGTTAAAATGTAGGGAGAAAAGTAAAAAAAAGTGTCAAAAAAATAAATACTTACCGGTATATTAAGGGTTGAAAGAGCCTTGGGTCATTTTAAAGGGGGGATTAATGTAGACTAGTAATACTGTAAAGTGCCACTCCTTTCCCAACGTCCGTACAGCCTGACTGGCCTCCCACTAGGACGGCTCACTGCCCTGCCATCCAGCAGTTCACCAGTTATTGGTGCATTTACACCATAACGCCACAAGATGGCGATACCGTGCATAGGCCAACTATGAAGTCACAGACGATCCATTCTCATTCAGGCCCACGGCTTTAATACAGATTCTGCAAACTGTTTGGGTGACAAAGGAATCCCTCGCAGCAGTGTACAGTGGAGATTTGCCTCATTTTCTCATGTTACAGATAGGAATTGCTGAGTTTATGAATTTATTTAACTTGAAGCAGCCGTTGCTTTTGTTGAGTCGATTATACACCTGTACTTTGTAACGTACTTTACAAAATATTCATCATGAGCGATCCTATTGTACCACCAGGTGTGAGTGTGATGATACATTCCAAGCCGTTTTAGAGTCCACCTCCCAGATGTATGCTGGCTAGATCAGCCTACCAGTTGCTTTACAGTCCACTGGCTAAGGCTGGTAGGCTGATCTAGCCAGCATACATCTGGGTGGACAGGGTCTTCCACTTGTGACGTCATAAGCCGGAGATTCTGAAACCCGCTTAGAATGGCTAATCACACTCACACCTGGTGGTACAATAGGAGCCCTTTAGGCGTCAAAGTGAACGGCTGATCAAATACACACAGTGCATCACAGTTGACGCTAATTGCGGCGACATGTCGCACACCTGCAATTCCTAAAAAGAAAAGCGGTCGAGAGGGTTTCAATGGATGACGCTGTTGCCTTGGAGACGCCGCACCTGCTCTGTATCTTCCCGCGCGTCGCGCCGCCGGGTGGGGGGGCCTCATTAGCGTCTTAGAGCGGGGAAGACGACTTGGTCCGTTTGTTAGTATTTCTTTTATATATATATATATATACTGTATATCCGAACTAGTTCTTCCATTATTATTTGTTATGCGTTTTATTTATTTATTCAATTTGTTTATTTTATTTCTCTTTTGAAAAAGTTAAAGCTTCGCTACTTGAGTCCGTATTTCGTATTTTTATGTCCCTAATTTTTCATGCAGCTCTTTGCAGAATTAATTCGTCAAAGACAATTAATTAATTTTATTATCCTTATGTGCCTCCCAATTTAATTTAATAAAGGCACCACACTGGTTGTGAATGTGATGAAGGGGATAGAACAAAGAACGTTCCTGCTACTTTGCCCAGATTTCTACAAAAATAATGTAGGCTTACATAATTCTGTTTCATGGCGTTAATCTAATGTTGGTGCTCATTGAAATACAAGCAAGTGACCTCACTTGAACCAGTTGAATAGAGAGTTACAAAGCAAGCCTGTTGGTGGATTAAGATAATCCTATTCACCCAGCAGCAACAACACAGGTGAAGCTCCTAACATTAATTTATTCATTTGTTTATTTGACAGGGACAGTGTACTGCTTCTTAGCTGTACCGGAGTTAGCTATAACTAATTTGCATCTGTAGTCCCTGGGCGGGAATCAGAGAGTAATATCTCTTTTAAGAAAATTAACACTGTAGTATAGAAACACAATAAGACCGTAGACAATAAGACATAAGACCGTACATATTCAATATACAACCTGAACATTAACGATGGGTTCGTGTGGTTCAGTTCTGGCAGTGCACCAGTATAGACAAAAATAGTCCAGTAAATATACATGGGTACCATGCTGCTGCTGCGTCAGACATCAATAAAACCACCTGATGTTAAAATGACAGGAACAGGAAGTTACTTTACGCTGCTGCTACAGGAACAGGAAGTTACTTTACAATGCAAATACAGGAACAGGAAGTTACTTTACCCTGCAACTACAGGAACAGGAAGTTACTTTACCCTGCTACTACAGGAACAGGCAGTTACTTTACACTGCTACTACAGAAACAGGAAGTTACTTTACCCTGCTACTACAGGAACAGGAAGTTACTTCACCCTGCTACTACAGGAACAGGAAGTTACTTTACCCTGCTACTACAGGAACAGGAAGTTACTTTACCCTGCTACTACAGAAACAGGAAGTTACTTTACCCTGCTACTACAGGAACAGGAAGTTACTTTACCCTGCTACTACAGGAACAGGAAGTTACTTTACCCTGCAACTACAGGAACAGGAAGTTATTACCCTGCTACTTGAAAATGGCGCCGTACGTCATGGCTGCCGTGTTGCGAGCTCCCGTACGGCGACGCAGTTTTTTGTAATTTATTATTTTAATTGCGACTATCTTTGCACTAAGTTAGCAGTAAGTTCACTTACGACAGTTGCACACTTCTGGAGATTAGAACGACAGTCGCTCGCTGCCTACCAGAGTTTTTCAAGTCTTACGATTCGGACGTCCCGCCCGGAGTCGTGGCTGGACTATCTCCGTCCATCTTAGGCGCGATTACACGCAAGCGTCGCCGACGGAGAGGGAAGCGAGCCGGCGTGGTAGTCAGTCTACTGGCTAATGTACAGTCTCTGGACAATAAGTTATGCGAGCTACAGGCTCATATTCAATTCCACCGGGAAACTAAGGACAACTGCATAATCTGCCTTACGGAGACATGGATGTCGGAGGTGGTTGCCGACTCAGCCATCGAGCCGACACGATTTTCCGTCCACCGCGCGGACAGAACAAAGACTCTCTCTGGTAAAGAAACGTGGAGGGGGGGTATGTCTCATGATAAACAGATCTTGGTGCAACCAAAGTCATGTGCAGACCCTCAAGTCTTTCTGTTCCCCGGACATGGAGTACCTGATGCTTATGTGCCGACCATTCTGGCTACCTCGGGAGTTTACAGCAGCAACCGTGACTGCTGTTTACATTCCCCCTCAAGCCAACATGGACATAGCGTTGAAGGAACTTTATGGGGCTATCAGCGAACAGGAGTCGGCACACCCTGAGGCTGCTTTCATTGTGGCGGGGGACTTCAATAAGGCGAACTTGAAGAAAGTTCTCCCAAAGTTCTACCAACACATAAGAAGCAACACACGGGGCGAGCGGATCCTCGACCACTGCTACACCCCCTTCCGGGACGGCTACAAGGCCCTCCTCCGCCCACCGTTCGGCAAATCGGACCACCGCTCGATCCAACTACTCCCCGTCTACAGGCAGAGACAGAAGCAGCAAGTCTATGCTACAGGATTGTTTTGATCACGCTGACTGGGACGTGTTCCGGGTCGCGTCAGACAATAACATCAGTGAGTATGCGTCCTAAGTCACCGGGTTCATCAAGAAATGCATAGATGACATTGTTCCTACGAAGTCGGTTCGGATTTATCCCAAGCAGAAACTGTGGATTAATGGCGATGTTCGCGCTGCACTCCGCACGTGTAACACCCCCTTTGACTCCGGGAATATGGCAGAATATACGAGAGCCCTCTACGACCTCCGCAAGACCATCGGCTCTGCCAAGCGGGAGTATAAGAAGGGTGGAGGACAAACTTAAGAGTCATGACGTGAGGGGTGTGTGGAAGCGGCTGCAGACAATCACGGACTTCAGAGGGAGAACCAACTCCTCTACCTCACTCCCAGGCGAGCTAAACACTTTCTTTGCTCGGTTCGATGTGAACGGCAGCCCGCCGAAGTCAGTGCTGCCTGAGGAGACCAGCCTGCTGAACATCTCAGAGGCTGACGTGCGCAGAGCCTTCAAGCGGGTGGACATCCGGAAGGTGGCAGGCCCCGACCACATCCTGGTGTCACGGTCGCGACCGTGTCTCCGGGGTTGGGGGGCGTGGCTCCGGGCTCCGGTGCCACCCCTGCATAATTAGTGGCACCTGCGCGGCACTCACGGCTGCCGTGAATTAACAATTAGTCACTGCATAAAAGCCCCGGCTTTCCACCCACTGGTGTCGGACCATTGTCTTGTTGTTGTTACAAACCTTGTTACAAATTACTTGTTGCATGTCGCTACTCTGTGTGACAAGTCCTGTTGTGGATCCTACCCGTATGGATGCCTACCTGCCTGTCTGTTCCTCACCTGCCTACCTGCCTGTCTGTCCCTCACCTGCCTGCGTGCCTGTATGTCCCTCATCTATCTGTCTCACGGTAAATAAATACCACTCCGCACTTCAAAACCCCGTCTTGCGTTTGGGTCCTCCTGCTCACATCGTGACAGAATGGTCCGACCACAAATGGACCCAGCAGACCCAGCAGACTCAGGCTCGGGGTTAGTCAGCCTGTGGCAGTACATTCTCGACCGGATCCAGCCGCTGCCTGCTTTCGAGATCCAGCCGGCGCTGAGCTACCTGGGGACCCGCCTGGCCCTGGGGGGGCCTCGTAGCGTCCAGCGGGCTCACCGGCGGTGGGGCAGGCAACCCCCGCCACCCCGGGTTTTGGTCCTGGCTGGACCACAGCAGTTCCGTTAGCCCGCTGCTGGGTCACAGCCATCCCGGCTCCCGGTCCCAGTTGGACCGCAGGAGTGCTACCGGGGAACCCGCCTGGCCCTGGGGGGGCCTCGTAGCATCCAGCAGGCTCACCGGCGTCGGGGCAGGCAACCCCCGCCAACCCGGCTCCCGGTCCCGGCTGGACCGCCGCAGCTCCTGCCAATTCCTGCTGCCAGGTGGCAGCCACCCCGGGTCACGGCTGGACCGCAGCAGTTCAGTTTTCCCGCTGCTGGGTCACAGCCATCCCGGGTCCCGGTCCCGGCTGCACCGCCGCAGCTCCTGCCGGTTCCTGCTGCCAGGTGGCAGCCACCCCGGGTCCCGGTCCCGGCTGGACCGCAGCAGTTCAGTTTTCCCGCTGCTGGGTCGGTCCCGGCTGCACCGCCGCAGCTCCTGCTGGTCTCTGCTGCCAGGTGCCAGCCATCCCGAGTACCAGTCCCGGCTGGACCACAGCAGCTCCGGCCAGTCCCTGCTGCAAGGTCTCAGCCATCCCGAGTCCCGGTCCCGGCTGGACCACAGCAGCTCCCGCCAGTCCCTGCTGCCAGGTGCCAGCCATCCCGAGTCCCGGTCCCGGCTGGACCGCTGCAGCTCCTGCCAGTCCCGGCTGCACCGCCGCAGTCCCTGCCGTTTCCTGCTGCCAGTTGCCAGCCATCCCTGGTCCCGGTCCCGACTGCACCTCCGCAGCTCCTGCCGGTCCCTGCTGCAATGTCGCAGCCATCCCCAGGCCCGGCCCCCGCTCCGACGGCACCAGTGTCTCCCGCCCAGCCTCCAGGTCGTCCACCGGAGGGTCCCGGCCCGGCCTCTGCCCTGCCTCCAGGTCGTCCACCGGAGGGTCCCTGCTCGGCCTCTCCCTTGCCTCCAGGTCGTCCGCCTGATGGTGCCGGCCCGGTGATCGTGGGTCGCCTGGAGGCTCCCGTTGAGGCGGGGGTACTGTCACGGTCGCACCGTGTCTCCGGGCTCCTTGGGGTTGGGGGGCGTGGCTCTGGGCTCCGGTGCCGCCCCTGCATAATTAGCGGCACCTGCGCGGCACTCACGGCTGCCGTGAATTAACAATTAGTCACTGCATGAAAGCCCCGGCTTTCCACCCACTGGTGTCGGACCATTGTCTTGTTGTTGTTACAAACCTTGTTACAAATTACTTGTTGCATGTCGCTACTCTGTGTGACAAGTCCTGTTGTGGATCCTACCCGTATGGATGCCTACCTGCCTGTCTGTCCCTCACCTTCCTGCGTGCCTGTATGTCCCTCATCTGCCTACCTGTCTCACGGTAAATAAATACCACTCCGCACTGCAAAACCCAGAGTCCTGAGTCTTGCGTTTGGGTCCTCCTGCTCACATCGTGACACCTGGGGCGCGACCTTAGAGCACGCGCAGACCAGTTGGCAGGAGTCTTCGCAGACATCTTCAACCTCTCCCTGTCCCAGGCTGTTGTTCCCGAGGGCTTCAAGATGTCCATCATTGTGCCTGTCCCTAAACACCCCAAGGTAACCTGCCTGAATGACTAGAGACCCGTAGCCCTCACCTCGATTGTCTGTAAATGCTTCAAGAGGTTGGTCAAGGACTTCATTTGTTCCATGTTGCCTGCCACGCTGGACCCATGGCAATTTGTGTACCGTCAAAACAGATCCACCGACGACGCGATTGCCATGGCACTTCACACCGCCCTCTCTCACCTGGAGGGGAAGAACTGTTGTGTGTGAATGCTGTTTGTGGACTTCAGCTCAGCGTTCAACACAATCGTTCCTGCCAAGCTTGACACCAAGCTCAGGGGTCTAGGCTCGCACCCGACCATGTGCAGCTGGATACTGGACTTCCTGTTGGGCCGCCGCCAGGTGGTGAGGATGGGCAGCACCACCTCAGAGCCACTGACCCTCAACACTGGAGCCCCTCAGGGATGCGTGTTGAGCCCTCTCCTCTACTCCCTGTACACCCACGACTGCATGGCTATGCACAGCTCCAACGTCTTCATCAAGTTCGCCGCCAACGACGAGACAGCCTACAGGGAGGAGGTTGGATCACTGGCACAGTGGTGCCAAAAGAACAACCTCGCCCTCAACGTCAAGAAGACCAAGGAGCTGATCGTGGACTACAGGAAGCGGAGAGGAGAGCAGAGGGTGGTGCGGACGCCCCCATCTCCATAGACGGTGCTGCAGTAGAGAGGGTCAGCAGCTTCAAGTTCCTCGGCGTGCACATCTCCGAGGACCTCACATGGACCACGCACACCACACACGTGGTGAAAATGTTGAATTTCCTCAGGCGGAAATTCAACATGTGCCCCCGCATCCTCAGAACATTCTACTCCAGTACCATCGAGAGTGTTCTCACTGGATGCATCACCGTCTGGTACGGGAACTGCACCGCACTGGAGCGTAGAACACTACAGAGGGTGGTGCGGACGGCCCAGTACATCGTTGGAGGTGAGCTTCCCTCCCTCCTGGATATATACACCAGGCGGTGCGTGGCCAAGGCCAAACGGATTATTAAAGACAATAACCACCCCAGCCACAAACTGTTCACACTTCTACCGTCAGGCAGGCGATACCGCAGTATCAAGTGAGCAGACTCAGAGACAGCTTCCACAGTCAGGCCATCAGGCTGCTGAACAAGTGCTAGTGCTAAGTGTTACTGCTAGTGCTAGTGCTACTGCTAGTGCTAGCCCTGGTGTGCTAGTGCTAAGTGTTACTGCTAGTGCTACTGCTAGTGCTAGTCCTGGTGCTAAGTGCTAGTGTTACTGCTGGTGCAAGTGCTGGTAGTAGTGCTAAATGTTGGTGCTAGTGTTACTGCTAGTGCTAGTGTTACTGCTGGTGCAAGTGCTGGTAGTAGTGCTAAATGTTGGTGCTAGTGTTACTGCTAGTGCTAGTGTTACTACTAGTGCTAGTCCGGGTGCTAATTGCTGGTGCTAGTGTTGTGCTAGTGTGACTGTCTGAGGAAGTATTCTGTGACATTCTGTGAATGTCAAAATATAACAATGTATATTTTATTACATTGATTGATATTTGTATTGCTCCCCTTAATATTTTTTTTGTATACTTTATTTTATCTTATACAGTTTTCTTTTGTTTAGATTTTTTGTAACTTTAATATAGTTTTCTATTCTATTTCTATTTCTATTTGTATTATTTTATAACTGCGGTCGGCTGTCGGGCGTTTTGCACATAAGATTTTCACTCACTGCTTATACTTGTGTAAACTGTGAAGTGACAATAAAATACTTGAAACTTGAAACTACTACAGGAACAGGAAGTTACTTTACCCTGCTACTACAGGAACAGGAGGTTACTTTACCCTGCTACTACAGGAACAGGAAGTTACTTTACCCTGCTACTGAGGAGCTGTGAAAAGGGTCTACAAAGCCTAGGCCCATAAATAATTTCCATGTTTGAACTATTTTACCAACTGGTAGCTTGTGTTTTTCTTATACTGCAATGCATATTGCTGAGCAAATAATATGTGACACACACATACATCGAGTTAATGAAATTTCTGACATACATAGGATATCTGTCATCTGACTGCAGCGTGGGGTTACCTCCCGTGACAGGAAGTGATGCGATGTCAGCTGACCTGTAGCACCGAGGAGGTCCTACACGTTATAATGGTCATGGATCAGAGGGAGGGAGGGAGGGAGGAGGGGCAGGGGAGGGGGAGGAGGGGATATGAGTGGGAGAAGAAGAGGGGGGAGGGGCAGGAGGAGAAGGAGGAACAGGAGGGGGAGGAGGAGAGTCAGAAAGGTGACACATGCTGATTGGTGTGTGTTAAGTAATGACACGCTCTCGTCTAATGTCAATTAGAGATTAGAATGTGGAATCACGGCAAAGCACAGGGTAGAGCGGCTGTAAAGGATATCTAGTATATATATAGCTATATAGTGCACACACGTGTATGTATGTGTGTGATCCTTTTCTACAGATCACATGTTTTTGTGTATAAGGTTAGTCTATAACCGACTACGTGTTTGTGTGTGTGTGTGTGTGTGAGAAAAACAATTTAAAATATGACATCATTAGCATAAATACTGTTATACCATTGCTCTCTATCATCCCCTCAAAAAATAACACACACATACAACCTGCACAAACACACACACACACACACACACTTACAAACACGCACGCTGCATGCACACACTCGCCAGATGTCAGCTCAATATAAATTTTGCCAAATTATAATTGTTCAGGCAGCACTGCAGGCTGACACAATGAAATTACACATAACCGTGAGCTATTGATTTTGTGTTATGTGCAGAGGGTGTGAAATGTGTGCGTGCGTGCGACCACAATGCACCGGGCGACAGGAACATAGCGGCTGCTGCACTTGGTCGCTCCCTCTAACATGGCCGGCAATTACAAACACAGGCGGAATGAAAAAAAAGACAAAACCTGAGAATTCAATCAGTGCAAGACAAGGCTCATATCCATAGTGGAGCAGGGTTAATTAGAGAGTGTGTGTGTGTGCGTATGTGTATGTATAATCAGTGTTTGTGTGTGTGTGTGTGTGTGCATGTGTGTGTGCACGTGTAATCACTTTATGTGTGTGTGTCTGCCTTTGTGTGTATGTTTGTGTGTGTGTGCGTGTGTCTGTGTGTGTGTGTGTCCGTGTATGTGTGTGTGTATGTATGCACATTAACCAGCCGTGCACAATGTTGCAGTATACTGATTGTTTAGCTACGTGTGCTGTCAGCAGATAATGTCTCCATTAAGTATTGATGAGCTCACAGTCGCTGGCCTCGCCGCGACACACACACACCCCATCACATCCACACCTCCGCCTTTACCTTGTCCTCTCTCCTCCTCCACCCCTTCCACCTCTTTCTCCCCTCCTCCACCTCCTCCACCTCCTATCTCCCCTCCTCCACCTCCCTGCATCTTTCCTTTATCCCTTTTTCCTTCTTTTTCTCTGAGCTATTTGGAGAGAAAATATCTGAAAACTCCCTGTGCGCCTGCTCTCCGAACCCATCACTCCTTCTTTTTCCTCCCTCCCTCTCTTCTCTTGCCCCCCCCCCCTTGTCTATTCCTCTCCCTCTGCTTTCTCTCATTCTCCATCTCTTCCCCTCTTATTTTCTGCCTTATTCTGTCTCTCATTCTCTCTCTTTCACCTTTCTTTCCATCTATTCATTGAATATGAGCACAGAGTCACCCCCCCCCCCCTCTCTCTCTCTCTCTCTCTCTCTCTCTCTCTCCCCCCCTCTCTCTCTCTCTCTCTCTGCATTATCTCTCCCGGAAATTGTATTTTCAGCTCAGCTAGGGCTCCATTATGAAGAGGGAGCGACATGCTGTAACCTTTTTAAAAAGCCATTAGTGATGCACAGGCCACTCCCCCTCCTCCTCCTCGTCCTCCTCCTCCTCCTCTCCCCCCGCCATCATCGTCGTCACCATCATCATCATCATCATCATCATCATCCTTACTACACCCCATGCACGCGCATCGCACACACCACACAGCCCCACACACACTTCATACACACACACACACACACACACAGACACAGGCACACTGGCCGGGCCGACCCCCTCCCTTTACGACAGCTGTAATGTTATTAGACCGTTGCTACTGACTGGACCCTCTTATACCCCCACCCATCACCTCCACCCCTCACTCAACTACAACCCTACTACCACCAGCGACAACCGCCCACACGCCCACCACCACCACCACCATCACCACCACCACCACCACCATCAGCACCACCCCTCAATCATCAGCACCACCCCTCACTCTCTTACCCCCACCCTGACCTCAGCAGCGCTGGGAGCAGATGCTCTGGGATCAGCCCGGGGCGGACGAGGCAGCTATAAGTGAGAGAGGTCAGGAGGAGGAAGAACGAGGAGAGAGAGGGGTGGAGGGATGGCGAGAGAGAGAGAGAGAGAGAGAGAGAGAGAGAGAGAGAGAGAGAGAGAGAGAGAGAGAGAGAGAAGAGAGAGAGAGAGAGAGAATACGACTCCCTGGCAATCGATAAAGGCAAACAATGAACTGTACCACCCCATCTCTCTCTTTCTCTCTCTCTCTCTCTCTCTCTCTCTCTCTCTCTCTCTCTCTCTCTCTCTCTCTCTCTCTGCTGTTGTCCAAACACAAACAACAGAGAGCAGACATCATGCACAAAGGACTCACTGGACACACACACACTGCTTGAGTGTGTGTTTGTGAATGCTTGTGTGTATGCATAAGTGTCTGTGTGAGGGTGTTCTGAGTGATATCCTATGTATGCATGTGTGTGTGTGTGTGTGTGTTTATTGTTCTTGCAGTGTTGTAGTAGTAGTAGGTGTAGTCAGAGAAGCATATAGTGTAGGGACAGAGGGAGAGGGGGCGATAGACAGAGAGAGAGGATGAGAGAGGGCGGGAGGGAGGAAGATGGGTGAGAGAGAGAGAGTGAGAGAGAGAACATGTGAGCTCTTCTTGAGAGAAGCCAGGCATACAGACGGACATAGAGTAAATCCAATCTCAACCGGCAGTTCCAGGAAGCTGATGGAGAGAGAGACAGAGAAAGAGAAAGAGAGGAGAGAGAAAGAGAGAGAAAAAACATGAAGCAACTGACCAGAGAAAGAAGATGAGGAGGAGGAGGAAGAGGAAGATAGAGGGACAGGCAGAGGTTGAAAATGTATTATTGATTATTGTCTTCTTCTGTGTGTAGCGGCTACTAGACCCTGCATATACTATAGTCTATACTATACTTCTGAGGACACTAAGTCTATAGTATACTTCTGAGGACACTAAATCTATACTATACCTCTGAGAACACTAAGTCTATACTATACTTTGCTTCTGAGGACACTAAGTCTATGCTATACTGTACTTCTGAGGACGCCAAGTCTATACTATACAACTGAGGTTGATATAGCTTACACTATACTTCTTAGGACGATATAGTCTGCACGATACTTCTTAGGACACTAAGTCTGTACTATATGACTGAGGTTGATATAGTTTACACTATACTTATTAGGATTCGGAACGTACCACAACTGTCTCCAGACTCAGAGCAAATTATACTTTCCATATCTATTATTTGTGTTATCTGCGAGACATCTCTTGACTCAAAATTCTCCACTTTCTCCACTGCAAGCAGCTCTCCAAATGTCTGTCTGCTCCACTGTCCAATCATATTCAGCGTCCTGTCATCTCCTTGACAGTGATGCGTCGCAGACGGGACGTCATAGAGCCATCCTTTTTTTTTTCAACTTTATTTTATAAGTGAAAAGAACAGTGGGACAGCGCAGCTAGTTTCGACAGCAGTTAGTAGCCTAGATTTCGAACGTGACTCAATCTAAAATGGCATGTTCAAAGGTGGCCAGTAAAAGAAAAGTAAATCGTGAAAATCTGCAATTCAAAGAGGAATGGAGCAATATATATGCATTCATCCTCCCTCCAACGAGCACCAAACCGATGTGCCTAATATGCCAAGAAACAGTAGCTCTTGTGAAGAGTGGCAATTTGAAACTTCACTATGAAACTTCACTATGTATTTTGAGGCGACCTTTCCTCAAAATTCAGAGCTAAGAACCACAAAAATCAATGGGATGAAATCATCTTATCAAGCCTCAAGCAGAATTCTTGTTACATTTGTTACATGTCACAAAGTTAAAATCTTGGCAACAGACTATAGGGTGCCACAGATCCTATTTTATTTAATATGGGATTTTATGTTTAATTTAATTTGATAGATTTTATATAATAAAATGTTTAATTAATTACAATTGTTTAAAAGCTTGACTGACCTTAATAAATGGACCTTTGTCTTATTGAAAATGTTCTTTATGGACATTTAAGATTTATATTTGTGTACCCCTGGTCTACAATATACTTCTTAGGACACTGCAAGACACACACAATTTTAACTAGAGGACACTAAAGTCACCATGTTGGGGTTATGGTTACTGCTGCTCTGCACTTTGAAAGCCAAATGTGTCTTGTTGTGCTGCTTTATGAATCATGTTTTCATCTCTATTGATTTGTAATCGAAAAATGAGTGAAGATATGTTATATTCTCTTCATGCATTCTGTTTTCTACCTCGCTCTTACATCTATGCTGCTCTCGATACTCCTACCTCCCCTTCCCTCTCTCTCCCCCCCCACCCCTTCTCTCTCCCTCTCTCGCTCGCTCTCTCGCCCTGATACCAAACCCCACACCAGACGGCTGGCTGATCAATACCATGACATCATCAGCACTGGCTGCCATGAGTGGTTGTGGGCGAGGCACTGGCCCTAAATGGGTGTATACACACACACACACTAACACACACACACACACACACACACACACATACACACGCACACACACACACAGGCGCACAACACTCACATACACACACACACACAAACACACACAGGCGCACACACACACACACACACGCAGGCACGCACACACAGGCACACAAAGATACACGCACACATGCACACACACACAGGCACACATGCACACACTGGCACGCGTAACACCGCCTTTGACTCCGGGAATATGGCGGAATACACCAGAGCCCGCTACGACCTCCGCAAGACCATCGGCTCTGCCAAGCGGGAGTGGAGGACAAATTCAAGAGCCACGACGTGAGGGGTGTGTGGAAGGGGCTGCAGACAATCACAGACTTCAGAGGGAGAACCAGCGGTGTAGAGAACTCCTCTACCTCCCTCCCTGGCGAGCTGAACACTTTCTTTGCTCGGTTCGATGTGAACGGCAGCCCGCCGAAGTCAGCGCTGCCTGAGGAGAGCAGCCTGCTGAACATCTCAGAGGCTGACGTGCGCAGAGCCTTCAAGCGGGTGGACATCCGGAAGGCGGCGGGCCCAGACCACATCCCGGGGCGCGTCCTCAGAGCATGCGCAGACCAGTTGGCAGGAGTCTTCGCAGACATCTTCAACCTGTCCCTGTCCCAGGGTGTTGTTCCCGAGGGCTTCAAGATGTCCATCATTGTGCCTGTCACTAAACACCCCAAGGTAACCTGCCTGAATGACTGGAGACCCGTAGCCCTCACCTCGATTGTCAGTAAATGCTTCGAGAGGTGGTCAAGGACTTCATTTGTTCCATGTTGCCTGCCCACGCTGGACCCATGGCAAATTTGCGTACCGTCAAAACAGATCCACGACGACGCCATTGCCATGGCACTTCACACCGCCCTCTCTCACCTGGAGGGGAAGAACTGTTGTGTGCGAATGCTGTTTGTGGACTTCAGCTCAGCGTTCAACACAATAGTTCCTGCCAAGCTCGACACCAAGCTCAGGGGTCTAGGCCTGCACCCGACCATGTGCAGCTGGATACTTGGCTTTCCGGTCAGGCCGCCGCCAGGTGGTGAGGATGGGCAGCACCACCTCAAAGCCACTGACCCTCAACACAGGAGCCCCTCAGGGATGCGTGTTGAGCCCTCTCCTCTACTCCATGTACACCCACAACTGCATGGCTATGCACAGCTCCAACGTCTTCATCAAGTTTGCTGACGACACGACAGTGTTGGGACTGATCACCGACAACGACGAGACAGCCTACAGGGAGGAGGTTGGATCACTGGCACAACGTCTGGTACGGGAACTGCACCGCACTGGAGCGTAGAACACTACAGAGGTTGGTGCGGACGGCCCAGTACATCGTTGGAGGTGAGCTTCCCTCCCTCCTGGATATATACACCAGGCGGTGCGTGGCCAAGGCCAAACGGATTATTAAAGACAATAACCACCCCAGCCACGAACTGTTCACACTTCTACCGTCAGGCAGGCGATACCCAGGATCAAGTGCCGCACGAGCAGACTCAGAGACAGCTTCCACAGTCAGGCCATCAGGCTGCTGAACAAGTGCTAGTGCTAAGTGTTACTGCTAGTGCTATTGCTACTGCTAGTACTAGTCCTGGTGCTAAGTGCTAGTGTTACTGCTGGTGCTAGTGCTGGTAGTAGTGCTAGTGTTACTGCTAGTGCTAGTGTTACGCTAGTGCTAGTGTTACGCTAGTGCTAGTCCTGGTGCTAATTGCTGGTGCTAGTGTTGTGCTAGTGTGACTGTCTGAGAAGGTATTCTGTGACATTCTGTGAATGTCAGCATATAACAATGTATATTTTATTACATTGATTTATATGTGTATTGCTCCCCTTGATATTTTTTGTATACTGTATATTTTATTTTATTTTATACAGTTTTTTGTTTTTTTTGTAATATTTTTTTTTGCTTTGAATTTCTATTCCATTTCTATTTCTATTTTGTATTCTTTTATAACTGCTGTCGGCTGTCAGGCGTTTTGCACATAAGATTTTCACTTACTGCTTATACTTGTATAAACTGTGAAGTGACAATAAAATACTTGAAACTTGAAACTTGAAACTTG
>PIJE02000775.1:139788-141713 GCA_002895965.2 Coryphaenoides rupestris
GGAGGGCAGGTTTTAAAAGCCATTCATAATTGCGAAGGTTTAATACAAAACCAAGTTTCATAATTGTTAGGTTGCCTGCATAATAGCTGGGATAAGAGCAGATGTGCCATTCTGAGTGCATGACCAACATCTTAAGAACATACAATCTGATAAACAATGCTAATTACTATTATAATGCCAAGACAAGGCAAGTTAGTTCTAGGGTTACGAGAGGGAAGGAGGGGGGGGGGTTATGCAGAATCCCAGTGAACTCTGAACAGGTGGGTCTTTAACAATTTTTTTTAAACAAAATATACGAAACAAAGGAAAGATAACAATGTCGACTTGAAAAATGTAAGTATGTAAATGTCATACTCTCTCTCTTTCCGCCTCTCTCACTCTGCATATGCATAACGTAAGATTGACAACGAAGCATTCGCCCTGCTAGTTAGCCGCCGGTCTAGGCTAGGCTAGGCTAGGATAGCAGCCTGATGGAGCTCCAGCCCTCAGCAGGCTGGCGGCATCACAGCCTGCCCGCTGACACTGAGCGCCCCGTCAGCCACCAGACCGAGCTGCTGCCGCAACCCTGGAGCAGCTGCCTGGACTATAGGTGGAGGGGGGAGGGGAGAGGGTGGGGCCATGGGGGAGTCCTGTTGATCCTCTGACGGAGGAAATCCCGGGCGGATTGGATGAGGACCTTTGTGAAGCCAGTCACCGAGAAAGGAGGCTGTGTCAAGGAGATGTGGTACACGCCGGGCCGCATAGTGAAACACACACACACACACGCATGCACACACGGACGCACACACACACACACACAACACACAGAAACACACACACACACAACACACACACACACACACACACACACACACACCCTTAGCAACACACATACACACACATACAAAGAAATATACAAAAATACACACTCACAGAAATACACACACGCACACACACATGCGCGCGCACACACGCACACACACACACACACACACACACACACACATATACATACACACACCTAGAGAGACACACACGCACTAAAGATGTGCCGACTGAGTAATTGGCCCCGGTGACCCGACTATCACCGTGGGTGTAGGCGGTTGAGGATCAGCCTTTATTCAGTATTTATAATATGCGGGTTAGTTATAATCTGCTTCTTAATTTTTGCTATCGGCTCATTCTTGTTGTCTCTGCCATCCTAATTATTGTGTTCAAGTTCAGTAGGCTATAGCCTTTAATTCCATTATTGCCTGTCCGACAAAATCCTCCATTATCGGGTTGTTATGTGTTGTCTCTGTTGGCATTTATTCAAGAATAAGATGCATTCTTTATTGTCTATGCCTATTCGTTATGTTCACATGCAAATGTATTGTGTTGTTATATAGCAGTCGGGCCGAACGTTTTGCGGGAAAGTGGAAAGCTTGTTAGGCCTATTAGCTATGAAGTCAAACATTGACTATGCATGTTGTTATTTGGATCATTACTTCAAGTGCATTACAGATAATAGTTAAGGAACAAGTTAGGGGAATGATCGTTGTCGATGCAAAAACATGCAACATTACAGCCCCATCATCCTCTGCAGTCTCAACTCATAATATATGCCCATATTAGCCTAATAGCTGGCCTAGAGCATTTGACTAATTTCATAATTGTATGGCTTTTGTTTAATCTTCGGCCTGTAGTTACATCAACAGCGGAATCGGGTGAGAAAATACCTGAACCGCACATCACTCACACACGCACGCAAACGCAGGCACACGCACACGCACACACACACACACACACACACACACACCGTGTCTGCATGTAGACTGCATCTCCGCTCAGTAATAAATCAACACAATTTATTGAATGTATTCAATTTAGTTTTTCCTGTCGGTGATTTAGTAAAATAAATATTGTGTGGTATATCGTCCTGAGTCCAAGCCACCCCCCCCCCCCCC
>PIJE02000775.1:148081-155581 GCA_002895965.2 Coryphaenoides rupestris
GCTTTGTAACGGCCGGACATCACCACCACCACCACCACCTCCACCACCGCACTGGATTTATTAGAGATATATACAGTATATATATATATATATATATATACATATTTACATATATACATAAAAGAATATTGTGTAATACGTTCTAGGCTGTATATAAAAGCATACGTTCATTGCAGTGCATTCATTTCAGAGACTTTTCACTTTGCGATGATCCAAATGTTGTTGATCTGAAAATATTTCAGAATTCATTGCATTTTCCCAAAGAACCCCCCCACAAAATATTCAATAATAATACTACTAATACTACTACAAATACGCACACTAATAACAAAAATGATAATAATAATAATTATTATTATAATGATGATGATGATGATGATGATAATGATAATAATAATAATAATAATAATAATAATAATAATAATAATAATAATAATAATAATAAAAAAACAAAATTATTATGTAGGCCGACAAAGCTTTCTTTTCAAATTCTAATCAAAATGTTTCTGATCACAGTGCGACCGGAAATCTCCCGATGTAAGCCGTCATCATGGAGAAGCTTTCAGATCCTGTAATAAAATCAGAGATGTGGAGATAGATGTTATCAGCTGGAGAAAGAGACGTAATGTGCTTCACGCTGTTGTGAAACCGGAGAGGTCCACTCCCACCCGGGCCGAGGGGGAGGGGGCGGTGTCCGGGCCGGGGTGGGGGTGGGGGTGGAGGGAGGCGGGTGAGGCTGCAGGGGGACGGAGGGAGGAGGAGGAGGTGGCTGCAGGCCCCCGCCTCCTCCATTACTCATGGACCAAGTAGCGGGCCACATCTCAGAGACAACAGCTGGTGGCAGCAGCATGCGGACCGGCCGGAGAGAGAGAGAGAGAGAGAGAGAGAGAGAGAGAGAGAGAGAGAGAGAGAGAGAGAGCCGTGTGAGGGGTTGTTAAGATGCTTTTTCCCGACGGACCACAATGTGTCTATTGTGTGCTGGAACACTTTGATGATTTTTTTAAGTTTTTTAGTTTTCGTCTTTTCTTTACTTCTTTTTCTTTTTGGTGTGGTGTGGTGTGGTGTGGTGTGCACTCGAAGATTTTCTGGATAGACAGGCAACATGAAGCGACACAACAATCGATCACAATCACAACAATGATGATATTCAAATGTCAACTCGTCAGCATGCAATGCGCAGAATTTCCATTATCATAATAGTAGTATGAATACATTAGGATTAAACACACACACACACACACGCACACACACACACACACACTTTCATGATGGATAAACACAAAAGTATTTCACCAGCTCAACAAAAGCTCTTTTCAGTTTTTGTACTACAGTGGACAGCTATTCTATTCTATCTATTCTATTGTATTATGTTCTTAGCGTTTCTCTAAAAATCTGAACAATGTTTGAAAATATGTCATGGATTTTCAGGTACAATAATATTTTCCCTATCCATATTGCACTCTCTGTCTCTCTTTCTCTCTCTCTCTCTCTCTCTCTCTCTCTCTCTCTCTCTCTCCCTCTCTCTATCTCTCTCTATCTCTCTCTCTCTCTGGCTGAGTGCAGTGTAACGTTAGGATTAATGAGAGAAGAGAGAGTCAGATGTAGCAAAGGGAACGACTGCTGCTGTAACGGCGCTGAGACGTGAGCTTTCAGGATCTCACACAACGCTACAGCACACACACACACACACACACACACACACACACACACTCACACATACACACACACGGACTGACTCTTAGACACACATGCATGCACGCACACACACACGCGCACACACCTGTATGTAGATAATGGCAGAAGGTAGAGGGTTAATGAGGTGTGTGCTTGTGTTTGTGTGTGTGTGTGTGTGTGTGTGTGTGAGAGGAGCTATAGGCAGATGTTCTGGTGGTGTGGTCACCTGTTGGTCACCTGGCACTCACCTGAGGGAGAGAGAGAGAGAGAGAATCTTTCTGTAAGCTATTTCCCTCACACTCTCTCATCCCCCCCTTCTCAATCTCACCTTTATCTCCCCCTTTATCTCTTTGTTGTCTTCCTCTCATCTTTCATGTGCAGTGATATCATGTCCCTCTTATCTCGCCCCTTTCTTTGCTCTGTCCTTGCTCTGTCTTTACTCTGTTTTTACTCTGTCTTTATTCTGTGTTCCTTTCATTATTCTTTTCTTATTTGTCTTCATCTTCCAAAGCAATAATCCTCACCTTGCTTGCTTTGTGTCACGCAAACACACACACGCAAACGCACACACACACACACACACACACACACACACACACACACACACACACACACACACACACACACACACACACACAAACCATCATCTTGCTTTATCTCCACCTGCCGCTCTGTCCTCTTCCTGATATCTCTTGTTTACCTTGCTCAGGTAGCGGGGGGGGGGAGGAAAATAACACAAAAGAGAAGAGAGGAGACAGAGGAGAAGAGAATCAAAAAATATATACCAAAATCGTGCACGGTGACCAGGTGAGGGTTCACGCGCACGTAGCGTGACCACGGTGCTCTCTTTCTCTCTCTCCCTCTCTCTCCTGGCGGTGTACCAGACCTGAGACCCAGCTGGTGTGGCAGCCGGGGTGGGGGGGCCAGGGGTCGGGGGTCGGACAGGTGAGGACGGGTGACAGGAGTGTTCACACACCTACACTATGTATACACCATGCTTTGATAGCAGGCCAATAGAAACGTACTCGGAGCACGCTGACCAGGCTGCGCTAACGTCGGCTCGCCCTCCTCGACCCCTTGCGCTCATATGTTCAGGTCAAATAAGAAATACACACGACAACAATCTGAGCCGCTAATGATGAATAACCCCCCCCCCGCACACACACACACACACCCTAAACACAACTAGTGGAACTATTAACGTGAGGACAGTGGCTGAGGAGGTGAGGAGGCCATCAGAGGAACCCTGCTCGCCGTGCTGTGGGGCACACACACACACACACACACACACACACACACACACAGGGCTTCTTTCGGTGCAAAAGGAAATTATTTAGCCGCTGAAATAAAATTGTTAGTTTAGAACAGGGCTCACACACGGGTGGTTTGAATCCTGCAGCCGAAAGGCCCCCCCCCCCCCCCGCCCCCAGGGTCCACAGATCACACCACATACTTGGGATAAAATTTGTTTTCTAAAGACTATAAAGAATATAAAATCGTAACTCCTTCTGTTTATTAAACCTTGATTATTGTTATAGCGTGTTGATCGATTAATTGTTTTATTTCCAATATTGTATCAATAGAAGATGGTAGTCTTGATAGGTGTGTGTGTCTGATTACAATTCAAAACATTTTAGACAAAGATGGAATCCGACTGAATTAATTGAATCCTGAAATGTTAATCTCACTCTCTCCCTCCCCCCCCCCCCCTCCCCTCTCTCTCTCTCTCTCTCCATTCAATTGTTACCGTTTTCAGGAGCAGCTGAAACCACCCACCTTTCCTTCCACCCCTCCCCCCCCTCTATACCTCCTCCTCCCCTCCCCCCCCCCCCCCTCTCTCTCTCTCTCTCTCTCTCTCTCTCTCTCTCTCTGTCCTGCTGTCTCCGGGGTCTGGTGGTGGAGGTAGGAGAGGTGATGGAGGAGGTGGAGTGTCTGAGTGCTCCTGTCTCGACTACGGGTATTCTTGGGTTGATAATACAGATGTTGATGTTATTGCTTGAGAATACGCGTAGCTGAGAGGATGCGATGGTCGCCATGACAACCGGCAGAATCTGAAGACTTCGTCTCCGTTCTGTCTCTGCTGTCCTGTTGAACTTTAACCTGCTGAAGTATCCCACCCTTCCCCCACTCCACCACAGTGCATCACCTCCATCGCCCTCCCCTCAGCCCCCTGCCTCTAACCCCCCCACCCCACCGTCTCACACCTCTCCCGTCAAATCCTGAAACCCATTGCATCACCCCCACCACTTCCCTCCCATCACCTACCCACCCCCCCCCGCCCACCTCTCCTCCTCCCATCCTTATTGCATCATTCCCTCACCCCGTATCACCTCACCCGCACGACTATCTCTCTATCACATCACCGTCACCTCCCCTGCCCCAAGGCATGCTGGGAGACTTCTCCCAGCATGCCTTGGGGCGGCCTCATCGCTCCGGGAGGAAATCACACGTCATCTCTGCTCTGTGTTCACCCGCCTGACGGATACGCTGATCACAGCCTGCCGCTGTGTGTGTGCTGTGCACCTGTGTGTGTGTGTGTGTGTGTGTGTGTGTGTGTGTCGTGGGGATGAATATGTTGTGGGAGGGGGGGGGGGGGCTCTGAGGGGAGAGGGGAGGGGTGGGGGTGGGGAGGGGTGTTACCGGACAGCGGCACAACGCGGCTCACCATGGCAACAGACTGATGGTGGTAGCAGCAGCAGCAGCAGCATCATCATCATCATCATCATCATCATCATTGGTGTATGTGTGTGTGTGTGTGTGTGTGTGTTGGGGCGGTGTGCATAAGGTCAGCACTGAAGAAGAGAGGGCAGGGCTGATGTCCAGACAGTGGGGGGGGGGGGGGTTGCGGTGGGGAGGGGGTGGGGGGGAGCGGGGTGGAAGCTAGAGCCACGTGGATCAGAAAGCGCTCAATATTTTTACGGCTGTTGCTCCCTGTGTGCCGGTCTCTACAGGGGGAGGGGGGGGGGGGGGGGGATGGGTGAGGAGGAGGATGCAGGGGGGAGGGGAGTCATCCAAGGACAGAGGGACGGACGGTAGAAGGAGAGGTGAAAGGTGAAGAAGAAGGTAGAAGGAAAGAGGCGGACAGAAAATCATTCACAACACCACTCCTCCTGGCTGGTGTCTGGGACGGACGTGTGGCTGGTGGACGTGTCCCCGGGGTGTCAGGACACCCAGTCGGTCATCACTCCCTCCTCATCCTTAAGACCTTAAGGAGATAGTTTTAATCACGTTTGGCTCAAATTATCGTCAAATATATGTGATGTGTTTGACTGGCCGTGACATGCCACTATAATAATGGAGGCCTCACTGCCATTTGGTGGAGGAGGAGGAGGAGGAGGTGGGCGTGGTTGATGGATCTCTCCGCCGTGGTGGTGTGGACGGGCATCAGGGTGGTATTAGCCGTATTGGGATGTAGGCGCAGTAATGAGATTAGAATAATCTCATTACTGGCCCCCATCATCCCTTTTTCACACTCAATGAACCACTGCTGCTCAGCCATGTTAGGGAAAGGAGGAGGGGGGTTGGATTGGGGGGCGGGCATAAGCTGTGTGTGTGTGTGTGTGTGTGTGTGTGTGTGTGTGTGTGTGTGTGTGTGTGTGTGTGTGTGTGTGTGTGTGTGTGTGTGTGTGTGTGTGTGTGTGTGTGTGTGTGTGTGTGTAAACACTGATAATCCCCAGTCAAGAGGATTCTTCATGGAGCTCGAGCCAGAGAATCACTCTCCCTCTCGCTCTCTCTCTCTCTCTCTCTCTCTCTCTCTCTCTCTCTCTCTCTCTTTGAGGAAGAAATTATAGAACTTCAAACCTTAACATGTAACATGTAACCTGTAACTCCTCCCTCCCCCCTGTTCCTATATAACCTGTAACTCCTCCCTCCCCTTGCTCCTATATAACCTGTAACTCCTCCCTAACCCCTGTTCCTATATAACCTGTAACTCCTCCCTCCCCCCTGCTCCTATATAACCTGTAACTCTTCCCTAACCCCTGTTCCTATATAACCTGTAACTCCTCCCTCCCCCCGTTCCTATATAACCTGTAACACCTCCCTCCTCCCTGTTCCTATATAACCTGTAACTCCTCCCTCCCCCCGTTCCTATATAACCTGTAACTCCTCCCTCCCCCCGTTCCTATATAACCTGTAACTCCTACCTCCCACATGTTCCTATATAACCTGTAACTCCTCCCTCCCCCCTGTTCCTATATAACCTGTAACTCCTCCCTCTCCCCGTTCCAATATAACCTGTAAATCCTCCCTCCCTCCGTTCCTATATAACCTGTAACTCCTCCCTCCCACATGCTCCTATATAACCTGTGTATCTTGGACCTTGAAGACTTATTAAGTACATCTCTTGTGTGTCTTGCAACTCTTACCCCCGATCATGCTTTATTAAACATCAACTCAAAGTCTATCCAGGGGGTCCAACTGAATCTCTTTCAACATTTTGCCGTTGTGAACAGGATCCCAACAGGAGACTTCAAAGGATCGGTAAGTACAATAAACTATATTCAAGAATGAACTGAACTGAATGCAACACCCTCAAATTGTGCTGGGCACTACAGCAATGTTGAGACCTGGGGAGGGCTAACAAGGGGCAAACAATGGCTTAGAGACACACCAGATCTAATGCGCACGCCCACTCCATTTGTATTTGTCATCAGATGATGCCATTTATAATATGTTACCAGGTGATGCCCAAATGATTCCTTAATTGGCGTGCGAGAATAAACGGGTCTTTCGTCAAAGTGGCGTTTCGCATCCCAGAAGGGGGCAGAGTGGAGTCCAGGGATGATGGGACATAATATCTCGTGGGACAATTGGTTAAATACAGCTTGTCAGAGTGGAAGCAGAAGCAAAGCAGCAGGCTTCTCCATGTCGTCACTCAGACGACGACAGAAAGCCTGATGAGTTGCCGCCCGAGAACATTCTGTCAGCGGTGTGGGAAGAAAGTGCCGGAATAGCTGTAGATACACAAACATGCCCTTCACAGTGCAGAAATTTGTCAACCGCTGCCTCTCTCTCTCCACAGACTCCTCCGCTGATGTAACGATGTCTGACGTACAGTTGGCAGGACACAACTCGGTTAACGACACAATTGGGGAATATGGCACGGTGGGCAGGGAGTGTTTAGACGAAGAAGAAGATGAAGGTGGAATGACGGGCGAGACCGTAGATGACGATGTTCGATGTTCGGTGTTCACAAACACTCCAATGCCCGAGTTTCCTGGGAATTGGCTGGTCTCTGACAACGATAGATATTTGACAACAGAGCTATGGATGCTGCATCTTACGAGAGACTACGTCGCAGGACGGACCTGCTCACGCATAAATGGTCCGATGGACTGAGCAATGTTTTTGATGATGATGATGATGAGGAGGAGGAGGATGATGATGATGCAATGACAACACAGAGCTGGAGCAATACTGACAAGTTGTCCCTGGGCTCAGACAACGTTTAAAAAAAACCCTACATACTGGATTCCAACGCCTCTGTCCTTGGCATATCGGAGATCCAGATGTGAATGTCAACATGTGGTGTGCTCGGGGCACTAGTATGGTATACCAGGCTACAAACAGCCCTCGCATGATTGGCCTGCAAGGCTCCTATTCCACCAGAGGAGGTGATGATGCTACATCCCCTTCTTCCTCACAGTGAAATATGTCAAGAGAAAGACCACCGACAATCAGCTAACCTCGTGTTATTTTATAACAACTAGCTGCCCCTAAGCCCTCATCTCGTCATCTCCCACAGACAAATACCACAAGAAGCCTCAGGAACAGAAAAGCTAAGCCGCTGATCGTCAACCCAGAGCTGTAGTGCTACAACGCTGC
>PIJE02000775.1:163081-235678 GCA_002895965.2 Coryphaenoides rupestris
TCTTTGTCTTCCATTCTCTCCTTTCGGTCCCACTCCCTCTCTCGCTGTCTCTCTCTCTTACTGTCTCCCTCCCATTCACCATCTCTTCCTCTTTCTCTCAATAAAAAGGTCATCTTTTTGTTTCAATCCTCTCTTGTTGTACATGTACTACTCTGAGGTCATGGTGTCTCCTCCGGGTCAAACGTGGCCGGGCTGTGCTAGCTCAGGATGTAAAGCTGCCCGTCTCCTGTTTCAAGTTTATTCAAGTTGATATGCAAATCAGAGTAGAACGAGTGGAGTGGTCATTAACGGCCCTGATATGCTTGTCTTCCAGGCATCCTCAGCCTTGAGACCTGTGATAAATAACAGTGTAAATAAAATACATAATGCATAATCGACAGATAAAAGATGAGGAGAAAAATAACAAAATGAATGAGGGTGAGCCCGAAAAAAGTGGCAGCCCTATTCATCTGCACCATATTCAACCCCCAGAGGGTTGCTGCTGGTTCAATTCCCTCAACTCGTCCCTGAGCAAGGCATCCAGCCCTCAGCCCAAGGCGCCTGGGAGTGCCTATGTGTTGGCTGCTGACATATTCCTTAATGCATGTAGACGTAGTCTGCTTGGACAGCCTGTACACGCCGCCCATCACAGACAGCGCTGCTGGGGAACTGCAGCATATTCCTGCTGTCTGTACCAGCTATAAACATTTTATCTTCTCCCGTTATATACGACTGCTTGGCTGCCAGGCTGCCCACACCACTCTCACCGCCAACCTATCACCCTCCTGGGCCAGGGGCCAACACCCACCTGGGCTGAGACACTGAGTCCTGAGTCGTAATGTTGTCCTGGTCGACCGCAAAACGCAGCTTCCGCTCTCTTACTTCCTATGAGGCATGTACGCCGCTGAATCATTCCCCAGAGCGAGCGATGCATGGGATATGCAATATATTGAATGCAAATGGATATCCCTCAGGAGGAAGTCCCTCCCCTCCTTTACCACCACTTGACCCACTAAGTCCTGCCCTCCTTCTCCCCAGTATAGCGCACCTTTGGCACATCCCATTCCAGGCGTTCCGTCTGTCCAGAGTTGAGGACACCTTCTTGGGCATGTTAGGTTAGCACCTGCCATCAACCAACACAACTAACCGCCCTAACTCAACCAACACAACTAACCACCCTAACTCAACCAACACAACTAACCAGTAACCACCGTAACTCAAGCAACAACTAAGCACCCTAACTCAACCAATACAACTAGCCACCGTAACTCGACCAACACAACACAGTTGTAGTAGTAGTAGTAGTAACATCACCAGAATAAATTTGATGGCCGGATGGAACTTCCTAAAACGTATTCAACTATTCAATACAACGTTTTAAGTCATCTTGTGCATCGGTGAAATAAATGTGTTTTGTGTTTGTGTTGACGTTTCCCTTGGGTTTAGCATTTTTTGTTGTTACTGTGCTGGCAGTGATCTGTGAGCTGTTTTTAATGGTCTTGTTGTTCTCCTGGCTGCTCCCCCCCTGCTCTCTGATTGACAGGTAATCACCCTAATGAGCTCCTGATGTCCAGTTCATCTGAAAGGATCCTCTCTGGAAGAGGAGATGGGATGTGTACCTCAATATTACCATTCTGTCACCACAACACACCCTCTCTTCATCTCTTTCTCGCTCTCTTTTTTTTTTCTTTTGCTGCTCCAATATCTCTTTGGGTTTCTCTCTCTCTCTCTCTCTCTCCCATTCCTCGCCTTTCCCTTTACTCTCAGCCATATTCTGCATTTTCTTACTGTATTTTATGCCAGTTCCTAACTCGCTGTACAGTGCAGAACAAATATGCATAGAAATGTACATCCATACGATGAGCATATGCACATTTGTACATTTCCAACACTATTCCATTGTCAATTACATATATATTACAATATTATAGACTCACATATGGTATATATAAAAAAAAATATGGTATACATAATTATATCTCGTCAATAGAAGGACAACAAGGATATGTGATATATGATACATAACACTTAATCTTAATACGTTATTATGACATGCTGATTCATATGGCCAAGAACACAATATGCTGAGAACAATCCACCACCTCTAAATCATTTCTAACAATGCTGACCACTAATTAAAAACAAGTATGAGCCCAAAGCCTGTGTGTGTGTGTGTGCACGGTGTTTATTCCTCACTGTTTGTATTCTCAATTTGTCCACAATGTGTATGCTCCCCTGCATGGAGCCCAAAGACGTGTGGCCACAGCAGTATCTCACAGCCACATGACTCACAGGGGAACAAAGAGATATGCAGTCTGTTGACACAGACCAGGGACAAGCGACACCCTCGATAAAGAGCACGACGGGTCTGCATGCTGCAATGCCGGATTCCCATTCATGTCTGCCTATCCTAAAAAAAAGAAATACTGCCACACGCAGATCGATCAATAAATCAATAACATTTATTGTATTTGTATTGTTCTTGCTGGCATGACAGGAAAGTGAAGCGAAGCGACAGCGTGTGTTGTGTGTTCCTCCGTTTCTCTTATCATAATTATTATTATTAGCAGCAGTACTGCTGCAGTGCAATGTGGCCTTTGTTCACAGGGGGCGTGGCTAACGGGAGGGGGCGGGTGCCAGAAGGGGGCGGGTACTAGTCTCCATCAGGGCGTCGCGTCACCGGTCCCTTCCTAACCTGTCAACGCCAAAATAAAGGAAGCTAAAACTCCACTACGACTCCGTCCTCTGCAGGAATATGCATGCGACCCACCGGGAAATACTACTACTACTAACACTAACGATGTGCCGATGAGAACCCCGCCCCGCCACCACCACCCGCTCGGCGGTGCTCTGAGTCTCCTCGCTGCTGCTGCTGCTGGGGGGTCGCAGCCAGGAAGCTAGTGGGCTGCTAGCTGCTAGCTAGCGGGCTAGCTGAGGCGCTAGCTAGCTAAGAGCTGCTCAGAAAGTGAAGCAAGCGGCGGCTACAAAACCTCGACGAGACTTATGCGACGGCTGCTGCTATCAGGTAACCCGCACACACACACACGACGGTATATCACAGACGTTGTGTTGGTCTGGAGCAGCAGAGCTATCGTGTCTCCTAGCACACCAGGAGTTGGCTTTTGATCCTTGACGGGGGATCTGCTTGTTGCGACTGGCTAGTGTGTGTGTGTGTGTGTGTGGTGAAATTGTTTCACACGCCGCTGTTGTTTACCATGACCATACAACTGTGTGGCGATCAGTAGACCAGTACCTCCCGATCACGTTGTAAGATCGCCCAGAGACCACTACAGCGTGCTGTGTTGCATTACAGTGTACATTGTGTGAGCCGTAATGTACAATCAGTGCATTTTGCAGCCATGGTTGTCATTGACACTGCGAGTCGCCTACTGCACTGTTGTTACCCTTTCAAATTAAGAGCCCGCAGTACCGTCGCAGCATCCCGCCCATGGCTCCCATAAAACGATTAAATATGAGTTTGTTGTTCACGGAGGAGATGTAGACTAGTCTCGGTGGCCTGAGCAGCAGCAGCAGCAGCAGCAATGCGGTAGACTGTGGCCGTGTTGGGTTTCCTCAGGAACGGGGGGAGGGGGCGGGGGGAATTGAAGCCTATTATTTATGTTGGTCGATACGTCAGGGGGGTCACCGTTTGCTGACAGCAGCAGATCACAGCAGTAACAAGGTCAAACGTGGAAAGGTACAGCAGCAGCAGCAGCACTGGACAGGTGCATGCATGCAGGCAGGCAGGGTTAGGCATGCCAAACCAGCTGGCCAGGTTAAGCCTAATACAGATGAATAATTCAGCCCCCCATGCAGTGGGAGCAACAACAGCAGCGGTATATGTGCAGCGTGGCCCGGCATGTGTGGCCCGGCATGTGTGGCCCAGCTCTCGCCCTCAATACTATTCTGGATAACCCCCATGACAGTGGTGTTGGAGAATGCTTTGAGCAGATCTTGGGTTTGCTTCGCTGTCACTTGGGACACATTGAGTTCCTCCTCCTTCTCCTCCTCCTCCAACCTCTTACAATGTTGCAGACTCAATAGAAAATTGAGGCCTACATGTATTTTCAATGTAATCAACCAAGGACTTGGGAACACGCTGAAACCTTGCCTTGCCCCGGTGTTGCACAAGCTATTTCAACAGCACTTCATAATATCTTAATGTGCATGGTGCTGCTGCTGCTGTGGTGATCCTATTACACCAGCAAGCTAGAGAAAGACAGACAGACAGCGTGTTTCCCCTCTCTGTCTCTTCACGGGCCCTGGAAGGAATGTGTATTATTGGAAGGTTAACATGGCTGTTTTTAGGGTAAAAATAGACTTTAATGTCTTCCACATGCCAGTGACAGTGTCATATGTTTCTTCAGGGTCATTCTACTTGGGTTGCTAGAGAAAGAGAGAGGGAGAAAGGGGGAGAGAGTGACTTAGCATGCAACTGGTGTTGGCAGCGGCTTAGCATCTGCTGCGCGACAATGATCTCTTTATCTTCTTGCCCAATCATAATTCTGACTGATCAGGGCCTCCTGTTCTGACCCACCTCTGCCGACACCCGCGTTCTCCCTGTGGCACCGACCTGAACGCACGCTGCCGTGAATATTCTGGATGCCTTCCCTGTTGAATATTTTACACTTGAGGTTAGCGGAGGGCCTGCATCCAAAGTTTGCGGAACAGGTAGGGGTTAGACAGTACAGAGACAGGTCAGTAAGGAGCAGGTAGGGGTTAGACAGTACAGAGATGGGTCATTAAGGAGCAGGTAGGGGTTAGACAGTACAGAGACGGGTCATTAAGGAGCAGGTAGGGGTTAGGTGTCTTGCTCAAGGATGCTTGGAGCCAGGTAGTTCAAGGGACTTTGAGGCTTGAACCCAGAACCTTGCTGTACTGGGTGTTGATCAGTTGACCAGCTGTGTTCTTGCTCCATCTTCACAATCCTCTTTTCCTCTGTTGCCTGCGCACAGTTTTCTGAACTCTTAATCCCCTTGCAAAATTCACCGCATAAAAGAGCCTTACACACACACACACACACACACACACACACACACACACACACAGCTTTCAGCGGTTTCTCAACTGTTTTGCTCGTCTAGCATTGAGCTTTGCTCGTCACACACGTTAGAGACACCTGCAGCCTTTCTTTGTGTGGGTGTGTGACTTCATTCTGTTTGTCGTTTCTTCCGTTCTTTCTTTCGTTGTTATTTTATTGATGTCGCTCTCTCTCTCTCCCAGTGTGTTCAGCGTACAGACGCATGGATTAAGCCTCCTCTGTCTCTCTCTTCTGCTGCTGCTGCTCCAGGTGAGTGATGGAGACCAGAGAGTTGACGGTGGTGGCCGGCAGTTTCGTCAGCTTCCAGCTGCTCTTCTCGGTGGCGAGTCCTCTGCTCTCGGCGGTGCTCACCCCCGCCTACGGCCTGCTGCCCGCCAACAAGCTCACTGAGTGGAACTCCAGGTCAGTAGCACACCCATACCTCCGCCTTAAATACTACACACAGTCTTTAGCACACGGTCTCTCACCTACTCCATAACACGAACCCATACCTCTGCCTTAAAGATAATCCATGCCCTGGAACACTTTGAGGTCATTAGGATGCGTCTTTTGGTGATGCACAATGCTGCCCCGGTCGTATTCTACCATTTTGTGTCGTACTTTACCTTGCCGCGGACGGCCAAACTCAATGTCTGCGTTGACGAGAGATGTTCCTCCTGTACTACCTCCCGTTACCGATTACGACACCTGAACTTGCGTATCGGAAAGAGTTGGGCGCCACACACACACGGGCTCGACTCACTCCACACACACAAGGAGCAATAACAGATAATGCCATCATGGACTGTAGGGATAGTGCACGCCCAACGCAGAACCATATCCATATCAAATGTAATAGTTTTGCCTGTGCTGCGCTCTGCACGTATCCACATGCACAGGCAGCTTTCCTCAAGTCCTTCATACCAGGAAGCAGCACTGTGGTGGTTAGTAGGCTGAGTAGCTTATGGTAAGAAAGGTCTGGCTGGGCCCATTATCATGCTGGGATGGGGATGGGATGCGGGGGGGGGGGGGGACACTGTCTTGTTTGTGCTTGTCTTTAAATCAATCACACACACACACACGCATGCATGCGTGCATGCATGCGTGTGTGTGTGGTGTGTGTGACATTTGCACGTTGGGGGGGGGGATTATAATGCAAAATAAAACGGCACATAAAACAGTGAAATATGTTGCTAGCTCAGAGGTTTTGGTTGTTGTTGCTGTTGTTTCGGGATGGTACGGTGTCAGGCACTTTTTGACTCCCGCCGGCCATAGCATGGGCACTCACGTGGACCATCAGCTATTTGTTGCAGATGGATAAACTAAGCTTTCCTCCTTATTAGGCTAATGCCGTCTGTTTGGAGGGTGGGTGGGGGGACCCGGAGGATAAACTGTTATTCTGGCCGACTGTTGCGTACTGCTCTCACAGGCTGTTTTGGAATAGAATATTAAGGAGCTAGCTGAGCGTGGCCTGAGAGCGGCCGTAGAGACGTATCTTTCAAACAGACTTTTACCTTTCATCCTTACCGTCCACACGTACCTGACAAGCGGACCTTCACCTCCTCCGGTAATCAACCTCTTATCGCACAGCGTTTCCCCCTTTAGCTGTCTAATCTGTTGCTCTCCAAGTCACCGCGTCGCTGTTTACATTTAGCCTCAGTAAAACGGGGATGTTCCCGTTTTACATCATCGAGTCATCTAGCAGCCACTTTTATCCACAGCGACTCACACGTGAGGCTAAGAACAACCTGCCACAACTTAGCAATCAAACTGCTGCTGCACTCTAGTTTATAAACGATGACAACTCAAGACTGAGTGGGACTCAGAAATACACGGGTTAGATCATAGGCCCTGGTATGAACGCACCACGGTGGACGCTGTGCAGCTCCAAACTCCAGGGACATTCCTCCGGACAGCTGCTGAGAGGAACGGTTTCCAGCAGTCGCATTCCGTCGGCATACACACAGCCACTCCTGGGTTTTGAGTCCATCATTTGAAGACCAAAAGACCAGATTTCCGCCTAGCGGGGGTTGGGGTCAAGGGTCAATCATCTGCGGGTTGTGTAACACTGAGCGAGAGGAAGACTCTTGACTTCTCACTCGCTTTAGACACTTCACCTCTGAACTGCTTCTTACAGCATGGCCATCCTTCAATTTAACTGCTAATAGCGCAGGAAGGGGGGGGGGCACACACATAAGAGACCCTGTGTTGCATAACTGGTTATGTAAGTAAGTGACCCACACAAGGGCAGAGGTTCAAGAAACCAAGAAAAACCAGGAAAGTTCAACAGGTCTGGGAGTTGGTTGTTGTCCTTCCGTCCAACGGAAGGGAAATGCTAACGCAACACAATTGGCCAAAACCGAGAATGGGAGATGCAGGCGAAGCATGGAGCTGCAGTGGATATGGTGGTCATCATTTTTCTGCTTCATTGGCTCTTTTGTTTCAGCCAAGTTCCTCCCCGTTGGTTTCATTCTTTGATGCTAACATCCTGTCTACGGCACACTGGTGTCCTATTTATAATCAGCTGGGTCGACGACGTCTTGTCCCTTTAGCCATCCAAGCATCGGATGTCCGTCCCTATGACACCAGGTCCCGACTCCCCACTAATACCAGTTCGCCGTAACAACAGGTCCCACCCCGGCACACAGATGATTGATCGAGTGTGAAAGGGCTTTCAACTTTGACCAAAACAACACACTAACCGAATCCACTCATGGACAAACCCCAGTCCGTCCTGATTCTCAAAACCGCCAATCTCACAATTTTATATACTTGACTTAAGTGTAGTTTTAACTAAACATGGCGGATGGGTGCTGGTCATCCCAAAGAGAAAATGTAGACTATGTATGGATGCATGGAGACAGCGTGGACATGGGTGGTAGGAACCCTTGGACTTTGACCTGGACTCTGGTCTTCAGGTTGGGCTATGAGTACATTTACATTTACATTTAGGGCATTTGGCAGACGCTTTTATCCAAAGCGACTTACAAAGAGTACATTTGTTGAAGGAGAGGCAGCAATATAT
Source organism: Coryphaenoides rupestris (assembly GCA_002895965.2). NCBI lineage: Eukaryota > Metazoa > Chordata > Actinopteri > Gadiformes > Macrouridae > Coryphaenoides > Coryphaenoides rupestris. The sequence continues at coordinate 171,106 of PIJE02000775.1, forward strand.
CACTGTGGTACCTGAAGATAAGAATAGAGCTGTTTTCAAGCATTCCTATTTACGAGACGAATAGAACGAGTTTCATAATTGCCAAGTTGCCTGCATAAGTAGCTGGGCAGGCGTGTGATTCTAAGCATGATACAACATCTGAGAACGAACAACAATGCTAAGTGCCATTAATAAGTGTTAAGACGTATAAACACGCAGGTTAGTGCTGGGGGGGGTTATGTAGAGTCCAGGTGAACTCTGAACAGGTGGGTCTTGAGTCTCTTGTTAAGGAGGGGGGTTACCACAATAACTGCTCGTCCAATCTGATTATCTTCTGGTTGAGATAAAAAAAAAACCCCACCAGCAGCACACTCATTGAACACTTCAGTGGCCGAAAGTTCACCTGGATAAAGGTTAACTCGGGTCAAAGTTCACTTGTGCACTTGCATGCACTCCATGCGTAGACTAACAAAGTGTGTGTGTCTGTGTGTTTTCTCTCTCTCTCCCTTCAGGATGGTGTCCACGGTCCATGCACTGGTCGTAGGTCTCTTCTGTCTCTACATCCTGTGGTTCGACGACAAAGTCAACGCGGACCCCGTCTGGTAAGAGGAGCATGTTTTGGAGACACTGAATAGACCGCATGTCAAGGGATGACTTTTTGGCCCCTAGTTAGATTCTCAGTATATTTAAACCGGCACTGGTCTTGGTTTGAGTTGTAGCTACAGTTCTACAGTTCTTCTCTGGATGGGTTGTCTTCTGGTGGTGGCGGCCCATTTTATTTTGGAGAATCTCTCTACTTCTGCTTCATGTTTTAAAGAGAGTCAGCAGCTGCAGTAGAACCGTGATCTGGTGACATAGTGCAGCTTTTAACAGTGTTCTCAGTCAGAGGAGGAACCCAAAAGGGTGGATAGAAATGTGAAGGTTACGAACACGACTTCACAACAAAGGATGGGGCTTAGCAAACCCGCTTAAAATGACCCGAGACTAGCAGTGATGATGAGGTATTGAAAGGTTAAGCATTCAATCCATTCCTAACTACAACCTGCCCACCACACACAGTCTTGGCTGTATTATTCAATGGTACACCAGATACATTTTATACTTCAGGGAGCGTTTTGCCCCCACCAGTATAGATTGTCCTCGTTTTGAATGTGACACCACCTCATAGGGTCGTGTATAAATAAACATTCTGTGCACGGTGATGATACTCAATGTTCCCCACAAGGTCCTCCCTCCCTCCCGAGGTGCTGAGGTCAAGGTTCACACCTGACGTTGATACCTGCCGATTGGCTGACGCACAACGTCAGCAACACGCAAGAACGCCTGCAAACGTCTACACAGCAGAACACACTATGCAGCGCACAACAATGAGGGGAAATGAGAAACGGGTTTTTCTAGCCTAGTTCGCAAATGCGTATTAGTCTGGAACCCCTCAATTAGTTTGGGATTTCCAAGGGGGTTGGGGGCGGCGCTCTCGACGGGCAACAGATTAAAATGCCTCTGGACGCAATTGGATAGACTTGACAACCAATCAGTGCTGCGAAATGTACGACGTAGCACGTAGGTAAATACTACAAGAAAGACCAATCCTGTCGGAAGTACAGCATACATATCTTATCTTATAAAATAAAAGCTTAAAGTGCTTTCAGTTGTTTGTTTGTTTGTTCATGTTTCATTCAAAAAAGCCCTGAAAACCCACCTTTTCAGACTTGCCTTCCCCAGCTAAACCCCTTCTCCGACATGTTTTTTATTCAAATTTTGTATTAGTCTTCTATTAAAGAGTTTACTGTATGTAAAGCATCTTTGAGTACTTTAAAAACGCTATGTAAGTGTGATATAGCAGTAGTATTATTCGTATTAATTTTTTTAGATAATGTCCAGATGTACAGTTTGTTTAGGGTAAGGCGTTTAGCGTCACGATAACTGCTTCCAACAAACCGCTCCACACCAGCGGCAGCCATCTTGGTTATTTACACTTAAATGCATCAGTGGCGCACCTCTGTAGAGTCATCGCGTCAAACCTGCAGCGTATTGGATAAACGGTTGTGATTGGTGGGTTCGAAATCTGTCTGAATTGGGGGGGGGGCGGGGGGGGGCACAGACTTGTTTTGTCGTTTCCCAAGCGAATACTACTCACCATCACTTGATGCTTTTATTGCCTAATTCTAATATTCACCATCACACGAAGCGTTTACAGTGTTGTTCATAATCTTCACCGTTGCTTTGAAGTATTTGACAGCATTATTTATGATATTCACCATCGGACAAAGCGTGAGCATCAGTGCAGTTATATTCCCCATCACCTGAAGTGCGTCCATTGACTTCTCCAGGGATGGAGAGTAGCTACTGATGAACCCTTTGAAGGGGGAGAGTAGAAAGACCCAAAACCCATCTGCCTCGTCAGACCACAAACCGTGACTCCCCCCCCACCCCCCCGGGGGGGAGGGAGGGAGGGAGAGAAATTAAAGAATGGACGAGGGAGGGTGGAGGGGCGGTAGAACCTCCTGCTCTCCTTCTGATAAAAGCCGGATGAGGAGACGCACTCCTCTGGCAGGGTCTCTAGAGAGGAGGACTCACTGTATTTCCCCTTTCATTCTGGCTTACTTCTCTCCATTTCTATCCCTCCATCTTCTCTCTCTCTCTCTCTCTCCTCCCTCTCCTGCTGACTCTGATTTGCATCATTGAATCCTGGTTGGGGGGGGGAAATAAATGGTAATCTCTCTCTCCCTCTCTCCTTATTCCTGCCCCCCTCCTCTCCCTCTCCTCTCTCCTTATTCATGTCTCCCCTCCTCTCTCTCCCCCCCTCCTTTCTCTCCATCCCTGGCATCCATCTTTTTCTCTCTCCTGCCCCGCGCCTTTCTTATCCGTCTACTTCACCCTGTCTCACCCTGTCCCTCCCTCTCTCCCTCCGACTCCACCAACAAGGCTCCTTTTCATAGCAAACAGCAGCAGGCCAGACCCCTCTCCCATCCCCCCTCACCCCCCGCCCGCTGTACCTCCTAAACCCCCCATCGCTTCTCACTGTTGAATCAATACAGTATACACCTCCCCTACTCTTGCATGCACACACACGCACACACACATGCACACACACGCACACACACATGCATGCGTGGTAGTGGTGCAGGTGTGCAGCAGGCAGGGCTGCAGAGCTGGGCTGGTGTTGACAGGGTTTCTAGTGTCTGCGGGACACTGCCATCTATTATTCATCCAGATATTTCTGTTGCGCTGGAATCTTTGCTATTTTATGTCTTTCACCTCCGATGTCTCGGGACTTGGAACGCCTCTCCTCTCGAGGTTGAAACGCATGCGTGTGTGCGTGCGTGTGTGTGTGTGTCAGTAAGCAAGCAAGCATGAACTCCCCCGGCTGGTGTGTGTTGCAGCACTATTAAGACCCACAGCCACACGGCCCCATTGTTCCCGGCGTCTCCATCTCAACGAGGCCCAGACTGGCCCCCACTCGGCCCTGTGAACACGCTTTGTCTTGCTCCCCTCCCCTGCCTCCCCCTTCACCGCTAGCCAGCGCATCATAATCCACTCAATTTGTGTGTGTGTGTGTGTGTGTGTGTGTGTGTGTGTGTGTGTGTGTGTGTGTGTGTGTGTGTGTGTGTGTGTGTGTGTGTGTGTGTGTGTGTGTGTGTGTGTGTGTGTGTGTGTGTGTGTGTGTGTGTGTGTGTGTGTGTGTGGCTAACGGATAGTTTTGCGTGTTGCGGATTCCATTTTGCGCTTGGCTGTTAAATTCTTCATTAACCAACAGAAGGCGACATTGTGAATATGCTTTTACATTCAAACCTAGTGGTCCACATATTTAATTACTTTGTTACACCACCAGTCTTTCAGTGGCTATTTTGTTCTGCAAAATTAAAAAGATTACATTATATTGAGTGGGGGTGTGAAGGGATTCTAAAAACAAGATTTTGTAAAAATTATTGTAATATACATGAAGCAGGACAAATGCCTAAAGGTAACATTGCAACTCTGATGACCTCCTATAGCACCTTTTGATGGGGGCTTCTGTACACTGCAGCAATATTAATTTCATCATAAAAAAATCGAAAAATTTTTCTCTTTTCCGTGAACATGCAGTAATAAAGTTCAGTGGGTAATTGATGATTTGGCCAAGGGTTGAGGTGCTAAGATCAAGTAATTTTTAAGCAACCGATTAGTCAGATAGTCCCGTGGACATTGTGTGATTTTAATCTGCAGGGGTGTTGGCCACGCGGGGCTCTGAGTGCAGCCGTAATGGCGATACGAGCGTTCCAGCTGCTGAAAGGAGCGGAAACTCCATTAACCAACAGATGTACATCCGATGTATAGCCGAAGGCGTCGGATCGATTTGCCTGAAAAGCGGCAGCAAGGCCGGGGCTAACGCAATCAGAGATGCTACAAGAAGAGAAGATTTTTCTTGCAGGTGGAGTGAACTGAAATGCTTGGTGGCACTTTACCGGAGCGACCAGTTGGAGTGTGCGGGAGGAAGCAGGCGGACATGACACAAAACAAACGCTCCTGAAGTCTTGGGGTTTCGTTTTTACTTTCTGATGATTTTTTGGGGGGGGGCGGCCCTTAGAGATTTCCTGAATCTTGCCATCGCTCCAGTTGGTTGACATTTTTTTGGGGTCTTTATGTAAATTACCCTTATTCTTCACTTAAACTGGTTACAACCATCCTAGTGCTCTCTTCTGGTTTTGCGCCGCCGGTCATATGATGGAAATGTCATCGACACTCGCTGTGCGTTCTTCTCATTCTTCTTTGCGTTTACCGCCCCCTGCTGTACCGGAGAGGGTAGGACGGGGGTCTATAGTCTGCTGTGAGTTCCCTCCAAGACGATGACCTCCTCTAGTAGTGACATGACGTGGGCGCAGTAGGACATGATGCAGACTTTGCACCCCGGGGAGCTGGCAGGGAAACATCTGTTTATTGTCCAATGGTCCGACTGATCGGAACTGTGCGTGTACAGCTGTGTGTGTGTGCGTGCGTGCGTGTGTATACATACAGTTGTGTGTGTGTGGGTTGTGGGTTCTTGGTTCTTGGTTCTGGGTTCTGGACTAATAGTAGTCATTTCAATTAAATCCTAGCACTCCGTGTATTGCATTTCATTGAATCACCCACACTTCATATTGGTTATATTTTGTAGAAGAAATGGCCAATTACAGACAAAGAACAAACACTTTTTGCTATTAAATGTGAAATCACACACACACACTCCCCCTCCCCCCCAGTAGAGTGTGAGTGAGTGTTAACTCGGTCCTGTGCTGCTGTGTTCCAGGGGAGACCCCCACCTTGTGAAGCTGAACGTAGCCATCACCTGTGGCTACCTCGTCTATGGTGAGTATAATAATAATAATAATAATATACATACTGTAATTAGTGTGAATATTTGAGGGAGACCTTTCTAAGTGTGTGTGTGTGTGTGTGTATGTGTGTGTAGACCTGGTGCTGCTGGCGTGTAACTGGAGAACCATGGGTGACAGCTTCTTTGTGTGTCACCACTTGGCGGCGCTCTACGCCTACGGATACGTCCTGGTGAGTCGCCATGTTGCTGAGGACAGCGTGGCACACTGACGCTATGGTTACCATAGCTACTGTAGTCATACATTTTTAAACATATCGACATTCATAAGACAATGGCAGTGATAGCATTATGAATAAAAATACAATAGAATAATACAAATAGGATGAAAATAGAAGTGAATAACATACCCCAGTGCTATGTACTTTATTCACATATTTTTCACTTAAATTGTGTAATTGGTGATAATGGTTTATATTATTATAAATACAAAATTACAGACAAAACTTTTTTACATTTGAATGTATATAAAGTTTAGAATAGAAACGGGTTTCCATGCCATGTTTCTGCCCTCACTTGTGCTTCTGCCCTTCATTTAAAATACTCAATATTCAATACTTCTGGATTCATAGGCTATATTCCCCATTCCTACATTTTCTAGACCAGCTGATGTTTTCTTTTGTACATTACATTACATTTTCTATCCTTATTATGTATATTGTGTTATCTTTACCATGTACAGTATATTGTGCCTGTCTCTCACTCTGTCACTGTCTCTCTCTTGTTTTTCAATGCATATAGATACAGAGTATATATATATATTTTTTTTTTTTATCTCTTGTTGCGTGCATGTTGAATGTGTATACTACTTGTATTGCTAGTTGGTGGTTGTTGGTTGTTGTTGTTGTTGGTTTAACTGTTGTGTTGTTTCATGACAGACGCGTGGCGTACTCCCCTACTTTGCCAACTTTCGTCTCATTTCAGAGCTGTCCACACCGTTTGTGAACCAAAGGTACGCAGCCACGCACACACAACTCACACACACCTTTAATCATAGCTATTATTAATTATTAAATATCAAGTCATTTTAAAGCCAATTAGTCAGGGAATATTATCAGATATTTGGCCAATCTTGGAATAAATTCCTTACCAAGAAATTTCTTCACCAATGTGTTTGTAAAGGTGTCTAATAACACATATACAAATATTTAAATTCAACTCCCATAGGAAAACCTGTGACAGCTGCTTAAAGTTGGGGTACCCGGAACCTTATCTGTGAAAAATTGAAAATGTTTATTTCTGCCTTGTGAGGAGTCAAACTAGGGGTTTTTCATGGTTCTGAATCAATTGCAAGCATTTATTTTGCTGGGTGCAGACCCTCAGCCACTTCTCTGATGTCAACAAGCACATGGAGGAAGGTGTCAAGAAACATGGTCCACTCCACAAAGACCTTGCCCAAAACACGGATGAAGCGAGATGCTGAAGCGATTGAACTTGCCCTCAAATGGTTCGAGGAGAACAACCCCTTCGACCACGATCGAGACAAGCAGTTGCTTGTGTCCTTCTCAACAGGATTCACGAGCACTGCAGATTACGCAGTCAACGCTGAAAGAGTGGCTGAAGTAGGGAGAGAGATGCAGATAAAGCTGGATGGACAATCAGTGACATCGACCATGGAGGTGAAGTTCAAGGTACAGGCCCTGTCATCGATCAGAAAGATTCCCAAGGTCAATGAGAAGAAGATTCACCTAAACTCACTCAAGTTGTTCAACCGACTGATCATTTTCGCCCAACGGGATATGACAATCGAGACAAGCTTAGAGTATGAGCTGACTCTCTTCCCCTTTTTCCTTGTTCAGTAACAAAGACCATAAAATGAACAAGGCGAACAAGGCAGGCTTTTCCAGTTGACCGATCCGCTTAACCTCACTAACCAGCCCTGCTCCAGCCTGGTGGTTGATGGCGGATGGCTTCTCTACATGGTGAAGTGGGAACAAGGTCAGACTTGGCAGGAGATTGCTGACAGTTACCTGAGGTACGTGCAGTGTCTTGGCAGTCGCTCTCAGAAGATCATTGTGGTCTTCGATGGCTATAGCAGCTCGCCAAAAGATCACGACCACATCCGGTGTACCAAGAACTCCTGCTGTTATCTACAGATTCGACCGGATATGATACATTTGACACCAAGGGCAAAGTTCATGCACAACACTCATAACAAGAGTGAGCTCATCCACCTCCTCTCTTCAACATTCCGGAAACGTCAGATCACCGTGGAGCAGTGTGACAATGATGCTGACACTTCCATTGTGAGAGCGACATTGGCTGCTGCTGCAGATGACTCTGTTGAGGTCAGTAAAATGTTTGTAGGTATTTTACTTACATTAACAATGATTACTTTAAACAAAAAGACTATTAGCATTGTTAAATAACTTGACAATTGTTAAGTTCACTGTTTTTGCACACACTACGGTTTGCACATATCTTGTTCTATTTTCAGGTGCGGGCAGAAGACGTGGACGTGCTGGTAATGCTGGTCCACCATAGCTCAAGCACCAACCATCCACTCTTCTTAACCACGTCGAAGGGCTCTTACGATGTCAGGAGGATCCAAGAAGCTCTCTCTGAAAGACGGAGGCGCTACCTGCTCTTTTGTCACGCCTTCACCGGTTGTGATACGGTTTCTGCAATCGGAGGCCATGGGAAAACGACGCTATTTGACAGGTTTTGTGCAGGGGACATTGATGAACACATGGACATCTTCCTCGATGTACATGCTACTAAGGACGCGGTGATCAGGACTGGTATTGCGATTTTCCAGCACATTTACCACGCACCAGGTACTATTTTGGGTGCAATTCGATACAACATGTTCTCGCGGAAGGCGGCGGCCGGGCTGATCAAGAGACTCTACCTCCATCAGAGGGTGCAGCTGCACAGCATTCTCTCCGTGCCTATCTCCAAACCCGGGACTGGATTCTGCTGCAGAGCATGTCTTTGGATCCCAGTGAATATGGATGGATGGTAGGGGTTCATGGTTATGAGTAGGGATGCACCGATACCGATACCAGTATTCGGTATCGGTCCGATACTGTGCTCATGTACTCGTACTCGTACTCGTTAAACTACTCCGATACAACCGCACCGATACCACTTTGGCAACGCAACGTTAACGTTGTAATATTCTTAGCCAAGGAATATTGAAATAAAGAGATGCAACCGAGTTGTCGTTTATGGATGTTTAATAGCAACGAGAGATCGCATGAGATCAGAACCGCGAATTAACGGAGAACCCCCCCATCAGAACCGCGAATTAACGGAGCCCCCCCCACCAGAGACGTTGACTCGGAGCCCAGCGTCTCACGGGAGCGTCATCATTGCGCATCCTTGGCGCAACATCTGTGATGTCCACCAATGTCCTAAACAACAACACGTCCTTGGTACCGAATATCCGACTGACGTATGTTGGATGGTTCTGAATAGGTTACATTTAATTGAAATTATTAATTATTAAATTATTAATTGAAGTTATATTTGTTTAATTTGTTCACAGTCAGAAAGTGAGGAACATCTGATTGAAAATAAAACATGTTTTCAAAGTCATTAGAACTGTAATGGTTTTATTAAGTACTCGGTATCGGTATTCGGTATCGGCAAGTACCCAAATGTAAGTACTTGTACTTGTACTCGGTCTGAAGAAAAGTGGTATCGGTGCATCCCTAGTTATGAGCCAGTTCCAACACTAGACCCCATGGCTCCTGAGGAGCTACTCCAGTTCACAAGCTGTAATTGTAATGGAGATTGCAGCAACCGGCGGTGCAGCTGCAAGAAGAATGGTGTCAAGTGTATCTCAGCATGTGGAAATTGGAAAGGCATTACATGCAATAATTGTATTCATGATGGTGTAGAGTCTGGAGAAGACTCAGACCTTGACTCATGAAGCATTTAACATTGTGGATCAATATTGTTTTCTAACTAATATTCGAGATATTGAAATAAACTAATAACGCTACTTTTTAATTTGCAGTTTTTCCACCAAGGAGTGGTTTTAGTGCAAAATAGATTTTTCAAAGATAAGGTTCCGGGTACCCCAACTTTCAGCAGCTGTCACGGGTTTTCCTATGGGAGTTGAATTTAAATCTTTTTATATGTGTTATTAGACACCTTTACAAACACCTTTTTTATATTTCCCTGACTAAATGCTTTCATCCCCAAGCCACTTCCAGTCAGTGAGCATTCAGATCCTGGGTTGGGCCAGCGATGTCAAACATGCGGCCCAGGGGCCAGATGCGGCTCGCAGGCCGATCCAATCCGGCCCCAGGGGCAATTACATATAATTGATTTGATTTCTTCCTTCTTATTGATTTCTTCACTTTATCAATTGTTCACAACAAAAATATGTTTTGTTGTTGTGTAATTTAAGGCTAAGGCTGCACGAGTTGCAAGACTTTCATACGAGTTCCTGGGAGTTCAGGGACCTGGAGAGATGGCGCTAGTAGACTGTTTCGCTCACCCTGTTCAGCCATCTCTTCTGACGGGGAAGAAGCTTTTAGCCATTCGACTGTCCTCCCCCCCCCCCCCTTAATAATCTTGAGTTCCTTGAATGTTCTTTTTAATATTCCATCTTGCATTGTTTTCAATCTGAGGCTCTCTTTCTCTCTGTCTCTCTCTCTATCTCTATCTCTCTCTGTGTGTCTCTCTCTCAGGTGGTTCTATGAGGTGCTGAAGTACCCTCGCTCCCACCGCCTGGTGGTGCTGAACGGCGTCGCCATGGCGGCGGTCTTCTTCCTGGTGCGCATCGCTGTCATGCCGCCCTACTGGGCCAGCGTCTTCGCCACTTTCGGCACGGAGTCCTTCGCGCGGCTGGGCGTGGGCGCGCAGGTGGCCTGGATCTCGTCCTGCATCGCCCTGGACGTGCTCAACACCATCTGGATGTACAAGATCACCCGCGGGTGCTACAAAGTGCTGACGGGCGCGGCAGGGCGGCGCACCAAGGTGACACCGGAGGAGCCGCCGCCACAACCACCGGCCACCACCCAGCTGGCCTCTGTGAAGAACCACACTGACTGAAGCTGGAGGCGGGGTTAAAACTCTGGAGGCGGGGACTAACTGGTGGTGGTGGTGGTGGGGGGGGGGTGTTACAGAGGTACAGACACTACGGGAGGCAGAGGAGGAGGAGGGGGGGAGAGGCGGGGCTTCCAGGAGTCGCTCACTCTTCCGCTCCTCTCCTCTTATACCCCCCCCCCCCCCCCCAACTTGACCCCCACAGACCCCTGGAGGTCGTCTGACAAGCACACTCTAAAAGCCCTGGTGGTGCCCCCCCTCTCTCCCCCTCTCTCCCTCTTCCATCATCACTACTTCCTTATCTTTCTTCTCTCTCTCTCTTCCCCTCTTCTCTGCCTCTAGTCTCTGTCTCTCTATGTCTCTGTGTCTCTGTGTCTCTCTCTCTGTCTCTCTCTGCCTTCAGCCAAGGCCTGGTCATGTGAAGTGCCTGAGAGTCCAGAAAAGCAATAACTGCAGTGGAAGAAAATCACAGGTTTTATCACCACCACCACCTCCTCCTCCTTCCTTGCTACCACCTCCTCATCCTGCCTCCGAATGGATCAAAAATATGAATTGGTTTCCGTTATCCTGTCCTCCGGTTCATCCTGCAGCCCTCCGGCATTCCTCCGTCCACACGAGACGCAGACATCATCACGCGAAACATGCGCACACCCGCACACGGCAGGATGCGTGTGACATGCGTGTCTTTGTGTATGTGTGTGTGTGCCTGGGGATGGTAGGCGGACTCCAGCTCCACCACCACCACTACCCATCGCGACCTCTGACTGACTCAGGGGTCAGTGGGTGTCTGGGGGGGGGGGGGGGTCGAGGCGAACAGAGCATGCTCAAGTTGGGACCTGGAGGGCCTCGGTATCCTCTCAGTATTTCTCGCGCCAGAAGACACGGTGGCTGGCTTGCCCCCCTCCCCCTTACCCCCCACTCCGGTGCAGGAGCCCCTCCAGGCCGTGTCCCCCCCCTCCCGTTCAGCGTGTCCATGGATTGACGATGAACATTTCAACAGTTAATCACAAGCCTCTTGCCTCGGGGGGGTGGGGGGCGAGGCCTCGGTTGTGTTTTGGTTGCATTCTACCTCTCTTCCCTGCCTTATAAAGACTACAGGAGAAGCGGCTCCAGCGCTCTGCGTTCACACACACACACACACACACACACACACACACACACACACACACACACACACACACACACACACACACACACACACACACACACACACACACACACACACACACGTCGGCCCATCGGTTGTCTCTCGTATGTGTGTGCGTGTGTATGTGCTTGTTTTCTGTTTAGTTTAGTTTTGTTTCCGTTTTCCCGTACCGAGGGGATTTTAGCCTTGGGAAGAAAACAAAAACTAAAGGATATGTACAGCTCCTCCCTCACGTGTTCAGTGAGCACAGAGAGAGCTTTTTACTCATTCTCTCATTCTCTTTCTGTTTTTCTTTAGCACTCTCTCTTTCTCAGTCAAGTGTCTCTGGAGATTTCCTCCACCGCCACGTCGCTGTCGCTTCACACAACTGTGTGTGTGTGTGTGTGTGTGTGTGGGAGCAGCCTTTATCTGCTGTCGTTTATAAGCTAACATCGACGTGCTGGCGTTTATCTGCTAGCTAGCACACGCATCTCCGCGGTTCTTGGCTCGCTGTGATGGCCAGGTCTACACACACACCCACACACACACACACATTGTCTGTGTGTGTACTGTACAATACTCTCCCTGCGCAGAATGTCTGTCACATGAATTCTCCTGATATCATATTATACCGAATATCAAACAACAGATAACGTAAACTCAATCGATCAATTAGTCATTTGATGACCTGAGACAGCTAGCCGTGCAGTCGCTCGCGCTACCATACGTGGCTAGCTGCTAGCTGCTTGTTCTGGTTTTAGTTTTTACTATATCCTTTTGGTTCATTGGTAACCTCGCTATGAAGCATGACAATATGGAATATTTTTGGAGGCCTTAGTAAAAAAAATAAAATAGATTGATTATAGATGAATGAAACATCTAAATATTCACAACTTAATGTTAATCCAACAAGGGGTTTGTCCACGCAGAACTACTTTTCTATGAAGCTAGTGCATTTTGTCTCTCGGACAGAGCAGATGATTATATGCATGTATTGATCAATTGATTTCTGTGTGTTGCTCTGGGTAAGGTCAGAGGTCATCTGGCAGGGTGCGGGATGGTTGACCTTTCAACCCGAGATACCCCAAATCTCTCTCTCTCTCGCTCTCTCGCTCTCTCGCTCTCTCTCTCTCTCTCTCTCTCTCTCTCTCTCTCTCTCTCTCTCTCTCTCTCTCTCTCTCTCTCTCTCTCTCTCAAGAGACGGAGTTAGCCAGGACTGAAGACAACCCAATATTAATCGTAATGTTTGAAATGGCTCAAATCTAAACCTAAGTAGTTCCTGGTGGGGGGGTATTCTGGTTTAGAGTTTACCCCCTTTTGGTTCGACTATCTCTCTCTGTCTGTCTGTCTGTCGGGGGGGGGGGGGGGTGCATGCAGTCGGTCAGGATAAGAGACTCGGAGGACGATATTGACGGATATTCACTGTGTAACCTCCACATCAGACTCCCAGCACCCTGACCTTCTGTGTACCTATCGGTCTTACCTGTATGTCTGCCTGCCCCTGCCCAGCCCTCTGTCTGCCTCTAGCCGCCTGCCTGTCTGTCTGTCTCTACCCGTGTGTCTGTCTGTGCCTTCACACCAGCAGGGGCTGTGGTAGTTTTCATTCTGTTCTTTTAGCATGACCTTTGACCTTTTTAATGCTGAAGCCCCTCCCCCCCTCTCCCTTCTATATTCCTAATATGTATACTGTATACTGTATATAATGTATATATGTATACTGTATGCATATATTTTTGTAACCTGCCTGCACAATGAAAAATCCGGCCAAGTATTATTATAATTATTATATTGTCGTTATCGTCATGCAAGACTCTCCCCCACTGGGGGGTCATGTTGTGGGTGGACGGGGGTCCGTCTCCCTCTATGAATGTTCGGTGGCATTAAGGGGAACTTTTAATGTCCACAGGGATGAGACTGGAACTCTCAATGAACACACACACACACACACGCATTATATATTATTATATTTTGGAACGTCTTCTCTTGTTTTTAGGGCTGGAATCTGCCCTCCTCTCGCAGGCCTCTGGAACTATAAAAGCTGTGAATACTTTAACGACGGTAACACGCAACACGGGTCCCACGGGCGGAAGAGCCCGTCACATGACTGATGAGGAACTAGCGTGATGTTCGCAGTTAGCGTTTTGTTTGTAGTTTTATTTTGTTGTCTATTTTTTGTTTTTTTTGTTTAATGCCACCTATGAATGCCTTTTTTGAGTTCAGACTGGTACTAGTACTCTGGTCTAGGAGGACATCCTGCAGATCTCTGGAAGGAAGAGCTCTGTGGGGGGGAGGGGCGGTGGGGGAGGGGGGTGGTCCCAGGTACAGACCAGTGGTGGCTGTGAGGGGAGGGGAATACATTCGTGACAATGAGAACAAGAAGGTGGGGGGGCGTGTTGAATGATTGTTTTCGGAAGTTACAAATTGACGAAAATGTTGATGTGATGATCAATTGATGAGCGCAGATTGTAGAAATGTGATATGATGCTGAAGATGCCTGCTGGCTCGTTATGGGGGGGGGGGCAGACGCAGTGGGTGCAGCGCTTCACCAGAATAACGCTGGACTCCGCCACCATGCTGAGAGAGAGAGAGAGGGGTCGCCTGGTAACCAGGAGCAACCAGGTCGTTCAATCCCATAGTGAGCCCGCCGCATGCGGATAGCAAGTACAACGGCACTTTTTGATCTTGTACTAATGATGCACAATGTGTTAGAGAACAGCCTGACTACCGTCCAGGGTTTAAATAATCGAACAGAAACCGATCCGAATGAGAATGATTTGGAGATATCGGTGGGGGGGGGGGGGAGGAGAGACGACAATGAAAACCTTGCCAGTGAAGCTTACGTTTCTCTTCTTACTTTTTTGTTTGGTCCCTTTTTAATTTCCTCTTTTTAATACAATGCAATCTTTTTGGGGTTTTTTTTGTTTAAATCTGTTGTTGCAGAGGTTTTAATGTGAAGTGCTGACCATGACACCCACGCCCTGTGTCTCCCTGTCTCCGATCAACGGCGTCTACCATGACCACTACTAATGATCGGATTGTAGCGACAACGTTGACTTACTTGAATGTTTTGTCATTCAATAAAGTTGATGATGGGGCGGAAAGCTGACTGACTCTTTGATTTTGGGGGGGGCGGGGTGTGTGTGTGTGTGTGTGTGTGTGTGTGTGTAATATATTGGTCCCTGACTAGTGCATGATGGGTAATGCCTTGTTGTAATGGAACAAAGTGAAAGTGTATAGATCTAGTGTCTGACATCTCTAGACCTGACCCACACATCTCCACACCAGGGCTGCTTGGGTTACTCTGTGAACATTACATATAACTAGTACATCAGTGGTGATTAAAGATTTTGAGGGGGCGCAAAAAAAAAAATCTGCATTTGCATCGATGACTCCAAGTAGCTTGCCCCCCTACGCCATTTCTGGCTCCGTCGGTCTGGGTCATGGTCTTGTCGTCAAGTTGGTCAGTCAGTCTGCGTAGTCTAAGTCACCCCCACACAAGCAACACTACAGACACCTTACTCTTAATAACACACACATTCATTTCTCACCCATAATCATTTGCCCCCAGAATTGTCCAATCACATCAGAACGAGAACACCAAAACAATACCGATTCGCTGCCAATAAAAGTGGGAGTGTCCGGGACGCTGTTCTCTGTGTCCGGTAAAATCTGAAGCTGCCAATCAGAGAGCAGCTTCTGGTCACATGCTTGCCAAAAGGTTACTTACTCCCATACACACTCATTTGTCAGGCGGGCCTCAACCAGGAAGTAGCTGAAGTAAGTTTTGTATTCACACAAAAATAAACGAACAATTTGGAAACTTTTTTCATGAATGCAGACTACCATGCTGGTGCATTGTTGAAGTAAACACGTTTCTTTCGTAATTATTTCCTATTACCTAATTAATTGATGTGACCGGTCGGTGGTCGGTGGGGCGCCCCCTATTGACGAGCCACCACTGAATTCAGACACTAGTTATGTGCGTCAGACGTTACCCTGTGGCCGGTCACTTGCATAACAAGCCTGTATGACGATGTGCCGACCATCTCTATTGGACAAATCCGATGGCAATGCTAACCGCTATGCATTAGCGGATGTATAGCACCTTATAGGGAATCCGATTCCTACATTTCGGACGACACTTACAAAATGGTGACACCCGAAATAGTGCACGATGTGGAGCAGAAGGGGACCGATTTGAACGCGGCTCAGGTCTCTCTGCAGACCCTCTGGGGCGATGCGGGGGGGTGCAGCTGAGAAGTGTGTCAAGTAACGGCTGGGAAAGAGATTTATACAGACGGGATGAAAGAAAGGGGGATGAAAGGGCTGAGGGAGTTGAAAAAATTTGACAAAAAAAGGGGAGAAGTGAGGAGGGCTGGGGCTCGATTTAATCCAGCTCTGTGTGTGTGTGTGTGTGTTTGTGCTGGACAAGTGGCTGGTTCAGTCTACGCTAGGAGAGGGAGAGCTTTACCAAACATGGTAACAGAGGGAGAGAGAGAGAGACTGAATGAAAAGGTCGACTGCACCGCCGGTGCTGCTACTACTACACACACACACACACACACACACACACACACGCACACACACACGGCCCTTGAACACACCTAAAACACAAATCCTGGTGTGTTCCAGCCCACTGCTCAAACAGGACTCCCTGCTGTCACACACACACACACACACACACACACACACACACACACACACACACACACACACACACACACACACACACACACACACACACACACACCACACTGCAACTGCTGTTCACTATTCAGAAGACCCAAAGCTGTCTGTTATGAGACTGTTCAAGTGGGCTAGTTGTGACGGTGTTGTATATTTAACTGTACTTCGTTCCTCGATCGGTGTTCTCACTGTGTCACATAGTATTAGTGTTTCCAAAACATTTGAGTCTTGGATAGATTACTGAATACAAACAAAATATGATAATTCATTATTCCCCATATATGTAAAATCTCTTTCCCTGAGACGATCTGCTGTTTGAATTGGCTTCCTGTTGGCCCAGACATATTGGGCAACATATTTCTATCTAAAGTAAGGAACAGATTATGGATGGCTGTTTTTTCAGGGCTGAGGCCCATTGGCACACTTTGGAAGGAAATAAATATAGAAAAAAAAACATTCTTTAGTTTTTTTTTGTGCATTGCCAAAAATGGAACATGTTTGATGAGGGGGTCAGATAGTCTGCCCCTCCCTGTCACTCATTTTTAACAAGAATGTATCCAAGCACTAATAAGCTGTCACTGAGATGTCACAAGATTACATCATCGCCTTCAAATGCATTCTGACATGTTCTTTTGGAGGCAGGCAGGGGGGTTAAGGTTCTGGGTTCAAACGCTGATGTCCTTGGTCTACCTGCATAGGCATCCTTGAGCAAGATCCCCCCCCCCCCCCCATGCTCATTAATGCCATTCAGTGTATCTTACACTACATGTCGGCATCTGATTTAAAAATGGTTAGCTAATATTGGCTCTAGTATCACGGCAAAGCTACAATAAGGTGAAGGATATTGATGAGATTCTTGACGTCACAGGGTTCAGTGTGAGTGTGGACAACTCCAAACTAGTATGCGTCTTCTAGCTTGAAGACCTTTCTCCCTGGAACCAAATCCATCATGACAAACCAGAGCCCAGCGGTTAACATTTACATGTAATCCCCATTCTTGACTCCTAGCCTCACCTAAGTATTTTATTGGCCCGGAGATCCTGTGATCGCCGGCATTTGGAGCGTTTAACGGGCCAATCGGAGGCCGGCTGGGCCTGTGAGGTCATGCTAGGGGAAGATGGCTGGAATGCTGTGCTGCCGGGTCTGCTATTGCTGGGGCTGCTGCTGCTGCTGGGGCTCCTGCAGCTGCTGGGCTGCTACTGCTGCTTGGGCCCCATCGTTTTCCTCCTTCTTCTTCCATAAAAAGAGCGAGAGAGGAAGGACCGCACATGAGCTGGCAGGGAGGAGGAGGAGGAGGGAGACGGGGTCTGGAAATGCCCTCCTGAGCTTCTGAAACAGTAGTTCTGTCTGTCTCTCTCTCTCTGTCCCCCCCCCTCTCTCTTTTTATCCCTCTCTTTATCCCTCTCAGTGGTTCTATGTCTCTCTGCCAAACCCACAGGAGTCTCTCACTCTCTGCCTGCATAGTTTTAAATATTTGGACATTGTTTGCCCCTCATCATAACCAACCCACCCCCCACTCCTTTCCACCTCCACTTCCCATTCCACTACCACTAGCTACTCCACCACCTCTCAAGCACCATCACCACCATCACTATCACCTCCTCGCCCGCTACCTCCTCCACCACCTTCCCCTCCATCACTCCATCTCATAACCACCACTTCCTCCTCGCCCGCCACCTCCTCCACCACCTTCCCCTCCATCACTCCATCTCATAACCACCACTTCCCCCCCTCCCCCACACTCCATGACCATCATCATCACCACCACCATCACCTCCACCACCACACCATCACCACCACCACCATCACCACCACCACCATCATCACCACCACCATCATCACCTCCACCACCATCATCACCTTCACCACCATTATCACCACCACCACCACCATCATCTATAATGTCAGAAACGGCCCGATACGTTTTCTCCTTCTTTAGAATTCTCTGTAGTTCCCAAAATGACACCGTGCGTCCATCAATGACACCAGAGAGAGAGAGAGAGAGCGCAAGATCGTATCGTGTACAAACATACAGAATGAGATGGAGAGAGAGAGCGAGAGATCAAGAGAGGGGGAGAGAGGGAGAGAGAGAGAGAGAGAGAGTATACCATGTAGAGAGGGAGAGAGAGAGAGAGACAGATCAAGAAAGAGGGAGAGAGAGAGAGAGAGTTACCATGTAGAGAGGGAGAGAGATGAGAGGAGTATACCATGTAGAGAGGGAGAGAGAGAGAGAGAGAGAGAGAGAGACAGATCAAGAGAGAGGGAGAGAGAGAGAGAGAGTATACCATGTAGAGAGAGAGAGAGGGGGAGAGACAGAGGACAGAGAGAGAGAAAGAGAGAGGGAGAGAGAAAGGGAGAGAGACAGAGTCAGAGAGTACGGTGCAGAGACAGAGTCCTGTTTCACAGGGCATTACAAGCTGCTCCCCAGTCTCCTCCATGCCCAAATAAAGTGTCCACATTCCTCCCGGCACCTCTTCTCTCTCTCTGAAATGTTTACAACTCCGTCCTCTTCGTCACCATCATGTGTGTGTGGTGTCACAGGGTCTGTGTGTGTGTGTCAGAAAGTGAGTGAGAGAGAGAGGGGGAGTGTGTGTATGTGTGTAAGGTTCGAACAGTGAATCTGTGTGAGAGTGAGTGTGCATCACTGTGCATGTGTCCAACTGGTGGACTTTAGTGTGTGTGTGTGTGTGTGTGTGTGTGTGTGTGTGTGTGTGTGTGTGTGTGTGTGTGTGTGTGTGTGTGTGTGAGAGAGAGAAAGAGAGAGAGAGAGTGTGTTTGTGTGTGAGTGGGAGAGAGAGTGTAAGTGCGTGCGTGCATGTGTGTGTGTGTAATTGTGAGATTGTACATGTATGCGCGTGTGTGTGAGACAGTGTGTGCGTGTGTGTTTTCCAACATCCCACATGATAACGTATCAACCAATCACTCAGCGTCGATCACAGCCGGCATCTGGAAATAACTTTTTTCCACAATAGGATCTGACGAGCGTTCGGGGGACACACCTATGGGATCAATTGTGCAGTTCAAGTCCTCTGCTGGATGTCCAACAGATGGATGCATAGATATAAACACAGTGAGCTCATGACTATAGTTAGCCTCCAGACACTGGGCCTGCTATGTGGCCTTCAGCTCATAGTTTGTTAATGTATGATAATGAAGTCTTACTCTTTAGTCATGAAGTACTATGCTGTGTACTGCTTCTACTCCATACAGTGTCATGTGTACTAGTTACACTGTATACAGTATAATGTGTACTAGTTATTCTCTATGCAGTATAATGTATAGATTATAACGACTACACATTATACTGTAGACTGTACTCTATGCAGTACAATGTGTACTGTACTCTATATAGTATAATCTGTACTAGTTATAAACTATGCAGTATGCTGCGTATTAGGTATACTCCATACAGCATGAAGTGTACTATACTCTATATAGTATACTATGTAGAGTATAGTATACTAGTTCCATTCTCTAAAGTATAATGTGTATACATTGTACTCTATACAGTACAATGTGTATTTCTTTACCAGCATTTCTTACACTATTTGACTAAATGGTGTGATTCGGGTGAAGGTGATCACAGTAGGCCAGGATACATGCCTTCCTACTGTTCACCATGATACGTGCACATCCCATGCACACGCGCACACACACACACACACACGCACACGCACACGCACACACACACAAAATAGGAAATTAGATGATATTTAAGCAGCAACATGCATTCTTCATTTCAAAATGTCAGCCGCCTGAGGAGCAAGGATTTAACGAGAAGGTTAAATTCTTAACTCCTCTACCTATAGCTCTGCTCACTCATGAACCCCCTCCTCCGGTCTCTAGCCCCTGCAGGAGGGGGTTCATGAGTGAGCAGAGCTATGGGTAGATATGCTGTCGGTATGATTGATTTCACGTCATATTAATTTCACGCTGTAGTGGAATTATGTATGAACCTGTTGGTGTCACACTGGTGCTATCGCCACATGGCCAAGTCAATCATTCCTCTAGTCTGTTTTCACTATGTGGGATATCAATTTAAATGTAAATATAATATCTAAAATACATCAGCTGTTCTTCCCCACTACACCCGATATATGGATGAAAAATGAGTTGATTGTGAAAATCAATAAAATAAAAATAATTTTGATATTAGATTAATAAAGTGTCGAGTCAATAAGAAGTAATTCTGAATTCAAAAAGTTTTAGGTTGGAAAAAAAAAATTCAGATTAAACTGCAATGCCCGAGTGATGACATCACCTTGACGAACAAGCAGCGTCCTGATTGGCCGCCGGGCCTGACCAATCACGACGCGCCTTCCGAAAGCGCAGATGGGAAGAGTTTAAAAAAGATTCGGAAAAGTGTCGAAATTGTTGTCCAAAAAAGCCACGACAGGGCAATCAAACCCCAGTCCTTACCCCCTTGCTCCTGCAATATCGGATTTCCCACATCATCTGAATAACTGACTGGGATTCTGCGGCGCTTTAAAGAATCTCGCTGTCAGCATCATCACTGAGAAGCCTCTGAATTGTCAGTCAAATCATCGCGTCATCACCACCACCACCACCACCATCATCATCATGTCACAACATTTCAGGAGTGGACCAGCCTTCGGACTTTCTGCCGAAGTCAAGAGCAAGGTGAGAGTTGGAAACGTGTGTGTGTGTGTTGTGTTGTTGTTGTTGTTGATGTTGATGGTGTTTTCCACTGAACTCAGGATGCTCTTTGGGGGCCACCTGACGACCTTCTGCTAGGCCTGCTGGATCCGAGACTCTATAGATTGACGATTTGACCCGACTACTAGTTTAACTTCTTTGGGTTTTCACATGAGACTAGGGTTAGTGTGTGTGTGTGTGTGTGTGTGTGTGTGTGTGTGTGTGTGTGTGTGTGTGTGTGTGTGTGTGTGTGTGTGTGTGTGTGTGTGTGTGTGTGTGTGTGTGTGTAATGTTTCAGAAGCATGCAGGGTTGGTTAGACATAAAAGGTCAGCCAGTATTGTCGCGCTATTGTACAACAAGCATTCCGCCTGCCAGCCAAGCCGTGTCATCTCTCTTTAATCTGACTTAATAATCACAAACATGAATAATCACAGACATGGCCACCCTGTAAGGTCAACATTTCCCCCACCAGCTGCGGTGTGATTTTTGGCCCTCACTTGTTTCGGTCCACATTAGACGAAGTTACCAGTCTGCCAATGAAAAGCAATTGCTCACTAGATTAAACTATAATTACCACCAAATCCCGTTTTATCAGGGGCCTAGACTCTCACATGTAAATGAAACGTAACATGCAACCTACCACATTGTTTGCATAACATTGTTTGTGTTGTTTCTAAATATTGGCTGGTTTTGGGTCGAAGAAAACCTCAACAGGATGGAGAATTTGTTCTATTGTTAAGATTGTAAACGAATGGGGTCTCCCTTGTGGCTAATGCTAGAATGGCGTCACATCAGACAGGTAGGCCTACATCACATCACGTCCTTTTAAGGAGCAGCGTCCCCCGTCCCCCAAACCGGGACACCGGCCACCCGCCCGCTATTCCAAACAGTTTACATTCCCGCAGCGCGCCGACAGAACGCAGGTGGATGCTGGAGATGGCAGGTTGAAGCCCGGCCAACAACGTACAGACCATCTCTCAGAAAGAACGACAGCTGCGTGTGCTATCCTTATCTGGGAGGAACAAACACTCAGTATTTGCAGTGCGATTTAATCTGTTGAGGGCCCCAAATGGTTTGCGGTCCTGTCGTAGGCGATATGTTTCTGCTGTATGGACTTATGAAAAAGATGCCATGACAGTTTCAGTGATGTCTGCTACAGGGTTGCACACTTCAGTTTTGTGGGTTAACTATCAACTATTTGACTGAATCATTAAGGAGCAGGTAAGGGTCAGACACTACAGAGACAGGTCATTAAGGAGCAAGTAAGAGTCGGACACTACAGAGACAGGTCATTAAGTAGGAGGTAGGAGTTAGATGGTACAGAGACAGGCCTTCAGTTTCTGTGGTTCGGACCAATCGGCGTTCCGTTATGACAAACTACTGGCAGATACGGGTGTGGTGATGGACAGATGGTTCATCCAATCACCTACTGTTGTTCTGGCATTGAGGACTGTTTTTAGAGAACTGTGTGTGTGTGTGTGTGTGTGTGTGTGTGTGTGTGTGTGTGTGTGTGTGTGTGTGTGTGTGTGTGTGTGTGTGTGTGTGTGTGTGTGTGTGTGTGTGTGTGTGTGTGTGTGTGTGGAGAGATGGCTTCCCAATTTTGGTGTGATGACTGTAAGCTACTCAAGACATTTTGGTTTAAAGAACCTGTTTGTATTGGCTGGACAACGAGAGGGAGGAGAGAGATGGGAAGATGGAGAGAAAGAGAGAGCGAGCAAGAGACTCCATGCCAGAATGTAACATACTAGAACTGCGTGGGCGACGGACGTACGAGTAAGGGAACATGAGGAGAGAGGAGAGCGAGACTCCCACACAAGGAGCATGTCCCCAGGCTGTATGTGCTCCACTCTCCATCTCTGGGACATCTTCTCAAGGACTCCATCCCTGAAACCCCATGTTGTGTTAAACTTACTACTTACTAAACTTACTAGTGACATATTGTCTGCAAGTTACCATTAGCAATTCAAGTGCTGTTTAACTTTAAATTGAAGTTAATTCAACTCCATGTGCTTAACAAAGTTGTTTTTGTGTGGCTTCTATTCTATTCACAAATTGGTTTTCTAGGGACCATTTTCCATTTCCGCCACCATGTGTCACTAAGCATCTTTCTAAACTGTGAACTCGGTGATGGAGTCTAATAGGCTCTGCCTCTTCCTGTCTCTTTATTCAAAGTCTAACCCCTACCTGTTCCTTCATGACCCATCTCTGTACTGTCTAACCCCTACCTGTTCCTTCATGACCCATCTCTGTACTGTCTAACCCCTACCTGCTCCTTAATGATCTGTCTAACCCCTACCTGATCCTTAATGACCTGTCTCTGTACTGTCTAACCCCTACCTGATCCTTAATGACCTGTCTCTGTACTGTCTAACCCCTACCTGCTCCTTAATGACCTGTCTCTGTACTGTCTAACCCCTACCTGCTCCTTAATGACCTGTCTCTGTACTGTCTAACCCCTACCTGCTCCTTCATGACCTGTCTCTGTACTGTCTAACCCCTACCTGCTCCTTAATGACATGTCTCTGTACTGTCTAACCCTTACCTGCTCCTTAATGTCCTGTCTCTGTACTGTCTAACCCTTACCTGCTCCTTAATGATCTGTCTCTGTACTGTCTAACCCCTACCTGCTCATTAATGACCTGTCTCTGTACTGTCTAACCCCTACCTGCTCCTTAATAGGGTTAGTGTACTTACTAGGTATCATTACTAATTGTTTAGAGTTGTTTAGAATTTATATTGTTTAGAATTTATGTTTAGAAGATCACTGCAGTAGTGAGTGGGGAGTAAGCATCCCATTGTACTTGTTACATATTGCAATAAAGGAATCTTGAATGACCTGTCTCTGTACTGTCTAACCCCTGCCTGCTTCCCCAATGACCTGTTTATGTATTCACTGAAAGTCACTTTGGAGGTGTCTCCTAAATAAATATGAGGATGAATGATAGTCTATGATAGTTCCCCTCTCAATGTCCTCATTGTGGTGGTCAATAAATGGATCTCTGCATCTCCAGTTGGCAGGAAAGTACGACCCCCAGAAGGAGGAGGAACTACGACTGTGGATCCAAGATGTCACCGGCAAGCGGGTGGGAGAGCCCTTCATGGAGAGCCTCAAGGATGGAGTCATTCTGTGCGAGTGAGTTGTTGTTGTTTTTATCTGTGGATACAATATCTTCTTTATCTTCTAACTTCCCTCCACACTCAGTATTCAGCCAATCACTGGCACTGATCCACTGTTGTTACCCAAGTGGATGGATGTGCACTTTTTGATCATCAGAAGATTGATGGCAAAAAAATAATAAAATCATTGAAAAAAAATTTTTAATCTCATTTTCTGATTGTCTTATTGGTATTGTTTTCACAACGTTTTTTATTATTACAATTTTTTCGACTTGCATTTTTATTATACCAGAGAAAATCAGTTAATCAGTTAGTCATATTTACTAATCTTGGGTGTGTTGGTCTATGAATATTAAATGTTTCTTTCTTCTTGACAGACTAATCAACACACTTCAACCTGGCTCAGTGAAAAAGATCAACAACTCCACTCAAAACTGGCACCAGGCAAGTTATTATATAACTTGAATACTTACGTTAATACAGACCTACCTCGTTATGACAGACCTACCTCATTAGGACAGACCTACCTTGTTAGGATGTAAATGTGATGTTAGGACAGATCTACCTCGTTAGTGCAGACTTACTCGTTAGGACAGATATACCTCGTTAGGACAGACCTACCTAACTATAGCTGGCCGACCTCATGAAGAACTTGTCATGAGTGTACACTTACTTTAATGTGCTTTGTTGGGGGATTAGAGGCCCCTGAAGTACAAAGGAGTGTGACAGTGGGCGGAGCCGCTGTGTGTTCTGGGCTCCCAGTTGTCTTACATTCCAGAGAGCAGCTGGCAATCAGACGAGGCCCCACTCAAGTGTGGTGTGGTGCTGTGTGTCTGGGTCTCCCTCAACAATTACAATGAAATAATTGGCAAAAGATTAGTGTATTCAGAATAATATTTACCCTGGTTTGTTTGCAGTGCTGCTACAGATCTTCATGTTACAATACAATACAATGCACAACAATGTGTCCTGTTGTTGTCCAGTATTTTTAACTCTTGATTCAACACCAAAATCACCCAGATGACTGTCCAAGCCAAGTCAAGTGTGTATTCTTTCTGTATTCTTTGGGTTGCGTGTGTCAGCTGGAGAACATCGGGAACTTTGTGCGCGCCATCACATCGTACGGTCTGAAGCTCCACGACCTTTTTGAGGCCAACGACCTGTTTGAGAACGTCAACCACACCCAGGTTCAGAGCACCCTGATCACCCTCGCTGGCATGGTGAGTGCACTCGTCTCGACTCGACTCTATTCTATTTGATCTATTTAATTTTATCATTTGATCTGCTGCTATTGTATTCTATGATGTCCTCTGCTATTGCTTTGTGTTCTGTTGTGGCATTCATGGTTCTATGCTCCTACGTGTATTCCATACATAAGCCTTGTGTACTATTGTATACAGCTACTCTGCATCACGTCTAACAAGACCTTGAGACATTCTAAAATTTCAAAGGACAAAAAATGTACATGTTTAATCTGGAATCTCTCTCTCTCTCTGTCTCTGTCTCTGTGTGTGTTAAAAAAAACACAACTACCTAAGCTAGCGACTTGAGCTAAAGCCAAGCACAACAGTGTGATTTGTTTTAAACATTTGGGATATTGAAGGTGTTTGGTTTCTCCTTTACATTTTGATCTACAATACGTAATTATTGAAATTCAATCGACAATGTCCATCTCTGTGTATATCTGTATCTATCCCCATCGCCCCCCCCCCCCCTCCAGGCTAAGTCCAAGGGTTCCACTCCAAGTACGACATGGGGGTGAAGTACGCCGAGAAGCAGCATCGCCGCTTCGCTCCAGAGAAGCTGAAGGAGGGACGCAATGTCATCGGCCTGCAGGTGAGCCTCACCTGGATCACACCTGGATTACACCGACACGCCTTCACCTGTGGTTCTGGACGGGGTGCAACTATACGATGCTTGTGGTCATATTTATCCCCACGATGCCTTTTGTGGAGGTGCAGTTCAGGTGTATTAAGGTTGGATTAGTTAGATTTAAGGTGAGGATTTTGGCGGAAAGCCATTAAGGATAGATAATCCTTACATAAACGTAACCATTGCTAACGTGTAAACCTTTCTCCCAAAAAACAAACGGGACACAGAGTTGATGTTGCAGACAATTGAATTCACAACACGCATATTAAGCAGTACCCACTTATATCAGAACATGTTAACATAATGAACCGTGTCTAATGCCTGGTGGGAATAGTTTCACTCACAGGTTGTCTCTCGTCTCCTGATGTTTAGATGGGCACCAATAAGCTAGCCAGCCAGAAGGCATGACCTCCTACGGAACCAGGCGCCTTCTGTTCGACTCCAAGATCGCCATGGACGCCATCGACCAATCAACCATCAGTCTGCAGATGGGGCACCAACAAGGAGCCAATCAGGTGAGAAGAACCCCCTTTGCATGGTCGTGTCATGCTGCTCATTATATTCTTTCTCTTGTCAAGAAAAGTATTTATATTCTTATTATTTGTATAAGTACTTATATTAATATTGTACTTATGTATAAGTACAAATATTAATGACAAAAATATATACAGTTATGTATGTATGGTATGCATGTATGTATGTATGTTACCACATGTAAAAAATTAATAGTTTATATGCACATATGTATGTAAAAAAATCCATACATATTATTGTTGTAGAAAAGAGCACTTGCCACAATGCCACATAAGTGGCTTAGTTCGGGGCTCCTCCAAGGACACATAGTGGTGTTGAAAGTCTGGTTTATTGCAATTGTTGGTATGACATGACAGAGCAGATGGTACCAGCTAGCATGCTAGCACTCTCCCCCCAGACTCTAACTGGGCCAGGTGAGGCCAATTAAGCCATCCACCAAACACACACACACTCCCACAATTGTATGTATGTACAGTATGTATGTAAAAAATGTATTTTAAAAAAGAAATAACATTTTGAATGTGTGTGGTATGTTATTATTCTATTTTTGTAAAACCTACATCTTCTCCCCGTCTCTGCTGCCCCCTGCAGGCCGGCATGACGGCCCCGGGCACCAGGAGGCTGATCTTCGACAAGAAGCTGGACCTGGAGTCGTGCGACACCAGCACGGTGTCCCTGCAGATGGGTACCAACAAGGTGGCGTCCCAGCGGGGCATGACCTCGTACGGCCAGCCCCGCCAGGTCTGCGACACCAAGTACTGCAACAACCCCACCGAGGAGGACCCCTACAACAACCAGGGCGCTGAGTTTGACGGCTACAACCAGTACTCTGAATAAAACACAGGACACCCCTCACCCTGTAAGGACGGACTCACACTCGCGCTCCCACCCCACCTCCTCGCCCCCACCTCCGACAAACGACAACAACGATGACGAAGACCACAGACATATTTCTAATAAGTTGTCCTGCCCCCCCCCAGACTGTTGTCACTCCAAGTGTGAAGTGATATCTCCATGCATCATGCATGGCAGCGCCATCTTCCAGTTGGCGGCTCTAAACCCCAAACTCATCGTAGGGAAAAATAATTAGCGTTCAGATTGTTCTTTATTGCAGTTTAACAAAACATTGACACTTATTTTTGGTCCTTTTTGTCCAGTGCACCGCAATGTCGTTTTTTTTCTCTGACAAAGTTTACAAATTCACCCCTCAAAAGAGATTATTATTATTCTGATTTAAGTAGAATTTCATATTTATTGACTGTATTTTTAGAGTTGTTTTTATTGTACAAAAGCTATTTAATTCGAGCGTCACGTGGTTCCAGTCCAGCGGCGAGGCAGACATGTGTAACAGACACACGAGACCGACCCTCGGTGCTATCGACCTTTGACCCCCTTATAGCCGGCGCTCGGCTGCATACTCTGGTCACATAACGCCAAGGGAGTGACGCTACTGGCTAAGCCGCGCACCCGCTTGACGGCGCGTCCGTATACACGCCCACGCCTGCCAAGACGCCACTTTATGCCACCTGCAGTAGCACATCCGCTTAGTGTGAAGAGCAGATGTTAGTTTGAGGGGCCGCCCTGCAACAGAAGATGGAGAAGGACTCCCTCCCCCCCCCTGGTGTAGGAGTCTGGACATCGAACTGCAGCGTGTTTTCAACTCTTCTACGCCTCTGCACTTCTGGCACCGGCAGTCTGTACACCCGCTGAACTTTGCCCCTCCCCCCTCCGCCACGTAGTGTATGTAGCCCTCGTAGACGTTAGCTTGTTCTATGTATGGTTAATAGTGTGGCATGATGCCGACCCACCGAAGGTACTGAATGTATTGTTTTGTAGAGTACTAAAGAGCTGTAACGCTGCCTACGGTCACCACGGCGACAAGAATTGCATTTACCACGATAATTTTAATACAGAAAATGAAATTAAATGTTGGCCATATAAGTCAGCCTTCTTTTTTGATCGAAAATGGTGACATAATTGAGCTCATAAGTATAGTGGGTGTCACTGCAGAATTTGAGGTGCAAGGCCTCGTGCATGCATGCGTTGCTCATGTTTTTTTAACCGGTTTGAGTGTCTTGTTGTGGTTTATATTCGCAACGTGGTTGCTAATTCATGTTGTCAGAGGAAGATGGTGAAGATGTTTGATTCCAGAAGTTTAATAAAGGATGTGCAGTGAAATGAAAAGTGGCGATGCCAAGCGAATGGTCAAAGACAATAATAATACAAATGACACAATGGAGGGATCACAATATCCACAATATTTACACTTCTTGGTAGACACTAATGGGCCACAGCCGGCCGCACACAGCCTGATCAAACTAACAAGATCCAATAGTGCTTCCTGATTTAATAATATATTTAATTTGTCTGCCTACAAGTGGACACTCCCACATATGACATCACTATAGAGATGTGTGGCTTGTAAACGCAGACACCTGGTGCTCTTAACCATCCCTACCTGAGTCCTAAATTGAACCACCTCTCCCTTATCTCTGAACCCAGACATTTTATGGTTGTCACTTCAGTCGCTCATTGAAAGGCAAGCAAGCGTCATATATAACGAAATCTAGTTTACAGACAAATGTTTTAGTATATTTGAGGTACAAATCTGCAATGTACACATGTTTAAACTGAACAAATAAATACAAACCTGTGCAACCTTAATATTTGTATTCATAAAGTAACATGACTCAGCAAACAAATGAGAGGAGAAAAAAAACGTATGTTAACATGAGAGACTGATTAAATAAATTAAATGGAAAAGATGAAATTGTGATTATTGACAATCCGACTGAAGCGTATTGCATTCACTTCATAAAACATTTTTTGTCCCGTTTTTCAGAATGAACGAGTTGTAGTGGATGTTACAGGCCGCTAGGGGGCAGTAACGCAGTGATGCAATACTCTGTCTACTCTCCTAAAAACGACCGCTGTGGTGCGTGGTCTGTGTCGTCGTCGAGAGAGTTCTATTTCATGTAGGCTACACCGTCTAGGCTTCCCCTTATGGGCTTGTCCCCTGCGCACACTCATGTGCACTGAAAATGTCAACAAGGTACCAATAAATGTGGGCCCCGTCTAGATTCCTCACAGCATTGTGCATATTTCAGGCTGCATCGGTCAGCGTTCATCCTCCTTTTAATTTCAGCAATGAAAGATACAACACGATGACTTCGCGTTCTCCCTCCCGAGTCGCGTCAGGGCTTTTACTCCCGCTACTTTCTGGTTCGCAAAAAGTCAGGGGAGATGAGACCCATCCCGGATCTCCATGTTCTCAACAAGTCAGTTGCGATGAGGAAATTGAGGATGCTCAGAGCTCTGCCCCTATATGTGAGAGAGAACGATTGGTTCATGTCCTTGAACCTCAAGGGCGCTTATTTCCACGCCTTCATGGGAAAGTTAGAGGCAACTACGTGTACGTCTCCAGCCTGCTCATGAAGCATGCAGGAATGCCATCGAGAAGATAGCGAAACCTGGGCTATACTACATCGTTCAAATCACCACGTCACAGCCATAGGACTGGGCGGGGGTGAGGGTAGTGAGGGGGACCGAGCTAAGAGCGGCACCAACTGCCCAGCAATCGCACCACAGCCAATGGGCCAGGGGGAGGGCATGGGGATAAAGTCTGTCTAGGGGACAGGTACTCAAAGTCATCGAGGCGACTGTGTACGTCCCTAGTCCGCTCATGAAGCACAGGGGAACGCCATCGAGAAGAAGAAGAAACCTGGGCTATACTACATCGCTCAATCGCTGTCTTGGAGATGGTCGGGTGGCAGCGGCTTCTCGCTCTCACGCCATCCAGCATCAGGCAGAGTTTGGTCGCCAGGGGGAGACACGTCTATGACTAGATCACTCAGATATTCCTGGTTGGGTTATAGATAGAGTAATGAGGAGTATCGTCGGTTTGGAGATATTCGTTAGAGAATCAAGACTCATTTACGGAAGTTGCAATCAAGACTGATAGTATGAGGCGACTACTGCGTGGTGCGGCAATATGCTAGGGGTAGGGCTATTTATAATACTGTCTTAGAGTAGAATTTAGCCTAATGTGAAGGGGTGGCGAGTCGAGGCATCTAATGTTGCACAAACTGTGCTGGTTCTCACGGGGCGCGTAAGGGCTATTTCATGGAGCATCCCGCTTCATCTGGAAAGGAGGACTCTTAGTCGGCCCGATACGATCTACATCTTAGTATCAGTAGAGAGATCTACTGTAGTGACTTGATGCTGCTACTAGAGAGTCACATAAGTGTATAGATCTCTCGGATTAGATAGTACTAGTACAGAACATACTGGTAGAATTAAGCACTGTGAAAATGATAGATCTGGTACTCGGCATGTGGTAGGCTCATGGATAGGCAGTCTTTGGTTAAAGCATATAGATATAGGTCAGAAGAGATATGTACGCTTCGAGTGTCACTTAGGTGCTCTTGAGCTAGCTGACGAGGCGTCGTTAGCAGGAGATAGGAATAGTTCTCGGGAGGTCGATGTTACCTGATGAGTCGTCGCGTGCTGGATTGACTGAGTTGTCTATCGTGGCGATAGGTATTAATGGTCTGGTATGCTAGTGCAATGGTGTTACTGCTGCTAGTGCTGAGTGCTAAGTGTGGTTGCTGGCTAGTCCTGGTGTAGCTGGGTACTAGCTAGTGCTGGAGGCTAGTGCTAGTGCTAGTGTTACTGCTAGTGCTAGTCCTGGTGATAAGTTGTTACTGCTGGAGCTAGTGCTGGTAGCAGTGCTAAGTGTTGGTGCTAGTGCTGGTGTTACTGCTAGTGCTGGTGCTAGTGTTACTGCTAGTGCTGGTGCTAGTACTGGTGTTAGTGCTAGTCCTGGTGCCAACTGCTGGTGCTAGTGTTGTGTTGACTGTCTGAGAAGGTATTCTGTGACATTCTGTCACAGAATGTCAGCATATAACAATGTATATTTTAGTACATTGATTTATATGTGTATTGCTCACCTGGATATTTTTGCTGTATATTCCATTTCATTTTATATTTCATTTACTTATTTTACAGAAAATGTATATTCATAGTTCTATTTCTATTTTGCATAGTTCTATTTCTATTTTGTATTCTTTTATAATTACTGTCGGCTGTCGGGCGTTTTGCACAAAAAGTTTTTCACTCACTGCTTATACTCACGTGTAAATTGTGAAGTGACAATAAAAATACTTGAAACTTGAAATCTTCTAAGTCATCACGTTGAGGTATCTTTCATTGCTGAAATAAAAGAGAGGGTTAGGTGGCCGAGGCGAACATATACTGTATATACGCACAAGGTGAGGAATGTGGTGGGGACAAGGTATATTGTTGAAAATGTCCAGTGCACGTAGTACGTGCACAGGACAAGCCCATAAGGCGAAGCCTGGACGGCGTAGCCTACATGAAATAGAACTGTTCTTGAACCTGCTTGACCTGGTTCGAATGCTGCGGAACCGGCGACTGGACTGCAGGGGGGAGAACAGTTGGTGCTCAGGATGATTGTGGTCCTGTATGAGGGACCTGGCCTTTTTTCCGATACCTGGTCCGAAAGATCTCCTCGATGGATGGAAGTGCACACCCGATGATATTTTCTGCTGTCCTAACGACCCTCTGGATGGCTTTTCTCTCCTGTGCAGTGGTATTGCCATACCATACAGCGACAACACCCGTCAGAACACTCTCTATGGTGTCACGGTAAAAGTTCACAAATCGCCATTGTGTGCTTATGCCACATTTCCTCAGGCACTGTAGGGGGTAGAGGTGCTAGTGTGCCTTCTTGAGCATGACCCCCATGTTTTGGGTCCACGCTACGTCGTCTGAGATCTGTAGTCCCAGGAAGCAGAAGCAACCGATCATTTCTACCAGTGTCCCGTCTAAGCTGATGGGGAAGTGAGTCCCTCTGTGTTTCCTGAAGTCCATGGTGAGCCCCTTGGTCTTGCTAAATTCAGTGCTGTTCTCCTTGCACCATAGCGTCAGCTGGGCTACCTCGTCTCTTTACTCCGTTTCGTTGTCCTTGCTTATCAGGCCGATAACTGTGGTGTTATCTGTAGCAGGTCCCAGTTCCCATCAGGTGTGAGCGCCCCACATCCAGGTCTCTCCAATCACATGAAGACAATAGGATTAGGGATGTGACCAAATCAGTCTCTTATCTTTCTGAAAATGAGGACTCATTTAGACCAATTAGGACATGCCTGATGTTTCATCATTAAGTGGTTATTGGATAAAGGTGTGTTCACTGTTCACGTTGAAATGTTTTATCAGTCATGTCCTTGTGAAATAAAAGTAGTTTGTGTTTTGTGTAAATTGGGATTTTAGTTTTTTGATGAATAATATGAACCATGCTTATAACACACATATGCATACATTTAAACAAATGTGAATAAAATGTGTACCAAATAGGCTAGTAGAATAGAATAGAATAGAATAGAACTTTATTAATCCCGAAGGAAATTCTTGTGCCAGGTTGCATAGCGATACAGTACAAAACCACAGATTGATAAAATAACTAACGTATATGCAAATTACAGTTAAATATACAAATATGTGGGCAAGATAAGATATTCAGACGGCGAAAACAATTGGCATAAAGACCATACTCCCTCATTGATTATTCAATAATCACACAATCAATCAATCGTTATACCTTATATAGTGTAACTCAGGAGTCGGTTACTCTGACCACATAGTGGTTCTAATCAGAGACTGAGTCCTTTGTTACTGGGTACGACTTGATGAACTTCTCCTTTCTTGTTCTAATGGCCCAATTACAAGAAAAGAGTAAAGATCACGCCGTATCCGCCCCATAAAAAACCCTTAGGAGAAAAAAGTTTTGGGGTACAAATTATATGTCAATGACCTCATAAGCGGAAGTGTCATGTATAACGAGGTGTAGTTTACGAACTGTGTCTTAATACATTGCTGTGTTCATTGTCTTGTCGGGGGAGTTATAGGGAGGAGTTATAGAGTTTGATGGCCACAGGCAGAAAGGACCTCCTGTGGCGTTCTGTGGTGCACCTTGGTAGTCTCAGTCTACGGCTGAAGGTGCTCTGGTGTGACACCAGTGTGGCGTGAAGGGGATGGGAGGCGTTGTCCATAATACTGAGTAATTTACTCAGCATCCTCCTCTCCGAGACCTCCACCAAAGACTCCAATTCCACTCCCAGGACAGAACCCGCTTTGCTGATGAGCTTACTGAGTCTGTTGGTGTCGGCTGCCTTCACCCTGCCCCCCACCCCCCCCCCCCCCCCCCGCCCCCCCCCCCCCCCCCCCCCCCCCCTTTCACCACCGCCCCCCCCCCCCCCCCCCCCCCCCCCCCCCCCCCCCCCCCCCCCCCCCTTCACCCTGCTGCCCCAGCACACAACAGCGTAGAAGATGACGCTGGCCACCACAGAGTGATAGAACATCTGCAGCATGGTTTTGCAGACGTTGAAAGATCTGAGTCTCCGTAGGAAATACAGGCGACTCTGACCTTTCTTATACAGGGCCTCTGTGTTTTCAGACCAGTCCAATTTATTGTCTATGTGAACACCCAGGTACTTATATTCCTCGACAATGTCCACCTCAGTCCCCCTGATGCTGACCGGTTTCGGGTTAGTCGGTTCCTTCCTGAAATCCACCACCAACTCCTTTGTCTTAGAGATGTTGAGTTGCAGGTGGTTTAGTCCACACCACTCCACAAAACTGTCCACCACACTCCTGTACTCAGACTCCTGCCCCTTCCTGATACAGCCCACAATGGCAGAGTCATCCGAAAACTTCTGCAGGTGGCAGGACTGTGAGCTGTATCTGAAGTCTGAGGTGTAGAGTGTGAACAGGAAGGGAGACAGGACTGTCCCCTGAGGTGCTCCCGTGTTGCTCACAATAGTGTCCGACGTGATGCTCTGCAGCCTCACATACTGTGGCCGACCTGTGAGGTAGTTGGTAATCCAGGCCACTAGTGGAGTGTCCACCTGCATGTCCAGTAGCTTAGTCCCAAGCAGGGCAGGCTTTATGGTGTTGAAAGCGCTTGAGAAGTCAAAGAATGTGACTCTCACAACGCTGCCTGCCTCCTCCAGGTGAGAATAAGCCCTGTGCAGCAGGTAGATGATGGCGTCTTCCACTCCAATACGGGGCTGGTAGGCGAACTGCAGAGGGTCCAGTGATGGTTCGACTAGTGCACGGATGTGCTTCAGGACTAGCCTCTCCAGCGACTTCATCACATGTGAGGTCAAGGCCACCGGTCTGTAGTCACTGTGGCTGCTTGCGTGTCTCTTCTTGGGGACAGGAACCAGGCATGATGTTTTCCACAGGACAGGGACGGTCGTCGTGCTCAGGCTCAGGTTGAAGATGTGCCGGAAGACGCCGCACAGCTGGGCCGCACACACCTTGAGCACACTTTAGTACAAAATATACCAGAGCAGGTTATCAGAAAAAAAGTCACCATGTGGTTGGATCATAGATTTACAACGCATTACACACTTTAGGAGAGAGAGACATCAAGATAACCTTGGGTACAATGGGGTCTGGTAGAATATTATCACATTATGTGATGATGGAAATGACGGAAAGAAGCTATGTGTCCAGTAAGCATCAAATAGCCTCTTCCTGAGAAGAAAGGTCAGATCTTCCTTGAATTCCCCTGCAGGGTTTCAGGAAATGGGTAATGTTGCATTTACTCATGTTGATTCTTGGATTACATCAGATGTGGGTGGACGCAGATCCAGAGACCACTCTGAAGACAAATGACATCAGCAGGATCCATGAAGTGAACATAATCGCATATAAAAATATTGTTACCTAAACTAAAAAGAGACATGGAGGTTTAATGCGCTTAATTTTTTATTCTCAGTTACATTTCTCGTACAAATGACATGGTTGTAATCGTAAAAAAACAGGCAAAATAAACACATAGAAATACTAAATAAAATAGGTTGAGTAAAAATACGAAGCATTTTATAATACCAAAGGAATGACTAAATGGGCCACAGGATTAAAATAAAATACAATAAAATAAACTAAACTGGAACATCTACAACTTCAATAGATTCCAAAAAAGTGTTAGTGTTAGTAATATGTATACCTCGTACAACATGAAACTCAAATACCTCCCATTTTCAGAGGAAATAAGATAAATATTTTACCCATGGATCCAAAAGGAAGAACTACATACCAATTGACGGAATACAAAGGGGAGGACATTGGAATGGTCCACATCATGCGATATCAACATCTTGTGAATATGAACCTTGTTTGACACATGGTGACCATGACCACTGGCCCTGCCAGAGAAAAGCTTCTGGAAGCTAAAAAAGAAAGAAAAAAAAGGTACAACTAAAAGTAATATAAAGGAAGTCAGGCTGGCTGGGTGGGGGTCACAGGAAACCATGGCTACTGATTGGCCGCTTCACAAGCATCGATCCAATCGCTGTAAACGTCCACTGGTTCCGAAAGGTCTGAGCCAATAGGGTCAGGGATCATTCAAACAAACACACAAATCAGCTATTACATCATGACATGAAAATCACAATTTCTCGGTTTGGAAAGGCAATGATCCAATGAGTGCTGCTGGGGGACTAATGATTAGACAAAGCCGTTACCAAGGAGTGCTATAGACAAGATGACATCGAGGCCATTCTAAAGTTGATTAAAAGTATTAAAATTACTTTATGAATAGAGTGGAAGAAATGTCAGACTGAAGATGCCAATGAAGTGTAGCGACTTGACAATTCTGTATTCAGCCAATCACTGGCACTGATCCACTGTTGTTACCCAAGTGGATGGATGTGCACTTTTTGATCATCAGAAGATTGATGGCAAAAAAATAATAAAATCATTGAAAAAAAATTTTTAATCTCATTTTCTGATTGTCTTATTGGTATTGTTTTCACAACGTTTTTTATTATTACAATTTTTTCGACTTGCATTTTTATTATACCAGAGAAAATCAGTTAATCAGTTAGTCATATTTACTAATCTTGGGTGTGTTGGTCTATGAATATTAAATGTTTCTTTCTTCTTGACAGACTAATCAACACACTTCAACCTGGCTCAGTGAAAAAGATCAACAACTCCACTCAAAACTGGCACCAGGCAAGTTATTATATAACTTGAATACTTACGTTAATACAGACCTACCTCGTTATGACAGACCTACCTCATTAGGACAGACCTACCTTGTTAGGATGTAAATGTGATGTTAGGACAGATCTACCTCGTTAGTGCAGACTTACCTCGTTAGGACAGATATACCTCGTTAGGACAGACCTACCTAACTATAGCTGGCCGACCTCATGAAGAACTTGTCATGAGTGTACACTTACTTTAATGTGCTTTGTTGGGGGATTAGAGGCCCCTGAAGTACAAAGGAGTGTGACAGTGGGCGGAGCCGCTGTGTGTTCTGGGCTCCCAGTTGTTTACATTCCAGAGAGCAGCTGGCCAATCAGACGAGGCCCCACTCAGTGTGTGGTGTGTGTGTGTCTGGGTCTCCCTCAACAATTACAATG
This sequence comes from Coryphaenoides rupestris, assembly GCA_002895965.2. Lineage (NCBI taxonomy): Eukaryota > Metazoa > Chordata > Actinopteri > Gadiformes > Macrouridae > Coryphaenoides > Coryphaenoides rupestris. Next base: position 207,882 of record PIJE02000775.1, read on the forward strand.
AAATAATTGGCAAAAGATTAGTGTATTCAGAATAATATTTACCCTGGTTTGTTTGCAGTGCTGCTACAGATCTTCATGTTACAATACAATACAATGCACAACAATGTGTCCTGTTGTTGTCCAGTATTTTTAACTCTTGATTCAACACCAAAATCACCCAGATGACTGTCCAAGCCAAGTCAAGTGTGTATTCTTTCTGTATTCTTTGGGTTGCGTGTGTCAGCTGGAGAACATCGGGAACTTTGTGCGCGCCATCACATCGTACGGTCTGAAGCTCCACGACCTTTTTGAGGCCAACGACCTGTTTGAGAACGTCAACCACACCCAGGTTCAGAGCACCCTGATCACCCTCGCTGGCATGGTGAGTGCACTCGTCTCGACTCGACTCTATTCTATTTGATCTATTTAATTTTATCATTTGATCTGCTGCTATTGTATTCTATGATGTCCTCTGCTATTGCTTTGTGTTCTGTTGTGGCATTCATGGTTCTATGCTCCTACGCGTATTCCATACATAAGCCTTGTGTACTATTGTATACAGCTACTCTGCATCACGTCTAACAAGACCTTGAGACATTCTAAAATTCAAAGGACAAAAATGTACATGTTTAATCTGGAATCTCTCTCTCTCTCTGTCTCTGTCTCTGTGTGTGTTAAAAAAACACAACTACCTAAGCTAGCGACTTGAGCTAAAGCCAAGCACAACAGTGTGATTTGTTTTAAAACATTTGGGATATTGAAGGTGTTTGGTTCTCCTTTACATTTTGATCTACAATACGTAATTATGAAATTCAATCGACAATGTCCATCTCTGTGTATATCTGTATCTATCCCCATCGCCCCCCCCCCCCCCCTCCAGGCTAAGTCCAAGGGGTTCCACTCCAAGTACGACATGGGGGTGAAGTACGCCGAGAAGCAGCATCGCCGCTTCGCTCCAGAGAAGCTGAAGGAGGGACGCAATGTCATCGGCCTGCAGGTGAGCCTCACCTGGATCACACCTGGATTACACCGACACGCCTTCACCTGTGGTTCTGGACGGGGTGCAACTATACGATGCTTGTGGTCATATTTATCCCCACGATGCCTTTTGTGGAGGTGCAGTTCAGGTGTATTAAGGTTGGATTAGTTAGATTTAAGGTGAGGATTTGGCGGAAAGCCATTAAGGATAGATAATCCTTACATAAACGTAACCATTGCTAACGTGTAAACCTTTCTCCCAAAAAACAAACGGGACACAGAGTTGATGTTGCAGACAATTGAATTCACAACACGCATATTAAGCAGTACCCACTTATATCAGAACATGTTAACATAATGAACCGTGTCTAATGCCTGGTGGGAATAGTTTCACTCACAGGTTGTCTCTCTGTCTCCTGATGTTAGATGGGCACCAATAAGCTAGCCAGCCAGAAGGGCATGACCTCCTACGGAACCAGGCGCCTTCTGTTCGACTCCAAGATCGCCATGGACGCCATCGACCAATCAACCATCAGTCTGCAGATGGGCACCAACAAGGGAGCCAATCAGGTGAGAAGAACCCCCTTTGCATGGTCGTGTCATGCTGCTCATTATATTCTTTCTCTTTGTCAAGAAAAGTATTTATATTCTTATTATTTGTATAAGTACTTATATAATATTTGTACTTATGTATAAGTACAAATATTAATGACAAAAATATATACAGTTATGTATGTATGGTATGCATGTATGTATGTATGTTACCACATGTAAAAAAATTAATAGTTTTATATGCACATATGTATGTAAAAAATCCATACATATTATTGTTGTAGCAAAGAGCACTTGCCACAATGCCACATAAGTGGCTTAGTTCGGGGCTCCTCCAAGGACACATAGTGGTGTTGAAAGTCTGGTTTATTGCAATTGTTGGTATGACATGACAGAGCAGATGGTACCAGCTAGCATGCTAGCACTCTCCCCCCAGACTCTAACTGGGCCAGGTGAGGCCAATTAAGCCATCCACCAAACACACACACACTCCCACAATTGTATGTATGTACAGTATGTATGTAAAAAATGTATTTTAAAAAAGAAATAACATTTTGAATGTGTGTGTATGTTATTATTCTATTTTTGTAAAACCTACATCTTCTCCCCGTCTCTGCTGCCCCCTGCAGGCCGGCATGACGGCCCCGGGCACCAGGAGGCTGATCTTCGACAAGAAGCTGGACCTGGAGTCGTGCGACACCAGCACGGTGTCCCTGCAGATGGGTACCAACAAGGTGGCGTCCCAGCGGGGCATGACCTCGTACGGCCAGCCCCGCCAGGTCTGCGACACCAAGTACTGCAACAACCCCACCGAGGAGGACCCCTACAACAACCAGGGCGCTGAGTTTGACGGCTACAACCAGTACTCTGAATAAAACACAGGACACCCCTCACCCTGTAAGGACGGACTCACACTCGCGCTCCCACCCCACCTCCTCGCCCCCACCTCCGACAAACGACAACAACGATGACGAAGACCACAGACATATTTCTAATAAGTTGTCCTGCCCCCCCCCAGACTGTTGTCACTCCAAGTGTGAAGTGATATCTCCATGCATCATGCATGGCAGCGCCATCTTCCAGTGGCGGCTCTTAAACCCAAACTCATCGTAGGGAAAAATAATAGCGTTCAGATTGTTCTTTATTGCAGTTTAACAAAACATTGACACTTATTTTTGGTCCTTTTTGTCCAGTGCACCGCAATGTCGTTTTTTTTCTCTGACAAAGTTTACAAATTCACCCCTCAAAAGAGATTATTATTATTCTGATTTAAGTAGAATTTCATATTTATTGACTGTATTTTTAGAGTTGTTTTTATTGTACAAAAGCTATTTAATTCGAGCGTCACGTGGTTCCAGTCCAGCGGCGAGGCAGACATGTGTAACAGACACACGAGACCGACCCTCGGTGCTATCGACCTTTGACCCCCTTATAGCCGGCGCTCGGCTGCATACTCTGGTCACATAACGCCAAGGGAGTGACGCTACTGGCTAAGCCGCGCACCCGCTTGACGGCGCGTCCGTATACACGCCCACGCCTGCCAAGACGCCACTTTATGCCACCTGCAGTAGCACATCCGCTTAGTGTGAAGAGCAGATGTTAGTTTGAGGGGCCGCCCTGCAACAGAAGATGGAGAAGGACTCCTCCCCCCCCTGGTGTAGGAGTCTGGACATCGAACTGCAGCGTGTTTTCAACTCTTCTACGCCTCTGCACTTCTGGCACCCGGCAGTCTGTACACCCGCTGAACTTTGCCCCCTCCCCTCCGCCACGTAGTGTATGTAGCCCTCGTAGACGTTAGCTTGTTCTATGTATGGTTAATAGTGTGGCATGATGCCGACCCACCGAAGGTACTGAATGTATTGTTTTGTAGAGTACTAAAGAGCTGTAACGCTGCCTACGGTCACCACGGCGACAAGAATTGCATTTACCACGATTAATTTTAATACAGAAAATGAAATTAAATGTTGGCCATATAAGTAGCCTTCTTTTTTGATCGAAATGGTGACATAATTGAGCTCATAAGTATAGTGGTGTCACTGCAGAATTGAGGTGCAGGCCTCGTGCATGCATGCGTTGCTCATGTTTTTGTAACCGGTTTGAGTCTTGTTGTGGTTTATATTCGCAACGTGGTTGCTAATTCATGTTGTCAGAGGAAGATGGTGAAGATGTTTGATTCCAGAAGTTTAATAAAGGATGTGCAGTGAAATGAAAAAGTGGCGATGCCAAGCGGAATGTGCAAAAGAACAATATAATACAAATGACACAAATTGGAGGGATCACAATATCCACAATATTTACACTTCTTGGTAGACACTAATGGGCCACAGCCGGCCGCACACAGCCTGATCAAACTAACAAGATCCAATAGTGCTAGATTTTCCATCTTCCTGATTTAATAATATATTTAATTTGTCTGCCTACAAGTGGACACTCCCACATATGACATCACTATAGAGATGTGTGGCTTGTAAACGCAGACACCTGGTGCTCTTAACCATCCCTACCTGAGTCCTAAATTGAACCACCTCTCCCTTATCTCTGAACCCAGACATTTTATGGTTGTCACTTCAGTCGCTCATTGAAAGGCAAGCAAGCGTCATATATAACGAAATCTAGTTTACAGACAAATGTTTTAGTATATTTGAGGTACAAATCTGCAATGTACACATGTTTAAACTGAACAAATAAATACAAACCTGTGCAACCTTAATATTTGTATTCATAAAGTAACATGACTCAGCAAACAAATGAGAGGAGAAAAAAAACGTATGTTAACATGAGACTGATTAAATAAATTAAATGGAAAAGATGAAATTGTGATTATTGACAATCCGACTGAAGCGTATTGCATTCACTTCATAAAACATTTTTTGTCCCGTTTTTCAGAATGAACGAGTTGTAGTGGATGTTACAGGCCGCTAGGGGGCAGTAACGCAGTGATGCAATACTCTGTCTACTCTCCTAAAAACGACCGCTGTGGTGCGTGGTCTGTGTCGTCGTCGAGAGAGTTCTATTTCATGTAGGCTACACCGTCTAGGCTTCCCCTTATGGGCTTGTCCCCTGCGCACACTCATGTGCACTGAAAATGTCAACAAGGTACCAATAAATGTGGGCCCCGTCTAGATTCCTCACAGCATTGTGCATATTTCAGGCTGCATCGGTCACCGTTCATCCTCCTTTTAATTTCAGCAATGAAAGATACAACACGATGACTTCGCGTTCTCCCTCCCGAGTCACCTCAGGGCTTTTACTCCCGCTACTTTCTGGTTCGCAAAAAGTCAGGGGAGATGAGACCCATCCCGGATCTCCATGTTCTCAACAAGTCAGTTGCGATGAGGAAATTGAGGATGCTCAGAGCTCTGCCCCTATATGTGAGAGAGAACGATTGGTTCATGTCCTTGAACCTCAAGGACGCTTATTTCCATGCCTTCATGGGAAAGTTAGAGGCAACTACGTGTACGTCTCCAGCCTGCTCATGAAGCATGCAGGAATGCCATCGAGAAGATAGCGAAACCTGGGCTATACTACATCGTTCAAATCACCACGTCACAGCCATAGGACTGGGCGGGGGTGAGGGTAGTGAGGGGGACTGAGCTAAGAGCGGCACCAACTGCCCAGCAATCGCACCACAGCCAATGGGCCAGGGGGAGGGCATGGGGATAAAGTCTGTCTAGGGGACAGGTACTCAAAGTCATCGAGGCGACTGTGTACGTCCCTAGTCCGCTCATGAAGCACAGGGGAACGCCATCGAGAAGAAGAAACCTGGGCTATACTACATCGCTCAATCGCTGTCTTGGAGATGGTCGGGTGGCAGCGGCTTCTCGCTCTCACGCCATCCAGCACTCAGGCAGAGTTTGGTCGCCAGGGGGAGACCCAGGCGTGTATCTCCAGGGCCGCTGCAGGCAGGAAATGTTGAACCGGCGGGAACTGCAGACAGATGGGTTGGCCGACGGGACGATGGCGGGGGTCTAAAATCACAGATCCAGGAACGGAGGCTGTGGCGGCGTGACAATACACCTCATGGACACAGTCTTCGTTGAACCTCTCAAGAGGTCGGCGAACCGGCGTGGTTTTTCGCCGAAGAACAGGTGCCTGGCGAGAATGTATTCACAAGTCAATGTGGCGGCGGTGCAGACCACAGAACCTGTGCCGTGCTCAGCCCCAAGCAATGGAAACACGGGGGGAGCGCCGCCGGACGGGAAACGCATCCTGGTCCTGAAAAGGATTGTTGTTGTGTGGTCTGCGCAAGGATGGATTACCTAACAGGCCTACCAGGCCCAGGGGCCCATGAGCTCAGGGGGCCCCTAAGCCAGAGCCTCTGCATGAAGTCGGTTATTAATTTGCATTCCTTGTCTAAAATACACTGACACCGACCGACGCGCGTCAAAACAGTGCGGCCATTATATTTCATATAAACACGCACCCTGGCGGCGGCACGTTGCTCTATTTCACGCCACGGTTATATTACCGTGGCGTGACACGACTATTAGATCAGTCGTGTGTGTTAATTAGTTCTCATGAGTTATAATAAAGTAATCCGTTTATAATACGGTGTACGTGTACCTTTTGACTTTTTATGACAGTCACCTAGGTACATAAAGACAAATATTGTTCCATCATGATACAAATGATATGACACCGCGCCGTGCCGGTGTATTTTAGGCTTAAGTCATTCATGTCAATGACAGAGCCCCAAAAGTCCTACTGAAAAACTGAAGAAATTGCCTAAACATTCACTTTGAAGATGTCACAAGAAATAAACCATCACCTATAGTATAGGTGACAACGCCACCCTCAATTTTTAGGAATGAGGGCTTCCTACAAGACACCTTTACCATACAGTAGTCTAGTAAGGTTAGTGCCCCCAGGTAAGTGTTCAGAGTAATCAGAACCAGAGGCTGGTATACAAAAATATCAGGTTTTATTTGCTTAAAAAAGCTTTTAAAAACAACCACAGGAGGCTACCACACATGTAGTAAATCACACAACCAAGGGAAAATAACAAATAGGGGAGGGGTTGGAACTGATAGAAGGGGCAGTGACTGCTTGGGGGTTGACTACCCTGGATGGGCTAGGCCAGAGGGGGCGACTATACAATATGGGGCCTAGGTGGAAGGCTTAAAGGCCTACTAGGGGGCATGCAATGCACAGCAAAATCCACAGCAAACAAACAAATATTACTAGCGCACAACAATACAATAATAATGAATACATTTAAATAAAACACCTTAAACCAAACCATAAAACAAACCCACAGCCCATAAGCCTATGACCGCCCCTCAGTATTGCACATGGTCCAAGTAGGACAAACAATGGAATTAAACGGCACAAGTTATAAGTGGGAAAAACAGTGATCACTATGTTGATAGTGTACTCCTCTCTGTGGTAGGGCACACATAAAAACTGTTTAATAAAAGTTAACACTTTTAACAATGATCACCAAAAACAATACAATCCATTAGTAGCAACTACAATCAGATTCAATACCTTTTCTGACCAAAGGTCCCCACAGATCATATCTTGCATGGAGGGACTGACTGGAGAGACTGGAGGCTATAGAAATGGAAGAGAGTTGAATAAACCCAACAATGCTACAAATCAAAACACATGGTAAATGTAAACTTCCCACCTACCAAGAGTGACACAAAAAGTTTTTCACTCACTGCTTATACTCACGTGTAAATTGTGAAGTGACAATAAAAATACTTGAAACTTGAATCTTCCTAAGTCATCACGTTGAGGTATCTTTCATTGCTGAAATAAAAGAGAGGGTTAGGTGGCCGAGGCGAACATATACTGTATATACGCACAAGGTGAGGAATGTGGTGGGGACAAGGTATATTGTTGAAAATGTCCAGTGCACGTAGTACGTGCACAGGACAAAGCCCATAAGGCGAAAGCCTGGACGGCGTAGCCTACATGGAAATAGAACTGTTCTTGAACCTGCTTGACCTGGTTCGAATGCTGCGGAACCGGCGACTGGACTGCAGGGGGAGAACAGTTTGGTGCTCAGGATGATTGTGGTCCGTATGAGGGACCTGGCCTTTTTTCCGATACCTGGTCCGAAAGATCTCCTCGATGGATGGAAGTGCACCCCGATGATATTTTCTGCTGTCCCTAAACGACCCTCTGGATGGCTGTTTCTCTCCTGTCAGTGGTATTGCCATACCATACAGCGACAAACACCCGTCAGAACACTCTCTATGGTGTCACGGTAAAAGTTCACAAATCGCCATTGTGTGCTTATGCCACATTTCCTCCAGGCACTGTAGGGGGTAGAGGTGCTAAGTGTGCCTTCTTGAGCATGACCCCCATGTTTTGGGTCCACGCTACGTCGTCTGAGATCTGTAGTCCCAGGAAGCAGAAGCAACCGATCATTTCTACCAGTGTCCCGTCTAAGCTGATGGGGAAGTGAGTCCCTCTGTGTTTCCTGAAGTCCATGGTGAGCCCCTTGGTCTTGCTAAATTCAGTGCTGTTCTCCTTGCACCATAGCGTCAGCTGGGCTTACCTCGTCTCTTTACTCCGTTTCGTTGTCCTTGCTTATCAGGCCGATAACTGTGGTGTTATCTGTAGCAGGTCCCAGTTCCCATCAGGTGTGAGCGCCCCACATCCAGGTCTCTCCAATCACATGAAGACATAGGATTAGGGATGTGACCAAATCAGTCTCTTATCTTTCTGAAAATGAGGACTCATTTAGACCAATTAGGACATGCCTGATGTTTCATCATTAAGTGGTTATTGGATAAAGGTGTGTTCACTGTTCACGTTGAAATGTTTTATCAGTCATGTCCTTGTGAAATAAAAGTAGTTTGTGTTTTGTGTAAATTGGGATTTTAGTTTTTTGATGAATAATATGAACCATGCTTATAACACACATATGCATACATTTAAACAAATGTGAATAAAATGTGTACCAAATAGGCTAGTAGAATAGAATAGAATAGAATAGAACTTTATTAATCCCGAAGGAAATTCTTGTGCCAGGTTGCATAGCGATACAGTACAAAACCACAGATTGATAAATAACTAACGTATGTGCAAATTACAGTTAAATATACAAATATGTGGGCAAGATAAGATATTCAGACAGCGAAAACAATTGGCATAAAGACCATACTCCCTCATTGATTATTCAATAATCACACAATCAATCAATCGTTATACCTTATATAGTGTAACTCAGGAGTCGGTTACCCTGACCACATAGTGGTTCTAATCAGAGACTGAGTCCTTTGTTACTGGGTACGACTTGATGAACTTCTCCTTTCTTGTTCTAATGGCCCAATTACAAGAAAAGAGTAAAGATCACGCCGTATCCGCCCCATAAAAAACCCTTAGGAGAAAAAAGTTTTGGGGTACAAATTATATGTCAATGACCTCATAAGCGGAAGTGTCATGTATAACGAGGTGTAGTTTACGAACTGTGTCTTAATACATTGCTGTGTTCATTGTCTTGTCGGGGGAGTTATAGGGAGGAGTTATAGAGTTTGATGGCCACAGGCAGAAAGGACCTCCTGTGGCGTTCTGTGGTGCACCTTGGTAGTCTCAGTCTACGACTGAAGGTGCTCCGGTATGACACCAGTGTGGCGTGAAGGGGATGGGAGGCGTTGTCCATAATACGGAGTAGTTTACTCAACATCCTCTTCTCCGAGACCTCTGCCAAAGACTCCAATTCCACTCCCAGGACAGAACCCGCTTTCCTGATGAGCTTATTGAGTCTGTTGGCGTCGGCTGCCTTCACCCTGCTGCCCCAGCACACCACAGCGTAGAAGATGACGCTGGCCACCACAGAGTGATAGAACATCTGCAGCATGGTCCTGCAGACGTTGAAAGATCTGAGTCTCCGTAGGAAATACAGGCGACTCTGACCTTTCTTATACAAGGCATCTGTGTTTTTAGACCAGTCCAATTTATTGTCTATGTGAACACCCAGGTACTTATATTCCTCGACAGTGTCCACCACGGTCCCCCTGATGCTGACCGGTTTCAAGTGAGTCGGTTGCTTCCTGAAATCCACCACCAACTCCTTTGTCTTGGAGATGTTGAGTTGCAGGTGGTTCAGTCCACACCACTCCACGAAACCGTCCACCACACCCCTGTACTCGGACTCCTGCCCCTTCCTGATACAGCCCACAATGGCAGAGTCATCCGAAAACTTCTGCAGGTGGCAGTACTGTGAGCTGTATCTGAAGTCTGAGGTGTAGAGTGTGAACAGGAAGGGAGACAGGACTGTCCCCTGAGGTGCTCCAGTGTTGCTCACAATAGTGTCCGACGTGATGCTCTGCAGCCTCACATACTGTGGCCGACCTGTGAGGTAGTTGGTAATCCAGGCCACTAGTGGAGTGTCCACCTGCATGTCCAGTAGCTTAGTCCCAAGCAGGGCAGGCTTTATGGTGTTGAAAGCGCTTGAGAAGTCAAAGAATGTGACTCTCACAACGCTGCCTGCCTCCTCCAGGTGAGAATAAGCCCTGTGCAGCAGGTAGATGATGGCGTCCTCCACTCCAATGCGGGGCTGGTAGGCGAACTGCAGAGGGTCCAGTGATGGTTCGACTAGTGCACGGATGTGCTTCAGGACTAGCCTCTCCAGTGACTTCATCACATGTGAGGTCAAGGCCACCGGTCTATAGTCACTGTGGCTGCTTGCGTGTCTCTTCTTGGGGACAGGAACCAGGCATGATGTTTTCCACAGGACAGGAACGGTCGTCGTGCTCAGGCTCAGGTTGAAGATGCGCCGGAAGACGCCGCACAGCTGGGCCGCACACACCTTGAGCACACTTTAGTACAAAATATACCAGAGCAGGTTATCAGAAAAAAAGTCACCATGTGGTTGGATCATAGATTTACAACGCATTACACACTTTAGGAGAGAGAGACATCAAGATAACCTTGGGTACAATGGGGTCTGGTAGAATATTATCACATTATGTGATGATGGAAATGACGGAAAGAAGCTATGTGTCCAGTAAGCATCAAATAGCCTCTTCCTGAGAAGAAAGGTCAGATCTTCCTTGAATTCCCCTGCAGGGTTTCAGGAAATGGGTAATGTTGCATTTACTCATGTTGATTCTTGGATTACATCAGATGTGGGTGGACGCAGATCCAGAGACCACTCTGAAGACAAATGACATCAGCAGGATCCATGAAGTGAACATAATCGCATATAAAAATATTGTTACCTAAACTAAAAAGAGACATGGAGGTTTAATGCGCTTAATTTTTTATTCTCAGTTACATTTCTCGTACAAATGACATGGTTGTAATCGTAAAAAAACAGGCAAAATAAACACATAGAAATACTAAATAAAATAGGTTGAGTAAAAATACGAAGCATTTTATAATACCAAAGGAATGACTAAATGGGCCACAGGATTAAAATAAAATACAATAAAATAAACTAAACTGGAACATCTACAACTTCAATAGATTCCAAAAAAGTGTTAGTGTTAGTAATATGTATACCTCGTACAACATGAAACTCAAATACCTCCCATTTTCAGAGGAAATAAGATAAATATTTTACCCATGGATCCAAAAGGAAGAACTACATACCAATTGACGGAATACAAAGGGGAGGACATTGGAATGGTCCACATCATGCGATATCAACATCTTGTGAATATGAACCTTGTTTGACACATGGTGACCATGACCACTGGCCCTGCCAGAGAAAAGCTTCTGGAAGCTAAAAAAGAAAGAAAAAAAAGGTACAACTAAAAGTAATATAAAGGAAGTCAGGCTGGCTGGGTGGGGGTCACAGGAAACCATGGCTACTGATTGGCCGCTTCACAAGCATCGATCCAATCGCTGTAAACGTCCACTGGTTCCGAAAGGTCTGAGCCAATAGGGTCAGGGATCATTCAAACAAACACACAAATCAGCTATTACATCATGACATGAAAATCACAATTTCTCGGTTTGGAAAGGCAATGATCCAATGAGTGCTGCTGGGGGACTAATGATTAGACAAAGCCGTTACCAAGGAGTGCTATAGACAAGATGACATCGAGGCCATTCTAAAGTTGATTAAAAGTATTAAAATTACTTTATGAATAGAGTGGAAGAAATGTCAGACTGAAGATGCCAATGAAGTGTAGCGACTTGACAATTCTGTCTGATGTCAGGCCAGGAATGGACAACAGAAATCTTTCATTAACTCTAATTATATTATCATGGGAAAACGACTGGATTGTTATTTTTTTATTACCTGGAGTACATTTTCCCATAAGTTGGGGTCTTGTCTGACTAACACAGACAACACATTTTGAAGATGGTCCAGTATTGAGAAAGTAAGCAGCCTTGAAACATCTGCATTGTAATCCTTTGGTGGCAATACTGCTGCTAAAGTGCTTGTTCGCGGACCTATGAGTTACAATGCAGATGTTTCCCGGATGCTCGCTGTACTCAAAATACTGGACTTAAATCCCTTGAAATTAAACCCCTGGACACAGGAGTACACACTGATAGATCCCTCTGTGATACGCTATTTTACATTTTTAGATCCTGTTGCCCATTACTTTCAATGTACTACACAGTTTAACCTACTAGTCACGTGCCAGTTGGAAACGGGCTCATTGCGTGGCCTCCAGTAATGCTGCTTATAGCTTTGTCGAGGGGACCACTAACCCACACGTCCTTGGGTCCTCAGCAGTGTTGTAATGTAACGAAGTACAAATACTTACAGTATACTTACAGTACTTACTGTACTTACAGTAGAATTTTCACGTATCTGTACTTTACTTCGTTATTTATATTTCTGGCGCGGTTCACACTGCGTCACTGTGCTCAATCTCATAGAAATACATTGTATATGCACAATATCTGCATCATATTCAGTTAAATCAAGTTAAATCAAGTCATACATTTTGCATACAACCAAAACAACATTCAAATAATAATAACCATCATTATTATTATTTTTAACATTCTATATAGTTTAGATATTTGTTTCAATCACACTAAAGTGTGATCATAGCATCAATATCAATCAATTCCCGCGTCTGGTAACGGGAGTGGAAGTAAGCGCAGCAGTGCGCGTCTGGTGGGTTCAGTCCGCGCGCACGAAAGCGTCCGTCCGCGTGTCCCGGATGTCAGTAGAATCAACGACTGATGCCACTTTTTTTTTTTTACTTTTACTTTTACTTCCAACACTTAAGTACATTTAATATCCGAAAATTACTTTTGATACTTAAGTACAGTAAATATCAGATACTTTAAGACTTTTACTCAAGTACATTTCTAAAAGGTGACTTTAACTTCTACCAAAGTCATTTTCTGGTAAGATACTTGTACTTTTACTACAAGACTGGTCCTCAGCAAAACACGTGTGTGTGTGTGTGTGTGACGTTGATCGGATGAAAGTTTGTCGAGAAAATCGAAGGGCAGACATACATAAATACATACATACATACATAGACACCATTATAGTTTAGAAAACATTGAAAGGATACAAGTTATGGGGGTCTGAAACTCCTCCAAGCACACTGTGCATGATATGATTCCTGTGTTTCGAGTCCGTTCCCTGCAAACAAAAAGAGGCCCATCAATCAAAAACAAGAAATCAAATCAATCAATCAATCAATCAATCATGGTTAACATGTCATGTAGATCCAGACAGTGCTGCATGCTCACATTTTGACATCGCAGGACTTCTCGTGGTTACAGAAGGGGCAGGTGAACTGGGTGTCCAAGTTCCCAGTCAGCTTCTTCTTGGGCGGAGGCTTTCTCTTTGACTTTCTGCGTCCCATCCTGAACTGCTCCGATAGTCTGTACAGGATAAGTTGAATTTAACATTTTAATGTAAAGTTTATTTATTTATCAGGGACAGTGCACATTAATCAACATTTCAGTTTCTACATACATTTAAATGTGCCAGAGTTAGCTAATGAGCTCATTTTCGTCTGTCGTCCCTGGGCAGGTTATTACAAATTACACATTTCTCGGCCACCTTGGACACTACAGGTAAAATACTGATGGGTCTGTAGTTCCCCACAGTTGTTTGGTCACCAGCCTTGAAAATGGGTGTTACAACAGCTGACTTCCAGGTGTTCAGAAAAACTCCTTGCTTAATTGACAGATTGATCAGATGGGCAATGGGGCAAACAAGAGTATCCTTTTATGATTTAAATTTTTTTTTAAAAAAAAATTCTTCCACTTCATTTATTAAGATTTTTCCAGATCAGTTTCCCATTTCCCCTTACATTTACATTTACATTTAGGGCATTTGGCAGACGCTTTTATCCAAAGCGACTTACAAAGAGTACATCTGTTGAAGGAGAGGCAGCAATATATCACTGTGGTACCTGAAGATAAGAATAGAGCTGTTTTCGAGCATTCATATTTACGAGACGAATAGAACGGGTTTCGTAATTGCTAAGTTGCCTGCATAAGTAGCCCTTGCATCATCAATTACTCTAATTAAAGAAACAGATTTAGCCTTCCTTATTTTCCTTACTACCCCATTTCGAACGGATGTAAAATATGCGACGTCATTACTGTGACCTGATTTAAGTGCTCTTTTCAGTGCATAATCTCACTCTTTCATCTGTCGCCAGATGGCGCCATTGAGCCATGGTAAATTGTTATTTTGTCTCGGTTTGTATTGTACCTTCCTTGTGGAGGAGGATATTATTTTCATAATAATAGTTAGAAAAGTATTACAGCCGTGTGTCTTCACTGGACAGGAGATTAAACCAATCAATTTCTTTTAGAGCAGTTCCAAAGTTACTTAGTGACTTAGTTTTGATGGTATTTACTAACCGTTTTCTGGTGAGTTTCCCAGTAATGTGATATTATGGTTAGACAAACCAGTTAGCAGGTTATGGGATTTTGTTATTCTCTCAGGTCTGTTTGTAAACATCAGGTCAATTTGCATCTGGGAGGAATTGGTTACTCTTGTTGGTCCATGTACCAGTTGAGTAAGACTGTATGTTAATGCGTATGCTAAAATCACCCATAAGTATTAGTGAAGAATTGGAACATTCAACCCAATACATTCCAGGTGTGTTCCATGTGACCATTCAATGAGACTGCATTTGATTGGATCTTTAACATAGATTAACACTGCTTCTATCCATCCTAAACAAACTGTAACAAAACTCCAATACTTGCTGTAGATTCAGACTATTTACTTTCACGGAGAAACATCTGTCCTATTGGTCATTTACAAAGTCGAGTCGTCATTTATTTGTAAAGCACATTTAAAGCAACAGAAGTTGACCCAAAGTGCTTTCCAGTTGAGGCAGATGAAGTTATAAAAAGGAACACAAGTCAAGTCCCCGTGGATAACACAATACAATCAGCCGAAGCCAACAGCCTAATAAAGTAAAATAAATAATATGATAATTAAACTCAAAGTAGTGAAATCATGATACAAGTAGTAACATATACTTAAAACAATTAAACGACAGTAGTGAACTTCAAAAGTGAAGGCAGACCGATTAGAACCAACAAACACAATTAAAAGGACGAATACCATCCGTTAGCAACACCACGTCTGGTGGACACGGTGGGCCGAGCCATGCAAACATCATTCATGAATACCCATCCGTAACTTGAGTATTAAACATATTAGCGGTGTAGCCGGCCTGTGTATCAAATACATTGACACATAATTATGCAATATTAATATTCCGATATAATCTCTTCCAGATGTTTGTCGAGAGAACCCAACAAAGCTACCGGTGCAGGTCTGCCATGCTAGCGGCTAGTGGCTTCCCGCAACAAAGCCCTGTTATGTTGTTGTTATTATTATTATTAGTGTGCATAAATTATCTCCGTGAAAGCACTGCCCAGATAATAAGCCCGGGTTGCTGCGTGTTTCTCGGGCGATGAGATATAACGGGACATTTTGCAGACGTAACGTGTCTTACCAGAAAACGACGTCTGGACGATGCTCTGGTTCAAGTGGTTCCGGATACAGCCGCCAGTAGGGCGCTTCTGATTGGCTGAGCGGCTCGGGGGTCCCTGGCGTTAACCCGTTGAGGGAAGGAGAGAGGGGGGGTGACGAGGGAGACACACAGTCTGGTTGATTAAATGGAATATAATTGTGTTATATAATACGTTGCATTTGTTTTTTTTGTTTCGGCAATGATCTCATTGGCTAGTTCATTTTCATACTATGTATTTTGAGAAATCCCATTCGATTATATTTCACAAAATAGCGAAAACATTTAGCAGACGCTTTTATCAAAAGCGACTTATAAATAGTATTAAAAGGAATATGGGTGGGAAATGAACGATGTGTAATGTTAAGTGTAGGTTAACACGTATTACACTAAGTGTAGGTTGACCATGGCTTTGAGGGGAAACCTATTGTGTGGATCAATGCTGCTGATGAGCAATTTAACGTTATACATGGAATAGTGTACAGTACGGGGCACAGGCTAACTAAAACACTCCCATTGATATTAGTTTGTCTCCTCCATCCGTAACGTTCGCCAAAATATGTATAACCATTTTGCCGTTAGTGTCTTAACACAAGAAAGTCAGGCTGACTTGGACATAGTAGGAAAGCTTTTCATGCTGTTTGGGTGGCTCTTAAAAGAGCCTTTGGGTTGAGGGTGAGAGGAAGGTTTAGCCGCCGAAGCCGTACAGGGTGCGTCCCTGCCTCTTCAGAGCGTAGACCACGTCCATGGCGGTGACGGTCTTCCTCTTGGCGTGCTCGGTGTAGGTGACGGCGTCACGGATCACGTTCTCCAGGAACACCTTGAGGACACCGCGGGTCTCCTCGTAGATCAGACCGGAGATACGCTTCACTCCGCCGCGACGAGCCAGGCGGCGGATGGCGGGCTTGGTGATTCCCTGGATGTTATCGCGCAGCACCTTACGGTGACGCTTGGCGCCTCCTTTCCCGAGTCCCTTGCCTCCTTTGCCGCGTCCAGACATGTTGACTCGCTTACTGTAGAACCAGATAACTCTGAAAGGAGCGCTCTGTCTCTTATAAAGGCTTGTCGAGGACCTGAGAGAGAGCAAGGGGGGGAGCTCCAGCACAGGCCCCTCCCATGGTTATCAGTATTTCCCCCAAACGTGAAAGCATTGTGATATTGAGCAAATTAACACATGAAGTTGAAAAAGTATTCAGTACAAAATGTATATAATTTTCTCAAATGGTTTACCAACAGTAGGCTACTATGTTGTAGCGTTCACCAACCCTCACTATCGAGATATTTTAGCACAAAAGTATATTAATATATAAGCAAGATGTCTAAACGAGTATTAATTAATGGTTTACCTTAAGGTGGCTACACATACTTATCGTATTATGGTAACTTTGTATTCCATTAACAGCATATTTTAACAATCGTGACAGACTTTGAAGTAGAATCGCTATATTAGCAATGCAGGCATACTTTCCTCCCCGGGTTATGCTAAACTGCAAAATGTAAATGTAGCCTATGATTCAATATCGAAGTTTATTCGTCACACACATAGGGAATGTGCAGTGAAATGAAAAGAGCCATGCTAAGCGGATTGTGCAAAATAGATAATACTAATTGGAGGGATCCGAATTTTTACGTTTAGAAATATCAGGAATTATAAATGTATAAAAGGCAGTATAAAAATCTAAAAAACTGAAAAAATATATATACCTTGCATGTCTGTTCCATAAAGGAAATTGCCCTCAATTCTTAAATGTCACCGTAAATCAGGAGCAGTGGCCAACATATCTTAAAGCGGTTTACGCCTTTTCACTTAAGATGTTAAATGAATCAAATAACCTAGAGCTAACCCATAGAATAGAACTTTATTAATCCCGAAGGAAATTCTTGTGCCAGGTTACATAGCGATACCGTACAATAAAACAATATGGAAAACAGGATAAAAACAAAACGGATTTACAAATGTAGTCAAAATATACAAATATGTAGGCAAGTTAAGATACGATGTTGCCTCTGGTAACTACTGAGGAGAAATCTCTTAGTAAAGATGTGTGTGGCTCTTAAAAGAGCCTTTGTGTTTGAAGAGCAGGATCACTAGTTTACTTCTTAGCGGGCTTCTCAGTCTTCTTGGGCAGGAGGACAGCCTGGATGTTGGGCAGAACTCCGCCCTGAGCGATGGTCACTCCGCCCAGGAGTTTGTTGAGCTCCTCGTCGTTGCGGACGGCCAGCTGCAGATGGCGGGGGATGATGCGGGTCTTCTTGTTATCGCGGGCGGCGTTTCCGGCCAACTCCAGGATCTCAGCGGTCAGGTACTCGAGCACAGCCGCCAGGTAGACGGGAGCTCCGGCTCCGACACGATGAGCATAGTTGCCTTTACGGAGGAGTCTGTGCACACGGCCCACGGGGAACTGGAGCCCGGCACGGGATGAGCGAGTCTTGGACTTCGCCCTGGCTTTGCCTCCGGTCTTGCCTCGTCCAGACATGTCTAAGTTGTATTTGAAAAAGATCAAAGTAAGATGCGGACTGAACAGCACGCTGGTATATATGATTACCCTGCTCTCTGCTCATTGGCCAACCACAACTGGAAGAGCTGGACCAATCACAATCAACTACACAGCTAATGCCAATGGCATCAACCACAATAGGTGGCGCTATTGGACCTAAAGTCTGTCAATTGATCATGATAAATGTCAAATCTAAAAAAAGTATATATTTAAAACGCACCAATTTAATGCGTAGAATTCCACGATCAACAGTCAATATATTATAAATTATCCTCTTGATAACCGTACAAATCGAACGTTTCCAATACTGTTAATGTGCCATTATACCAACCGGCTTTGGTATAGTAGATATTTACGTTTGGCAGACTTTCATCCAAAGCGACTTAAATATTTCGCTGAAAGCTTAATTGCAAAAAAATGAATAAAGGAAATTATTAAAGGAGTTACATAAAGTAGTGATAGGATCAGATGTTCTTTAAGATGTGTATGTGGCTCTTAAAAGAGCCGTTGGGTGTACGTGACAGTAGATTCGTTTAGGCGCGCTCTCCGCGGATACGGCGGGCCAGCTGGATGTCTTTGGGCATGATGGTGACCCGCTTGGCGTGGATGGCGCACAGGTTGGTGTCCTCGAACAGACCGACCAGGTAAGCCTCGCTGGCCTCCTGAAGAGCCATCACGGCGGAGCTCTGGAAGCGGAGGTCGGTCTTGAAGTCCTGAGCGATCTCCCTCACCAGACGCTGGAAGGGCAGCTTGCGGATCAGCAGCTCGGTGGATTTCTGATAACGACGGATCTCCCTCAGAGCCACGGTGCCGGGCCTGTAGCGATGGGGCTTCTTCACGCCGCCGGTCGCCGGGGCGCTCTTACGTGCCGCCTTGGTGGCGAGCTGCTTCCTCGGTGCCTTGCCACCGGTGGACTTGCGGGCGGTCTGCTTGGTTCTTGCCATTTCTGCAGCGTTCCTTCTTAATCGAAGTGAGAACTGTGGCAACGGAGTTTGAACAGAGATTATATTGACAGTCCCGGAGAACCGCCACATGTCTAAGTTGTATTTGAAAAAGATCAAAGTAAGATGCGGACTGAACAGCACGCTGGTATATATGATTACCCTGCTCTCTGCTCATTGGCCAACCACAACTGGAAGAGCTGGACCAATCACAATCAACTACACAGCTAATGCCAATGGCATCAACCACAATAGGTGGCGCTATTGGACCTAAAGTCTGTCAATTGATCATGATAAATGTCAAATCTAAAAAAAGTATATATTTAAAACGCACCAATTTAATGCGTAGAATTCCACGATCAACAGTCAATATATTATAAATTATCCTCTTGATAACCGTACAAATCGAACGTTTCCAATACTGTTAATGTGCCATTATACCAACCGGCTTTGGTATAGTAGATATTTACGTTTGGCAGACTTTCATCCAAAGCGACTTAAATATTTCGCTGAAAGCTTAATTGCAAAAAAATAAATAAAGGAAATTATTAAAGGAGTTACATAAAGTAGTGATAGGATCAGATGTTCTTTAAGATGTGTATGTGGCTCTTAAAAGAGCCGTTGGGTGTACGTGACAGTAGATTCGTTTAGGCGCGCTCTCCGCGGATACGGCGGGCCAGCTGGATGTCTTTGGGCATGATGGTGACCCGCTTGGCGTGGATGGCGCACAGGTTGGTGTCCTCGAACAGACCGACCAGGTAAGCCTCGCTGGCCTCCTGAAGAGCCATCACGGCGGAGCTCTGGAAGCGGAGGTCGGTCTTGAAGTCCTGAGCGATCTCCCTCACCAGACGCTGGAAGGGCAGCTTGCGGATCAGCAGCTCGGTGGATTTCTGATAACGACGGATCTCCCTCAGAGCCACGGTGCCGGGCCTGTAGCGATGGGGCTTCTTCACGCCGCCGGTCGCCGGGGCGCTCTTACGTGCCGCCTTGGTGGCGAGCTGCTTCCTCGGTGCCTTGCCACCGGTGGACTTGCGGGCGGTCTGCTTGGTTCTTGCCATTTCTGCAGCGTTCCTTCGCAATCGAAGTGAGAACTGTGGCAACGGATTTTGAACAGAGATTATATTGACAGTCCCGGAGAACCGCCACACTCTGATTGGTCCTTTTAAACAGCCTGTGAGAGGAAGCTCCGCCCTCATGTTAGACCGCGCGCATTTTCTTCGTCTCCATCTTCTCAACTCGTGTCCATAAATCAAATATTCATTCTTATATATTACATGGAGCATGTTATTCTATACATTTATTTCACCGGTGTTGTAATCAGCGTATTTACTAAGTTCAAATTCAATCTAAAATACTCTCTAGCTGTGCGGTCTAATCGTGATCTTTCTTTCTAAGTGCAACTGTTGCAATCTCTTGTAATTCCACATTCCGATACTTAGTTACATTGTTTACATTGTTTGCTGTCTGAATCTTCTGACGTTTTAAAAAATAAGGTGAGCGATCAATCGACACAATGAGACCGTCTGACTGAATACATTGTTTCAATGCATTCTCGATTGTGTTACATTGTGTTTTTCTGACATTTTTAACTCAAGGGAAGAGCAATTAAGGAAATATTGCAGTGACACGGACACCAGTTTGTGCACCATATTCAGAGGTGAATACAAATGCGAGTCATACGTATATTCAGTCAAACTAAACGGATTAAAATAGCGCGCCTTTGCAAGCCCGTAAACTCGAAAATAATCAGAAACTTGCCCTCTATATACATGTAGTTCGTTCTAGAATTTCAATTATGCTTTGCCCCCATATACTACAGCAATGGATATCGTGACACCCAAGCAGATTCACGACATTCTGCTCAAACCTCATGTCTAGCAGCATCAGGACCCATGTCTATGAAAGCGATGTGAGCTCTTTAAAGTTGTGTTTTTGGCCTCTTAAAAGAGCCGTTGGGGTGGTTCAACGTAAACTAGGCGGACAGCATCTACTTGCTTTCTTGGGGCTGCTTTTGCCTTCTTGGCTGCTTTGGGCTTGGGCTTGCCTTCTTTCGGCCGGGGCTTTCTTGGCGGCGGGCTTGGCTGCTTTTTTGGGACTCTTCGCGGGCTTCTTGGCGGGCGTCACCTTCTTGGCCACTGCGGGCTTCTTCTTCTTCGGGGTGGACTTCTTAGCGGCAGGAGCTTTCTTGGCTGCGGGTTTCTTGACTTTCTTCGGGGTGGTCTTCTTTGTGGCGGCGACCTTCTTAACGACAGCCTTCTTCGGTTTAGGGGCAGCAGCGGCCTTCTTAGCCGCGGGCTTCTTCGCCTTGACCTCCTTCTTCTCCTTGTTGAGCTTGAAAGACCCAGAAGCTCCGATACCTTTAGTCTGGACCAGAGTTCCCTTCGCGACCAGACCTTTGATGACGGCGTTGACGGTAGAGTTGTACTTCTCGACGTCGACGCCGCCCGCCGCCAGGGCTTTCTTAAGCGAATGCACGGAAACGCCGGAACGCTCTTTTGAAGCAGCAACCGCCGCGACAATCTGCTCGCTCATCCTCGGGCCGGTCTTCTTAATCTTTTTTGCTGCGGGCTTCTTTTTGGTCGCCTTCGCTGGGGCAGCAGCGGCGTCAGCAGCAGGCGGCGGCACAGACTCTACTTCAGCCATCTTCTCGGTTGGTTCAGTTGCTCGTGAGGAGGATCACAAATGTCGAGTGGCGCCAGTCAGCTGTTATTATACACGGTGTGAGAACCGTAGAGACTCAACCGGTGACGTAGTTCTCGGTGAGGGAGAAAGATCGCCTCGTTTGTGTTTCCTCCATCACTTTATCCTTCTACATTTCACACACGATGGCAATATTTGGCAAATGTTGTCAACAAACAACAAGAAGACATGTTCTATTTTAACCGTACCAAGTTTCAAGCACCACTGATGTCGACAATATTTCGAAAAGCTCTTATATTGCGGCGTGACATGGTTATGATCTCACTTAGGTTTATTTGAGATTTGTTTTTAATAATATCTAAACACTTTATTAACGTGGGCACTGCTTTTTCGTATTAATAACACTTCAGACGAACATTTGCCAGTGGTCAATATGTCCTGTGTGTCTGTAGTTTAGGTTAAAATTTAAGTATTTCGTGGCTGGTAAACACAGACGTTAGTCGAGGCTTGCACAGAGCAGCCAAGACAATCAGACACATGGACTGAAATGACACTGCATTTATTTCAGTCATCAAATCCGTTTGATGTTTTATTATGATTAATATTGTTGGTTGATGCACTGTAAACGTGGCTCATTTGGGGTTTCTGTCACCTTTGTAGTTGATCAGTTGGAATATCACAGATCATAAAAGAACGATTGGACTCATATTTGCGAATATGTCAGTGTCGCCCAACCAGACTCATACATTTGGAATTGGTACAAAATTACCGCACTGAATGGATTATGATGTATTTAATGATTCATGTGTCATTTCAGCAGGTGAAATCGAATAAATGAAGATGTAAATGCACGCTTCATTTTACGGTGGTCAACTACATAATAAATTTGATATATTTAATAAATCCCAGGGGGGAGTGATGTTAGTTTCCTTTGTCTTATATCAACATATTTTCTAACAAAAAACCTTGTTCAAGACAAAGGAAACTCACATACGAATGCCACACCAATCGTAACTAGATTTGTGTCCTGTTTATTTTGTCCACGACCAACCTGGCCATGGACACACTGCTGCCGTCTGGTAGACGTTACCGGAGCATACGGACACAGACTACCCCAGGCTTCTCAACCAGCAACACCAACCTCATGGATCATATTGATCACTTTACATGTATTTATAATTGATATTTAGATTACTGAACTACTTCAGAATACTTATTCCGTATTCCCTATGCTATATTTAAATACGCCATACATATTTCTGCTACCCTCGTTAGAGCACCTCCATGTGTAACTCTACTCCTCGATTCAACATTAAGTGTATAGAGCAGTTTTACTTGTATGACCTAGTTTTGCGTGCCTGCCAACAAAGTAACTGTTCACAATGTACTTGTTATGATGTAGGCTACATGTGAACACTGACTTATTTTCTCGAATTGATACTTTGTATTGGCTGCTTTGATGGTGTAGAGTAGTTCCATCAACAGCAAGAAAACATATCAAGACAGGGAAAGCTTTTAGTGCATTTGGGTGGTCCTTAAAAGGACCTTTGGTTGGTTTCAGATGAAGTAGTCTACTTGGAGCTGGTGTACTTGGTCACAGCCTTGGTGCCCTCAGACACAGCGTGCTTGGCCAGCTCACCGGGGAGCAGCAGGCGGACAGCGGTCTGGATCTCCCGGGAGGTGATGGTAGAGCGCTTGTTGTAGTGAGCCAGGCGAGACGCCTCACCGGCGATGCGCTCAAAGATGTCGTTGACGAAGGAGTTCAT
This sequence comes from Coryphaenoides rupestris, assembly GCA_002895965.2. NCBI lineage: Eukaryota > Metazoa > Chordata > Actinopteri > Gadiformes > Macrouridae > Coryphaenoides > Coryphaenoides rupestris. The sequence goes on from PIJE02000775.1 coordinate 231,119, forward strand.
GATGCCCCATCGCCTTGGAGGAGATGCCGGTGTCGGGGTGGACCTGCTTCAGCACCTTGTACACGTAGATGGCGTAGCTCTCCTTCCTGGTCTTTCTGCGCTTCTTGCCGCCCTTGACTGCGGTCTTAGAGACGGCTTTCTTGGAGCCCTTCTTGGGCGCAGGTTTCGCTGCCTCAGGCATGATGCGACAGAACGAGAATGAGAAACAAGCTGTTCCTCCGCCCTATTTATAGGAGGTGCATGCAGAACGACGTGGGCTGGTCCCTTTGTGCGATTGGCTGGAACACAGGCGGCCTGAGTGGACCTATCCTCTGTTAGGGCATTTATGTTCCTATATCAAACGGCTGCGCGTTTTGTTTTTCCATGTTTAGCTTCTCCAGTTTAATAAAGTTTAGAAATAATATAAATATAAGTATAATATGAATATAAATTGCGTTTTTGTACGTCTTGGCATTTATTAATAGCACTTAGCATTGCTTGACATGTATGTTCTTAGATGTTGGTAACATGCTCAGAATGGCACGTCTGCTCTTATCCCAGCTGTTATACAGGCAACCTAGCAATTATGAAACTCGAAACCTGCTCTATTCTTATCTTTATGTACCACAGTGATATATTGCTGTCTCCTTCAACAATTGTACTCTTTGAAGGTCGCTTTGGATAAAAAGGGTCTACCACATTCCCTAAATGTAAATTTAAATAAGACAATGACAAGGTAATTGAGATAAAAGGCAGTGAGATCTATGTAACGGCTCTAGCCCTACGTCACAATTGTGCCGCGCGAGGGTTTTTGGAATTCCCCAGTTGTCAGTTATTTTATATGCAACAGCACCACTCGGAGTAGAGGTCGGCGTGAGAATATTAAGACCGTAACAAATATATTTAGAGCGGACAGTGGCACGCCACCGTTTAATAACTAGTTTGACTCCTCTGTAGTGAAAGCAAGAATGAAACATACCCTACCAATTATTACCGAACATTTAGATGCATGATGTAATCTACTTTAACGCCACTCGAGTTGTGTTTTGGGATTAGGAAGAGCAACTCTTTGTAATGTTTGTGTGGCTCTTAAAAGAGCCTTTGTATTTGAAGAGCAGGATCACTAGTTTACTTCTTCGCGGGCTTCTCAGTCTTCTTGGGCAGGAGGACAGCCTGGATGTTGGGCAGAACTCCGCCCTGAGCGATGGTCACTCCGCCCAGGAGTTTGTTGAGCTCCTCGTCGTTGCGGACGGCCAGCTGCAGATGGCGGGGGATGATGCGGGACTTCTTGTTATCGCGGGCGGCGTTTCCGGCCAACTCCAGGATCTCAGCGGTCAGGTACTCGAGCACAGCCGCCAGGTAGACGGGAGCTCCGGCTCCGACACGATGAGCATAGTTGCCTTTACGGAGGAGTCTGTGCACACGGCCCACGGGGAACTGGAGCCCGGCACGGGATGAGCGAGTCTTGGCCTTCGCCCTGGCTTTGCCTCCGGTCTTGCCTCGTCCAGACATGTTTAAAGCGTCTTTGAGAATTCTCAGAATATATGCTCACTGAGCAGCACCCTGGTATATATACCCTCACCAGTTCTCTGCTCATTGGCCAGCAACAACTGCAAAAGCTGGACCAATCACGATCAACTGCATGGTTAATCAATACCATCAACCTCAAAAGGTGGCGCTATTGTATATAAAGTCAAAGTGTCCCAATCGATAATCACAAATGTCACACATATAAACATTTTGTATTTAAAGCTGTCACCAATTTCATGCATCTATAAATGGGATTCTACCAACCACACCCTTATTTGTGTACTGTCGCCTGCCATGTCACAAAAATGTCACTGTTCACAATGGCCCTGTGTTATGAAGAACATGTGACAATAAAACACTTCGACTTTGACTTGGATATTATGAACTATCCGCTTGATGATATTACCTTTACAAATCGAAAACCTAACGAATGTGTTCATGTGTCCCACCTGATCTTGTATATTATAGAATTGTATGGTATCTGTGCAAAAGGCTCAAGGAACAGTAAGGGTTAACTCGTTGCTAGGCAACACCCTTTACTCACGGTTCGCGAGAGTTGACAGACACTGAAGAAACACACTCCTCAATGTCAGTTTCAGTATTTAATTGACAGAGATGAGGACACCCTGCAATAGAGCAAGGACAGCGACATAAGCTGACAAAGTAACGCCAACATCAATGCATGACAACAATATAGTTATACATAAATATATATCGCTATATAATGCATGTAAACACTTAATAGTGAAATAAACAGACTCACATGAATGAGTGAATGAACACGTCCAACCGACGTAGAATGAGCGAATGTCAACCCACAAAATGGCCGTCCAGCTAAGCCGGTCGGCAATACTAATGAGACGCTGCCCCCTAGTGGCCGGCGATAAAATCTTCATCCCCCCCAGATCGGAAAGCTATAAACCGGAATAGATTAACGGTCTCAGTCCCGTATCCAACTGCCGGACTCGGGTTCGTAACGTGTAGGCGGCCTCCTCACGCGGCCCGGCCGAGTAGGCTGGGGCAGCGACGGCGGCGACGGCGGCACCGGGAGCCGTGCGCCCAGGGAGATACCCGCAGGGACGGGGTCGTCCTGGACCTCGAGGTCAGAGGTCGCCTCATCAGCAGGCGCTGGTGGGGAGGCGCCCACAGCCGAGTCGCGGGGTCCATCAGCCGTCTGCTGAGCAATCCCCTGGGGCATCACCCAGCCCGGGTGGACGGGTGGGGGCTGATGTCCCAGGGCTGTGGGCGGCGGCGACGGCGCAGCCGACTGTTGACGGGCGCAGGGTGTGGCTGGCGTGTAAGCACGGAGGAACCGCCGGTTGCGCAACGTCAGACGTCCCGATCCGTCAACCCTAACCCGATACTGATCGTGGCCTAGTGATTCCACCACCACCCCTGACCTGTTTCATTTGTGGGGGCTCGGGCCTTGCTGGTTCTGGAGGAATACTCTCTCGCCGAGTGCCAATGGGCGGAGCGGTCTCGAGTGAGTCCCCAGAGACTCGGTGGTACAGGACATCCGGGTCCAAAGGGCGTCATCCTTAGCCGCCCATGCCTCGCGCCACAGCAGACGGATATGTGGGTTTGAGAATTTCTCGAGACGGTTGACGAAGGACAGCGAACCACGAAGGGGGCGGCCGAAGATGATCTGCGCTGGCGAGAGGTTGCAGTCGGGGTCAGGTGTGTTGCGCAACTGCAACATAGCACGCAGGAAGAGGTCCTGATCATGGCCACCCGTCGGGCCGATGTTGGACATCAGGAGGCGCTTAGCAGTCTTCACCGCAACTTCCACCCTCCCGTTCGACTGCGGAAAGCTAACGGAAGACACACGGTGTTTGACGTGCCATAAGCGGAGGAAGTCCTCCGCGTGGCTCGCTTTGAACTCCGGACCACCGTCGCTCGAGAGCTCCTCCGGTACGCCGAAGGTGGCGAAGAATGAGCGGAGGTGTTGGACCAGGCCAGCTGAGCCCGCCAGGACAGTACCCGCCCGTAGAGCTCAGGACCTCTACCCAGCCCGAGAGCCGGTCCCCGACAACTAGGTAGTGGCGGCCCCCATAATCAAAGAAGTCAGCAAACACCACCTCGAATGGCGTGGACGGGGGTGAGCACGGCAGGGGGGGTGTAGCCGCCTGTGATGGAGCATTGCGGTTACAGTCTGCACACCCGTCCCTGTGGCTTGGATGTCCCGGACATCCCGGGGCCAGTAGACTATGGCTCGGGCATGCTGCCCCATTGCTGAAGTCCCCTGGTGCGCGGCATGGAGGTGCCGAAGGACTCTCTCACGGAGGGATGGGGGAACCACGACGCGGTCCCGATAGAGCAGGACGCCATCCTGTGCGTAGACGGACTCACAGACCGATGACAGACTTGCCAGGGCAGGGTCGTTAACGTCAATCCCACCCTCCTGCTCGATGAGGTGGAGGAGGTGGCTGAGGCATTCGTCAGCTGCTGTCTCCTGTGCGAGGAGGGGCCAAGAGACGGCTCCGAGCTCCCGTGCATCGTCGCGGATGGAGGCCATGAGTGCTGACTCCACGGCATCCAGGCACGCTCGGTCAGCCCCAGTGAAGAGGCCGTTCGCTGAGCCCGAGGGGGAAGGATGCCTTGAAGTGCATCAGCGGCATAGTTGCTCTTGCCAGGCAGATGCACAATGTCGAAGCGCCATGGGAGGGTGCGCTGCTTGAGTCTAAACAGACGCGAGTTTGTTATCTCATCCAGCGTACGGTCGCCAAAGATCTTCACCCAATGGCTTATGGTCGGTGACCACGACGAGGTTGTCGGACCCTTGCGTGAAGTACCTGCGTCTGTTCAGACCCCAGGCCACAAGCCAGGGCCTCTCCTTCGACGGCCGCATAGCGCTGCTCTGCAGGGGACAGGAAACGCGAACCCGCGAGGGTGATCCTCCATCCTCCTGGACAGCAGTCCGGTATGCCCGAGGCACAGCGACAATGTTGTTGGAGCAGGAAGTAGCCAATGCCACGCTTCGACCCAGTCAGGGCGGAGGCAGGTACGCTTCTGCATGTCGTAGATCTCCACGCCCTCACGGATGGCCCCTCT
>PIJE02000776.1:0-16707 GCA_002895965.2 Coryphaenoides rupestris
TGCCGCACCTGGCCCCTTTCGGCAGTGTGGCTGACTTCCGATGACGTCATCGATCGTCTAAATACAGGCAGGCGGCTTCTCCCGGGCCATCTGACATATCGCCCACTGATCACTTCTCCCCGGGGCACTCGCCGCCGGCTGCCACAATATATCTATATATGTGTTTATGTATATACTGTATGTATGTATATGTAACGGAGAGGAAAATCACATCCCTTATTTTCCTCTTATATTTATTTTTATTTGCTTTTATTTTTTTTCATGAACGTATTTTATTTCCAAACTACGTTTTTCTTGATTTATGTATTTATTTTACCAAAATCCCTCATTTCGTTTTTATTATAAATGAGTGTTATTTTGGTTTCCTGCGCCATTTGGTGACGTTGGTGTATTTCCGTAATCTCGTCAGTTCACATAGGATCTGACGAGAGAAATAAAAGTATCTTCTGAAGTCATGGTATGCCGTCATCACTCGTGCACCAGAACACAACGCAATGTGGCTGGTTTGGACCGGCTACAGTGGTGCCGTGACCCGGAGTGTTCGTCGATGGTTGCTGTAACAAGTATGAATACATGTTAGGGATGCTGAAATTACAAGCACTATTTTTGTAAATATTTCAGGTTATAAGGGGGTGTTGAAGTCTTTTGCATAAATATTACTGTCGATATCCAACATTATTGAGACTTGTGAGATAATTTTTTTTCTCAAAGATATTGTCCCAGTGTAATTCTCTTAATAACTTGAATCTGATGTGAACATCCGTTTGAAATGGATGATGAAAGAAAGGTCGGGGTGTCATCCGACCTTGAAGAGGGTGCTGTAGGCTTTGGAAGGGGAAGGCTATGGAGAGAGATGGTCTCTACTCCGGTTGCGGGGGGCTAGAGCAGTAGGCTCACCCGCGTTTACTTCCACCCGCATACGTACTGATGTATCTCCCCATAGTCAACACACACCTCCTCCAGACATGAGTGGTACAGATATGGGGAGAACAGCACTCCTCAGCCACAGAGTATGAATGTAGGTCAGACTCCCTCTGAGTTAAACCTAACAGAGGTTAAGTTGGTCATGCAGGCAGATGTTAAAGAACCACCGCACTTCAGGGGTGACGGGATGGACAAATACACAGTCCATGAATGGGAGGAGTGCATGTGTATATGTACCTGGAAAAGAGAGGCATTCCACTTCACGAACACTCCCACGAAATAATGTCAAGACTGATGGGAAAGGCTAGAGACATTGTCAAAATCACCTTGCGTAGCACTCCAGCTTTGAAACCCGCTGAAAACCCCAAGCTTGTCATAGACGTACTCAAACAGCATTTTGGCGAGGTGACATATTCCTCAATGCCTCTTGCTGATTTCTATAACACTCTTCCACGGTCCAGGGAAAGCTCAATGGACTATTGGATCCGTTTGAATAAAGCAGTGGACATGGCAGATGAGTGTTTGAGGAGACAAGGAAGGAAAATTGAGGATCCGGCCCGTGAAGTTACCATGATGTTTGTAAAACATTGCCCTGATCCAGCGCTTGCAAGTGTTTTGAAGTTCAAGACAGCAGAAAGATGGACGGCAACTGAGATTCAGGAACACCTGGATGAGCATCAAAGGGAAGTCAGGGCAAAAACGACAGTCACCGCCATTATAGCAGGTGGGTGTACACATTCAGACACCTGTGATTGAAGGCGCTGTTGCTGGTGGTGTCGCAGAGCCTACTTTCAACAAGAGCGAACAGGGGGCAACCGTTTCCCCTCAGACAGAGAGCGTCTGCATGATGTCCCTCATTGGCCTACTGGATCGTGTTCTGGGGCAAGGGGTACAGTCTGCGACAGCCGCATCGCCTTTCCGGGGCCAATCTATTGCCCCCCGGGGGAGATGCAAGGTATGTCAATCAGTTGTTCATTCCACCAGTACTCATTGCAGACAGGAGAATCTTTGTCATCAATGTCAACAACGCAAGCCAAGAAACACAGCCCAGACACCATACAGACATGAACGAAGTGGGGCAGATTTAAACTAGGCAGCCCACATTCGGAGAGGGGATGTGTGGGTGTCAAAGGGCCAACCCTCAAAGCAGATGAAAACTTGGAAGAGGTGTATGCGAATGTTTGCAAGGTAATGCCAGAACATACACAGAGTTGAGCCATACAGTGAACTGTTTCATGCACCGGTAATGGTCAAGGGCTCCTTCCAACTAAGAGGAATGCTTGATACAGGGTCAATGTACAGGGCCTGTACAATTAGTGAAGAAACAGAAAATGTTCTTTTGGCCCAGAACATTCTAAGACAAACAGAACAGATGACGAAGCGGATGCATGTATGGCATCCGTTGCATAGTTCCAGTCCTAGTAATTCCTGGTCAAAAGGACAACATCATCATAGACACCAACATGCTGAAGTATGTTTTACATCAGATCAAAACCAACCGTGACTATTGGGAACTGATTTCACGTAATGCAGAGGGGTCCTCCGAGTGTGAACAGTTCTTGGATCTGATGGCAAACACCACGTTGGAGGGGTGAGGAGCTGCCAGATAAGATCGGAACCGTCAAGCTCACGCAAGCAGTAACGCTTATAGCAAGGAGTGAATACCTGGTTTGGCTGAAGCTACCATACAGCACCCCATTGTCACCAGGCAGCACTGTGATAGTCGAACCAACTACATCCAAGACGATGCCACAAAACATCATGGTAGGCCGCATCGTCACACCTATGTGGGGAGACAGATGGGTCCCCATGAAGGTGACCAATCTATCAGACAAGCCCATCACTCTGAAGAGAAACTGTAGGACTTTGAGGTGTTCCAGGGCTGCAGTCAGCATATGGAGTCTACTTCAGAGGAGAAACAGTCGACAAGCAAGCCAGATGACCTGAAGCAGAGGATTAAAGACGTTGGACTCGGAGATGTCAACATCGATCTCTGCCACCTTGACCACTCTGGAAAAGAGAAACTGGTACAGCTGCTTGAGAAATACAACAACGTCTTCTCCAAGCATGCTTTGGACTGTGGTGAAGCAGAAGGCTTTGTTCATCGCATTTGGCTTACTGATGAACGTCCCTTCCGTCTGTCGTTTCGGAGAGTTCCACCTGCTCATTATCAAAAACTGCACCAAGTCCTCACAGAAATGGAGGAGCAGGGGATAATACGAAAGTCTGTTCGTGAGTATGCTTCTCCCATGGTGTTGGTGTGGAAGAAAGACGGCAGCTTGAGAATCTGCACAGACTTCAGGTGGCTGAAGGCGAGGACCCTCAAGGACGCCCATCCGCTCCCACATCAAGAGGACTGTTTGGCTGCCTTGAGGGGAAACGTCTTCTTCAACCCATGGCTGAAGAGCACAAAAAGTACACGCCATTCACAACACCCTTAGGGCTGCACGAGTACAACAGGATGCCACGGGTTGTGCAACAGTCCGGCATCTTTTATGCGCATGGTGTTAAGTATATTCGGGGATCTTAACTTCAGCAGCCTTCTGTGTTACTTCGATGACCTGCTTGAATTTGCACCCACCAAAGACAAGGCACTGGAGAGGTTGGAGGTGGTGTTTCAACGTCTGCAGCTCCATAACATTCAGCGAAGCCCTAAGAAGTGCCATTTCTTGCGGTCATCAGTCAAGTTCTTGGGTCACATAATAAGTGGGGAAGGAGTGGCTGTGGATCCGGCTGAGGTTGAAGTAGTATCAAATATGTACAAGTCTGACCTCATGGAAGACAACGGGTGTACTCCCTCAGTACGACGGATCAAGTCATTCCTCGGCATGGTATTTTATTAACAGCACTTCATTCCCAACTGTTCAGCAATGGCAAAACCCCTCTTTGCTCTCACATCTGGCCAGAAACGCAGAGGAAAAGATGGAAAGTCAAACCCCAAAGCTGGCACTTTCCGTAAGCTCAAGCCTACTGACTGGACTGAGGAATGTGAAATCGCTCTTCACTGCCTCAAGGATCAACTGCTGAGCTGTGCTGTCCTCGCCCACCCAGACTTTTCCAAACCACTGATCTTGTCCATCGATGCCTCCCTTGACGGCATTGGAGCTGTGCTGTCTCAGATGAAGGAAGGCGAAACCAAGGCCTGTTCCGTCACCAAGCAAAACTCTATCTGGCTCGCAAAAGAGGTACCCAGCCCACCAACTGTAATTTCTGACGCTTGCGAGCAGCGCTGGGTGGCCAAGCTAGCTCCCTATACGTTTGATCTGAGACACATCCCTGGGGCGAAGAACATTGTGGCAGACGCCTTGAGTCGAGAGCCCTTTTCCAGAACGGTGAGCCAGAGGCTAATCAGTGAGCCGTATGAAAGTCTTCTGGCAGAAGCCAAGGGAACAAAGGAGGATGGGATCCAGGACGCTTTCCGGAGCAAGGTTAAATTCCTCAGAGCAGATGGAGAAAGTTGTGCTACAGTAGATGCTTCACAAGTTAAGTCCATCTGTGAAGCTCATGTTGAATGGGAGAGGGCTGCGGAATCCAGAGTGGTCCAGTTTATCAACTCCTTTCCTCAGATCCTACCATCGGAGCAAGACGTTTTCCCAGCTTTCTCATTCAATGAGCTTCGAGGGATCCAGTCATCGGACAAGTTCTTAATGGACCGTTAATGGACCAGAAAAGGCTTCCGTCTAGAAGAGGGAGAGCAAGGTTGAGACACTTCTCAAACAATGGCACTGACTTAAAGTCCAGGAAGGAGTCCTTTTATAGGATAACAAAAGACCAACAGACTAAACAGAAGAAATTTCAGTTTGTCCTCCCAGTAAACATGCGGGAAAAGGCACTTAATGGAATACACGCTCAAGCTGGACATCAAGGCCAAGCTAGAACTTTGCATCTGGCCAGACAACGCTTCTTCTAGCCACAAATGGAAAAAGACATCAAGGAATATGTCAAATGCTGCCAGCGATGTATCCTTGCGAAAACACCCGAACCTGCTGCCCGAGCACCCCTGGAGAGTGTCCGAACCTCTGCACCCATGGAGTTGGTGTGCATTGATTTTTGGAGTGTCGAGGATAGTAAGCAAAGAACAGTTGACGTTCTGGTTGTGACAGACCACTTCACAAAAATGGCTCATGCATTCCCCTGTGCCAACCAAACTGCAAAACAAGTGGCAAAGAAGCTTTGGGATAGCGTGTTTTGCATATACGGTTTTCCAGAACGAATCCACTTTGATAAGGGAGGCAATTTTGAGAGCAAATTCATAGCAGAACTCCTCAGTCTGATCGGAATCCCAAAATCACACACAACTGCATACCATCCCATGGGAAATGGAACAACCGAAAGGTTCAATAGGACTCTTGGGAGTAAGCCTCTGCCATTGAAGGCTAAACAACATTGGGCACAAAAAATACAAACCCTTACATTTGCCTATAATGCCACGGTACATGAGACAACAGGATACGCCCCATTCTATCTAATGTACGGTCGAGTTCCTAGACTCCCAGTGGGCGTGGTCTTCAAACAAGTGCTGAAAGATCCAGTTGTCGTCGACTACAACACCTACACGAAGACACTGATGATAAACCTCCATGTGGCTGCCGACATAGCTCAGCAGCATGCAGGTACAACACCTACACAAAGACACTGATGACAATATATAACAAGAGGGTCCGTGGAAGTGGGTGATCGAGTCCTGCTTGCAAATAAAGCAGAGAGAGGGAAAAGAAAGTTGGCAGATAAATGGGAACCCACAACCTACACTGTCATAGACTGGAACCCTCAGACTCACGTATACAAAGTCACAGGTGAAAACGGACAGACCAAGGTTGTGCATCGTATCTTGATGTCAGCTTTCTCCTGGTTCCAGAACAAACAAGCAGTGAGCCTGATCACACGATTCAAGACGAGGCTAGCGAAATGTCATCTCAATCCAGTGACTCTTTGAACACCTTGGAGGTAGAAGCCTCTGTAGGCCGTACCTCTGGATATGTGCATCGCATGATGATAGTGATGGGTCCTCTGAGGGTGGGAACGGGTCAAGAATGGGGGATGAGATTTCAAGTTTCTCATTAGGGGGTTCTGACCTGCCAACACATGTAGAGTCACAGTCTGATTCAGTCAACGACAATAAAAGAAGAAGAAGATCACTTTATTAATCCACACTTTATGGTCACAAACACAGCATGCAGGAAGTGGTGACCGCCAAACACACACGCATGCAGGGAGGGTGGCCCGCGGAAATTAGACTCTGCATTTAACCCATCCTGTATTATGCTGCCCCTCCAGGGGCAGCCAGGAGCAGTGGGCAGCCCTTTACGTCGGCGCCCGGGGACCAACAGTTCCAGGTCTTGCGTCCACGTTTTGGTCAGGGACAGGACAGGAGAAGCGATTCTTCACATGTTTTTAATTGGGGTTCTTACTGTGGAAGGAGACCCCGCGGAGCACGGGGAGAACATAAAAGCATACAGGATGAAGAGGAGGACTTACCTGAGGCGGACCTACCTGAATCTAGTGACTTCTCAGACTCCTGTGCAACTGATGTTGACACTGAAATTGACAGATCAGCCGGTGTTCCGGCTCCAGACAAGGCAGGGTCTCATGACATTCTAATCCCCACACCAATTCCCGGTAGTCAAATACTTACACAAGAGTCAGGGGACAGAGGGCCAGAGGTCAGAACACGAGCAGGCAGGGCAGTGAAGGCAGTTAACAGGTTGATCGAAAATATGGTACAGAAACCTTTCACGAAGATTATGGTAGGCACGTTTAACAAAAGGTCTCAATCTTTACTTACCTTATTTGGGAGGGAAGAAGTATAGACACTCACACACAGACACAGTGTTGGTATGTTTTATTACTTTTTATTATGAACAGTGACTTTATTTTGGTTTGAGTCGGAATGTCCATGTTGGGACAGAAAAATGTTTCACCAAGTCCTATGTGGTGTACAAGGCATCACATGTACAGCAGAAGCTTGATCAACTTTTGTCTTCTCTGAACCTGCTTTGCAGGTTGCTTACTATGCAGTTAATAGGATTGTGTTCCTCTGGGTATTTTGGTCCAGATTCATGTGATACATTTTGATTTGTATAGAAATCTCATACCATTATAACTAAAGTCTCTATGTTCAGGATTAAATTAAAGAGGGGAAAATGTAACAGAGAGGAAAATCACATCCCTCATTTTCCTATTATATTTTTATTATTTACTTTCATTTATTTTCATTTACATCTTTTTTTTCTGAACTACATTTTTTCTTGATTTATGTATTTATTTTACCAAAATCCCTCGGCGCCATCTGGTGACGTTGCACTGTATTTCCGTAATCTCGTCAGTTCACATCGGATCTGACGAGAGAAATAAAAGTTCCTGAAGTCGTGGTATGCCGTCATCACCAGAACACAACGCAGTGTGGCTGGTTTGGACCGGCTACATACTGTATATACTGTATATATATACTATATATATATACATATACTGTATGTATGTACTGTGTGTGTGTGTGTGTGTGTGTGTGCAATGCCTCTGCCTTTATGTACGTATGTATGTTTTACAAGCTAATGCAATATAAAATCACAGATCATTTGGGCCGGTCTGCCAGGGGGAGGCGAGCCGTTCCTGCCATGTATTTGTGGGCAGCACGGAGGTGCTGTCAGAACGCTTTTTTAAATGAGCACTTTGATTCGAGTTTTTGTCAGCCTCCACTCATCGTGGGTGATTAGAGCAAAACGTCTGCCCATCTTGACTCGAGATCACCACAGCTCCAGATAACATACTCCGTGATTGAAGGTCGAAATATTTTTAATTCTAATGGGGATGCTGCAAGATGAATTGCTTGAAATAGACTGTAGAATCTTCCTGCTTCCTCCTCACACACCCCCAGCCCTCCCACTTCTTTCTCTCCCCCCTCTCTCCCTGCCTCTCTCTCTCTCTCTCCCCCCCCCTCTCCCCCTTCCTCCTCTCTTCCCTGTCTGCTGTGAAAAGAACCATTGGGAACGGCAACGGCAATGATCATAGAATTATTGGATGGTGATTCTAAACCTCTCAAAGGAGGAGTTGCTATGGAGATCTGGTTCCAAACTGCGAAACGGTTCACCTTTTGAAAGGCTGGAGGGGCTGAAAGCTGAACGTGTCATTGTCCACTCCCCCTCACCCCCCACCCCTGGTAGCGGGTTGGTTAGGAAATTGCCGGCGCCGGTGCACAATCAGCAGCACTATGGCAGTTAAAGATCTAAAAGGTTTGTTCTACGGATGATGTGGGACAACAGCGGTGTGTGCATAGGAGACGGGTCCTTTCAATCACAGCACTCTGGCAACACACAGACAGACTGACTGACTGACCTGACTAAATAAATGAAATCATGAAATGACAGAGGGTTAAGTTAATGATAAAGGGCTCCATTGTTGTGCATCGGGGTTAATGAAAACCTGGCCGCTGATAAGCTGCGTATACTGCTTCGTGTCTGCGGTGTATATTTTGTGTTGGTGGAGGATTTCTGAAGCATCGACCGGAAGATGCGCGTTTTACTGCTTAGTTTTGATATGTAGCGCGGTGCCGCCAGTCGCAAATTACGTAGGAGTTGGAGACATCTTGTTGAAGCACTGATATATAACACTGAGCACTGTCGCTTCACTATAATCTCGTTTGAAAGATTGGATCGTGTATAAAATGTGAGTTGTCGCCTTGCGTGTGAAAACACGCACAGGAAGTTGGAAGCCAATGAATACTGTAATTTCACTGAATGATGTTGACCACATATCCTGCCAGGTAGTCACATCGAGGGGGTGCCTTGATAACCGCTGATTTAGTTCACGATCTCGTGGCTTTCTTGGTCTTGTTCTCGATCCTTAACCTGCATTAGAGCAGAGATGGCAGAGATAGCAGAGGTAGCACACAGGAGAGCCTATTAATCAAGTAGACGGCGGTACCACTTTGACATGTTGTGGTCGAGGGAGAGAGGGTAACTCCGGGTGGTGGTGTACAAGGTGGAAATTGCTGTGAACTTGTTGCTTCTTGAATGTCGAGCTGTTTTCTCGTCTTTTGAACTGTGACCCCTTTCACGGTTTCAGTTTTGTACATTTTGGTCGCCTAAATACTCTTGTCTTGTTCAGCATCTGGTAGTACAGAAAGACTCCCGTCCACATATGGTCACTTAACGTCTGCTGGTTGGAAAAAAAAACAAGATGGTGACGGCCAAATGCTGAACTCAAGGCTTCAAAACGGTACATTCCATTCCGCTGCTTATATACAGTCTATGGGTTGGAGTGATATTTGTCATAATGATCCAATGTAACATAAAAACATGCAGCAATGAATCCTGAACGCCGCTTTGCTTGTGTTCAAAGAAAACGTGAATATTGTTCGTTTAGTGGGGTAATCACGACATCGAGTCAATGACAAAATGGGAGAGACTGAGTGTTTGCTTTTTTCCATGCAGATGAAGGGTCGCTCGATTTCCGACATGGTCGCTGGGATCCACTCAACACACAAAGCCCTTTGTTCTCTGAGTAAGGCCACACCTGTTAATGGTGTCTTCAAACATCCAGCATTTGAAATTAAATAGTAAATGTTAATTGTTAAATAGACTTGACTCCCCAAGACCAGGCTTTTAACAACACCCACACCCACTCCATACCGCACACAACGCCACCGCGCTGACACACACACACATGAGCTGACACATACACACACACACACACACGCAAATACACACACACACACACACACACACACACGCAAACACACACACACACATGAGCACACATACACACACACACACACACACACACACACAACACACAACACACACACACACACACACGCAAATACACACACACACGCAAATACACACACACACACACAAACACACGCAAACACACACACACGAGCTAACACATACACACACACACACACACGCAAATACACACACACGCAAATACACACACACACACACACACACACACACACATACACACACACACACACGCAAACACACACGCAAATACACACGCAAATACACACACACGCGCCACACGCACACACACACACACACTCCCCACACACACTCAGATTCAAGCACGCACACACATACGCCCTTCCTCTCCTCTCCTCTCCCCTCCTCTCCTCTTGCTTGTGCCTTTGTGTGTCTGTGTGGAGCCCCGGCCTCATAAGAGCCGTCTCCACCCCCCCTCCCCCTCCTCCCCAGACTGGGTCGTTAAAGGCCTAATTGTGGAGATTTTCCCCCTCTGATTTTCTTCCTTATTCCCCTTCTTTTATCCCGGGTGCATCTGTAACCCACGGCTCCTACAGGCTGAATGGGGCTGCGGTGCGCTACGTGTGAATGTTCAATTAGGTGAAAATAATTAAAGCAAATTACTTTGGAAAGATGTCGAGGAGGAGGAGAGTTGAGTTGAGTGTCAGCGGATGACTGCGCGTCTGGCCATCACCTGCCCGAGGCGCTGGGCTTTGATGTGGAGACTCATCTGCGCTTCTTTTGTCGTGACCTATAACCCGCATTGTCCAGCCCTTGATTGCCTGACAAAATATAGTTTTATTTAAGACCTCATGCTGCTCTATCATTGGTGACATTTTGAATTTCGTTAGTCAGACCCTACACCCCAGCCCAAGCACTCCGCTCGGCAACTTCTGCGACTGGTACCGCCTTCACTAAAAACAGCCAAACATCGCTCTTCCAAGTCCCAACTCTTCACAGTTCTGGCTCCTCAGTGGTGGAATGAGCTCCCGGCTCATGTCAGGACGGCCGAGTCGCTCGCCAGCTTCCGCAAGAGACTCAAGACCCACCTGTTCAGAGTTCACCTGGACTCTACATAACCCCCCTCCTTAACAAGAGACTCAAGACCCACCTGTTCAGAGTTCACCTGGACTCTACATAACCCCCCTCCTTAACAAGAGACTCAAGACCCACCTGTTCAGAGTTCACCTGGACTCTACATAACCCCCCTCCTTAACAAGAGACTCAAGACCCACCTGTTCAGAGTTCACCTGGACTCTACATAACCCCCCCCAGCACTAACCTGCGTGTTTATACGTCTTAACATTTATTAATGGCACTTAGCATTGTTGTTCGTTCTCAGATGTTGTATCATGCTTAGAATTGCACGCCTGCCCAGCTACTTATGCAGGCAACTTGGCAATTATGAAACTCGTTCTATTCGTCTCGTAAATAGGAATGCTCAAACAGCTCTATTCTTATCTTCAGGTACCACAGTGATATATTGCTGCCTCTCCTTCAACAAATGTACTCTTTGTAAGTCGCTTTGGATAAAAGCGTCTGCCAACTGCCCTAAATGTAAATGTAAATTTCGATTCCAAGAGAATTAACCGATTCAACTGAGTTTAATTTACCGACAAGTAAAAAGTAAGGTAAATTTGTAACAAATGTGTGTCCCGTTACCACATATTTGACGTCGTACTGTCTCAAACCTCTTTATTATTAATTAATATGCATGACATATTAATTTTCATAATAATTTTCATGACATAATTCCTTATAGGAACATTTGATGGGAGGGAGTCGTCATATTATGTTACAAACATAGAATGGGGTCATATCTTTGTATTTATTTTGCGTTGGGGGTATTTCATAGTGTATTTTATAGTGTCATTCATTTCAATCTTTGTTTATCAGGTCATTCAAAAATAAGTGTATCCCACAGTTTGTCATAGGCAATGCATCTTTGCCACAGATAAACTACCCAGATTGAATCAGCGAACTCGGTAACTTGGTACGCTCCACCATGCTATGTGCACCTTGAAATAAAATGGGAATCAGCTGACAGGCTGTTCTATGCAACAAAGAGAGTCAAATTTTTTAAGTTCTATCACAACCTGTTCCTATACTGGCAATTTAAAGTGATTTGTGCAAAATGTAAAATCCTACATGTAGTCCCTGAAGCAATTCATGATCAAAAGATACTTAAAGTACCAAAGGTAAAAGTACTCATTACTCAAATTAGAAATACTCAAGTAAAGTAAAAGTACCTCCGATTTGTACAAATCGGAGTACAGTACATGTTATTTTCCACCGTGCACTGAACTCTGGTATGTTGTTGCTCACTGTGTCCACACCTGCCTATGGATGGTCTGTATTTTAACATGATGTACTGTGGCGGTGATGTGTTGATGGATACGGATGGCATGTGACAGCCGTGATCGTATAGTGCGCAGCAGTTGTGATGATATTTTCTCACCGGGCGTCAGATTGCCAACAGCGCGTTCCACGGATGTGTCAATTGGCGATTGTGAAATGTTGATTATGTCAAGTAGGTGTGTAGTACCTGCAGCATGCAAATCCCGAACATTGCCTCTGTCAATGCGGCCGTCCTTTAAGTGGAGGTGTCATGAGGTGGAGGTAGATACTGATCTAAGATCAGTCGGGTCTTGTCGCGCAAACATGGGGAAGCATTAGGCTGCATCTAAACATTTTAGCTGGTTGTCAACACTTGAAATATGTGTTTGCATGTATATATTCAAAAACCAATCCATACTGAATTTTTTCCCCCTTAAAATTGGTCAGCCTCATATGCATGCGTGACACCAAACAAAATAAACACATCGCTTATGTGATTTTAACGGCTTACAGGACAGAATTGGGTAACGTGTGTGTGTGTGCAGAATGGGGTGGCCTAGTGTAGCATTGCCACCGCCGGTAATGTTCAACGCTGTCACTCTCAACGTGACAGATGCCGCCCCCCCCACCCCTCCTCCCCAACACTGAGCCCCCCCACACAGAGTCAGAGGGAAGCAGAGAGCAGTTGCTGGCTAAATGGACGTTCTCTGGGCCTCATTATCTAATCACCAGCACGGCTAGCGCTAGCATGCCAGTGATTAGGACAAGATTGGCATTGTATTTTCTTGTCTTTTTTTTTCTTAATTTTTTTTTTGCTCGTTGACCCCCTGGCCCACCAGTGAACCAGATGACACAGTCCTTCCCTCTATGCCCCCTCTTGTCTTGCCTGGGCAGGACACACATGTATGGGACCTAACGAGCCCCCCCCCGCCCCCACACAGCCCCACCCCACCCATACCCCAACACCACCCAGCCACCCAGCCAGCACCCATGGGGGTCTCCTCAGAGCTCCCTAACCACAGGACCAGCAGGGCTCAGGTTCAGCTTGTGCACGCTCATCTTTGAAGCCTTCTTCTTCTTCAATTCCTCTTCCTCCCTCATCCCTCCCTCCTCCATCTTTTATATATTTTTAATATATATTTGGAGAATTTGTAGAATCTTTTTGAATTTCTACTCTGTTTAATGTTAGGCACCAATTCCACAAAAGCACATTCCTTGTTTGCAAAAACTATGGCAATAAACCTGATTCTGATTCTGATTCAGCGGAACAAGATGAACCGGGACACACAATGCTATCGAGGGGTGTGTAAACCTCAGGCTATACGATGATACATCGATACGGTGCAGATTCTTAATGTTACGTTAGATATTTGACGGTTAATCATAGTTTGCTGTAAGACATAACATAGTAGCCTATGATTGATATACGAAACACATATTTCAATGAAGTTGACACATAAACAAGTCACAGTTTAATACTATTGAGCTTGAGAGGGCAAGTCTAACCTTACAAATGGCAATTATTTACAGATAAATTATGTAAAAATATATATATCGGCTAAGATGTAAAAAAGATATATATATTAGATGTATGCTTTGCATCGATTTAGTTTAGTTTTGATTGTTATCCTCAGAACCAATACATTGATATTAGCGGTGTAACGATGTATTCGCTACACCACTAATATATTCCAGGTTTCGGTTGCCAGATCCCCAAATCTTTCCTGTTTTGTTGCGGTTTGAGTGGCACCAGGGTTGTGAGTGATTGTGAGTGTGTGTGTGGCTGCAGCTCAGGCAGCGGGCTGACTGTACTGGCTGAGCCCACATTCACTTTGGGATGGAACCAAAATAACACGAATATGAGGGGGGAGAAAATGTATTTTACAGTTTAAAGAAGATGATAATATACACATTTATTCAAGGTTGAACTGAAAGTTGATTTCCCAAAGGACAGACACTTGAAATATGCAAGTGCCCCCACCCCCTTCGTGAAACGAATATAAAAGTATTGGGAATATTTTTGTATATCAGGACGCTCCCTGGTGTCTTCTCTTGTGTAACGGCCATGTTTCCATCATCACCTGTACAGGTAAGGTCCATCACTGTCCAACTTGTGACTTCAAAAGAAGGTCAACGTCATGAGCTGCAATTATGGCGTGTGTGTGTGTGTGTGTGTGTGTGTGTGTGTGTGTGTGTGTGTGTGTGTGTGTGTGTGTGTGTGTGTTTGTGTGTGTGTGTGTGTGTGTGTGTGTGTGTGGTGTGTGTGTGTGGTGTGGTACATCAATGTGTGTCCTGTGCTGTCTGTGTGTGTGTGTGTGTGTGGATGTGAGTCCGACCCTGTTGTCCACAACATGATACTCGTCCTGCTGCAGTGATCCTGTGTGATGCTTAACACCGTATACTGTATATCAGAGAGAGACGTGTGCTGTTGCGTAGTTGTGTTCTTGTCTTCTATTCAGCGGTGTTTGAGGATGAGGACGATGTCATTCCACGGGGGACGGGGGGTGGCCTGACCCTCTGCTCCACTTGTCATATTTTATATTTTTTTTTAACCTTTATTTATTCCAGGCAAGCAAGTAAGAAACAAATTCTTATATACAGAAGACAGCCTGACCAAAAAGCAAAGGCCTTTTGAGGGAAGGGGGAGGTGGGAGGCTGCAACAAAAACAAGGTTATGTACATACACACAAATAAAATAAAAATTTACAATAGTATACAAGAAAAATTACAATAAATAAGGGAGAAAGAAGGAGAGAGAGCCAGAGGGAGAGAGAAAAAGGGGGGAAGGAGGGAGGTAGGTGAGGGGGCTTAGGGGGAGGAGAGAAGGGGCTGAGGGCTATGCATGCGGTTGAGAGGCGATCAGCAGGTGCAACAGTCGGTTACGATCTGTTGCAGATTTTGTTTAAAAGCAGTGAGCGATGTGAGAACAGTGAGTTTGAGGGTGTTTTGTAAGGTGTTCCAGTCAGATGCAGCAGCAAATCGGAAGGCGTTACGGCCAAAAACCGTGCGGGCTTTGGGGATGGTAAGTTTGATGAAATTGCTGGACCTTTTATAAACAGAAGTGGAGACGTGCAGAAGGGAGGAGAGGTAGAGAGGTGTTTTACCAAGTATGGTTTTATAAATGACTTTAAGCCAGTGAAGAAGCCTTCTGGTGTGAAGAGATGACCAGTCCACCAGGTTATAAAGGTCACAGTGGTGAGTGGTGAAAGGTGCACTAATGGCGAAGCGGATGGCGGAATGATGGAGTATGTCAAGTTTTCTGAGGGCACACTGGGATGCCATTCTATAGATAGTGTCGCCATAGTCAAATATGTGAGTCTTCCTCCCTTCCTCCCCCCCTCCGTCACTTCCTCCTTCCCTATCACCACCACCACCAACCTCCATTTACATTTACATTTGGGGCATTTGGCAGACGCTTTTCTCCAAAGCAACTTACAAGAAGTACATTTGTCCAAAGAGAGTGAAACAACAATATATTGCTAACGGGACAGGAAGATATGAATAGAACAAGTTTCAAGCACTTTTTAACTGCCAGGACCCCTTTGCTGGTGAAACAGCAACAGAGCTAGGATAAGATACTACACGATGCTAAGTGCTATTTTACTCAGTGCCGGGACGTACAGTACACAACATGCAAGTAAGTGCTGGAGGGATCCAAGAGAGGATGGGATTTTAAAGCCTCTGGTTGGGTTTCCCACAGCAACATATAATAACAATAACATAAGTATAACACAGCAGCCCAGTCCTCTCCGCGGTCTCCCATTCCAGATGGTGCATCCGCCCCTCCGCCCCAACTCCACATTTGTTTCTCTCTCTTGGCTACATCTGAAAGTGATCGGGGTCAGAGCCCCCCCCCACTGCAGAAATCATAAATACTGTTTGTTATGCAGCGGCTCACCCTATAGGTCATAGTTCTGGGCTAATGAAAGTGTTTGCGCGCGGATCTTCTACTCATCTTAAGCCTCGCTCCCCGCCACCACCACTGCCATCACCATCCTCACCACCGGCACCACCGGCACCACCACCGCCACTGCCACCACCACCACCGCCACCCCCGTCGCAGCATCACAGCTCAGTTCTCTCGTTTGCATACGGCAGTGCAAAGACATAGAGGCGAGGCCAAGCAATGGCTGCCCCCACACAATCACCTACCTCCGCGCACCCTGACACCCTGACGCATTTCCCTGGGTTGCATAAGTCATAAGGCAGAGGTGGAGCTTAAGATGACATGGAGGGCGAGATAAAAAGCGTGCACCCTCGTGCAATGAAATCAAAGTGGAATGCCAAACGCATATCTCTGATCGCCGCTCACACACACACGCAAACGCCACATGGATATGAGATGGTGGGTTATGGCAGCCAGTGAATATTGTTGGCCATCGTCCACGACCACGCCGTACTCCTCCCTCCCTCTACCCGTCCATCTCCCGCCCTGCTGGACGGTACGTGTCTCCGGGGGCAGTGGTCATGGTGACATGTAATATCAATGGCGAGGGCCAGTCAGAGGGGGGCTAGTAAGTGAGGTAATCTGGCCTTTCACTCAGACGGGCCCTGATACACAAATGCGCTCTGACCACTCATTAACGCTAACGAGGTGGGGGAGGTAGGGGTGATGGTGGTCTCGCAGGCGGGAGCTGGCGTTTGACACGTTGAACTGAGTTCAAATTGAGAAGAAAAAGAGGTGGTCTGGTTTTGCTGCATA